>CAWUFW010006122.1:665000-1206422 GCA_963921515.1 Calotriton arnoldi | reverse complement strand
CCCTCCCAGAGAGGCCAAAGAGTGAATGTGTGGGCCATCAGTCACAGACGGACGCGGCCTGGCCGCAAGGGCAGCCACAGCCACTGGGTGTCGCAGGTGGCGGATCCGGAAGCGAAGACTGTGATGCATAGTCCATGCAGGCCGGGTCTCCATTTGGGGCACCACGCAGGTGGACGGCGTCCCGCAACACATCATACCCTGAGACAGCCCACTGCGTGCAACTGGACCCACACATACACTCCTTGCCCTCTCTGGTGCGAGCTTGGGGCTGCCTGTGCAAGCGCTAGCCTCGCAGGTGCACATGCATATTGGGGGAGCGAGGGGAGGACATGAGGGCTGGGGCGAAGATGACTGTATCACTGTCAGTGAGTACAAGGGATGACCCAGATGTGGAAAGGAAGAGGCGTGTCCCGTGTGTACTGCAACTAGTCGCCAATCCAACTACCCCCCATGTCCGGAATGTAAGCCCGCACCTAGGCCCGCCCATCCGCCACATCGAATATACCACCAGCACGACAACCTTCCCATTCGAAACACTGACTGGGGGTGGCGACCAGTGAACAATCATGTGTAGCCTACCCACGCGTACATGTGGGCCCTCCATGATCCATGTCACCTGCGGCAAAGTCATGACATGCGCAATGAGGGAAGTGAGGAGAGCTGTCCGCCCCACGCACAGAAGGTGCATCAGCTCCACAGACCCAGCAGCGAGTCCAGCAGGGGTCACATGTGCAGGGGCAGCTGTGCCTGGTGTGAAGGCACATGCATATAGACAGCACATCGACCAATGTGTAGTCTGCCCACATCTACAGTCCATCATCATGCGGACATAGGAATTGAACACAGGGCAACACATCTGAGTGGGTGCACCCACCGTGACCAACAATGCGCAATCATCGACGTACCCGCCCTGTGCATGGCCCCCACCCAACGGAGGCACATCCAGTGCCACCATCCCACACACACAAGCCTTCCACGGAACATGCTGTGTCCAATGGTCAGTACAGAGTCAGCGCCCATCTGGTGGATCCTGAACAGGAGACACATGCACACACATGCCAGCTCCCACTATGTACGTCTGCCACCTGGCACGTGCAATGTAACCTCTCACCTGTGACGTGTGACTGCAAGCACACAGCCGTCTTGGCATGGGGCTGTCAATGTGGACACCTGTCAATGTTTCGGGAGGTGTGATCCGTACAGTGCTGTACATAGGGTGCAGTGCTGACACCTACTACTGTCTCATATCCCCTCGTGCCACAGGTCCCACTTGTTTTGGCCGCTCAGCCTGTGCCCACATCGTCGTCGTCGTGTGCCATACTCATCCAGCCTCGGAAGCAGTTCCATGCTCAGCAGACATTCATGTTGCCGTGGCGTTGCCGCTTGACGAATATGCAGTCAGTCCCCATCAGCACGCCCCGCAAGTCATTGGGGCCTAGATCCCCATGTGCATGCACATGGCAGTGGTTTGTATCACTAGCCATTGCCATTGTTGGGAGACCTGTGTAAGTGTATTGTGGCCGTGCCGTCCCAGCTTGACAGCTGGGCTGTGGCTCATGTGCTTGCTCAGTCATGTCAGTGATGTGTATGCGAAATTGCTATGTGTTGTGTTGCTTTGACATGTGTCCACTGCCATTTTCCCTAGGCGGAGACCGAACATTGACCGCCCATACCAATTGCTGGCGGACATGGACGATACAGAGGTCATTAGGAAGTTTCGGCTGGACAGGCCAACCCTGCATCGACTGTGTGCCATGTTGGAACCCCATCTCCGTCCCCGCAGGGTGTATCCGACAGCTGTCACCCCACGGCTAAGGTGATGGCCGCCATGCATTTCTTCGCCACTGGGTCATTCCAGCACACAGTGGGCAGTGGAGGAGGATGTCCCAGCCCATGTTCAGCAAGGTGCTGAGGGATGTACTGGCAGCCATGATGCTGTGCAGAAACAGGTACATCCGCTTCCCCAGGGCTCGTGAATTGGCGGCAGTGAAGGGTGCATTCTATGCCCTTGGCAGAATCCCACACGTCGTTGGAGCCATTGACTGCACACATGTTGGCCTTGTTCCACCACAGGCCACTGAGCACCTGTACCGCAACAGGAAGCACACGCACTCCCTGAATGTGCAAGTGGTGTGCCTTGCGGACATGGTGATCACCCACGTGTGTGCAAAGTTCCCAGGCTCGGCCCATGACGCACACATAATGCGCAACAGCATCTTGCCACGACTGATGTCCAATCTGCAACAGGATCGTGGCTGTATTGTCGGTGAGTATGTGGAGTGGTGTAGCGTGCTGGTTGTGCGATGCTGTCCCCTGTCCAGTTGGAATAGCAACGGTTCTCTGTGTCCCTCACACCCAGGTGACTCTGCGTACCCGAATGGGGCATGGCTGCTCAGTCCATTGAGGAATCCTCGCACCCCAGCAGACGATCGCTACAATGAGGCACATGGGAGGACCAGACGTGTGGTCGAGCGTACCTTTGGCCTCCTCAAGTCCAGGTTCAGGTGCCTGGACCGCACCGAGGGTGCGCTGGCGTACTCCCCACAGAAGGTGTGCCAGATAGTGGTGGCGTGCTGCATGCTGCACAATCTGGCCATTCGGAAGCAGATCCCCCTCATCGTGGATGACGGAGATCAACCAGGGCCCCAGCCCGCAGACCAGGACAGCTCGAGTGAGGAGGACAGCGGAGAGGAGGAAGCTGGTAATGTGCGGCAGCAGCTCATCGCCCACTACTTCACTTGACGGTGAGTGTCCATGTACGACGGCTGATGTGGCTGTGTCTGTGCAGGTGTGTGTGTGCTGTGTCAGGGTGGCCGTTTGTTCACTGCGTGCTGTGTGTCAACGCTCCATGGCCAGGGTAGTATGCCACTGTTGGTGGCTGTGGCATTGTGCCCTATTGCTCTGTGCGATGTGTGTACATTGCTTGTAGTTGTTGACATGTACTGTGTGATGGGTGTGTGACACACTCATTGAATGTGCTCCTGTTCTGTCTCCCACCCCTAGGTCCCTACAGATCCTCCGGTTCCATTGCCATGCCACGCATCAGGTGCCTTTCCGCCCAAGGTGGCCGTTGTATTCCGTACAAATAAAACACAGGGCACAAACAGCAGTTTGTGTAAGAGGTGCATTTATTTCAAACTGTGACATGTGATTGTGTGTAAGGTGATGACAAAAGTGGTGCGTGCAGTGACAATGAGCTGTCGGTCATGGCTGCGTGATGCTCAGGGTGTACCCACTGGTTCTATGTCCATAGTCCAACACACACATGCCATCCAGATGGCTGTGTGGAGTGGGATCGTAGTCCAAGTCAATGCAGTGGGTGGTCAAGGAAGGCTGGCTGGCTGCCTCACTTGCGTCTGGAGCGTGCGAAGTCCTCCCGGGAGATCTGTTTCCACTTCGGACGGCCCCTTCCACGTTTGCGAGGGGGTGCCTGCTTGCAACATGCTGGTGGTTGAGGTGTGCTCACTGGCTGTGGGCGCAGGGGAACTGGACACTGCTGCTCGACCCTGCGCCCCGGCAGGTGGTGGCGGAGGGGAGCTGCTGTCCCTGGCTGTGACCTCACCGCCACCACCAGCTGGCCCATGAGGTCCACGAGTTGGCCCATACGGGCGTCCATGGACCTCAGCACCCCCAGCACCTCCCGCGTGTCTGAAGCAGACCTGACCCATTGTTCTTGGGCCTCTTCATAGGCCCCAAGGACTCTCGGCCATTTGAGGCAGGGCATGGCTCCCAGGGGAGACTTGCGTTTCCTGACCCTGCTCCTCCTACCAGTCCTGCTGCCACCGGCCTGCCCACTAGCCACATTGCTCACCACGGTCCTCGCTGTGGCTCCCAGGGTGGATCCAGTCGGCCGGGCCACCACCTGCGCTGGGGCTGGTGCCAGCGAAGACGTGGTGGTGGTGGCGGCGGTGGTGGTCGGTGCGGCGATGGTGGCGGTTGCGGCAATGGTAGTGGCCGCAATGACCGTGGGTGTGGCCGCAATGACCGTGGGTGTGGCCGCAACGACAGTGGCAGCAGGGGCTGGGAATGTTCAGCAGCCCTGGATGATGGGTTGGTGGGTAGGAGGGGTCCTGGGGAGCGGCTGGGCCCTGCCACACCAGATGGGCCTGCTTGGTGGTCCGTGTCCGAAGAGGAGGACAGATCCTCCACATCCGTGTGTCCTCGTTGGGGGCTTGTAGGCTGGCTGTGCTGGCTGCTGTCTCCATCCCCAGCATCCAGCAGTTCGTCACCTGTGGAGAGAATGAGATTTGTTATTGTGTTGCACCTGGCGAAGTATGTATTTGTCGTCTGACATTAACAGTTCGTGCAATCTCGTACATGGGTTTCCCGGAGGCGTGTGTGTGGCTGTGGCATTTGTAGTTGTGTGTGCTTGACAATGGGACTGTGTGCTGTGCACATGTGGCATGGGACGGATTGGCCATGCCGATGGGTGTGTTGCTGTGCCCCTACTTATTGTGACTCTGGTGTATGCGGGCTCCTGGCCCATCCTGGGTCTGGTTTGTACTTTGCTTTTGGTGTTCAGATGGGACGCTTAGGAACGCATATGGCAACATGGGGGCCATGCCCCAGATTCGCATTTGGGATGGAATATGCTTTTGGGGTACATGCTGTGAGCCATGGGTGCCGAACGTGACATGTGTTGTGGCAGCATGACAGTGCATGGTTTGAGGTGTGTGCATGCTTGACATGGCCTGCATATTTGCTGTCTGTTGTGATTACTGGACATGGCATTGGACGCATCGTTATGAGTGAGTGATGGTTGTGTGCCAGCCAACGTATTGCAGTTGTCCCATCTCCTTGGTGTGCGTGCTGCCCTGTGCCATGTGCATCACTGCAGTGCTCGGGGGGGTGTGGCCCATGTTGTGTGTTGTTGCTCACAGTGTGTCGTGCGCTTCATTGACTTCTGGCACATGGTTGGTCATGGGCATGTATCTTAGCGTGACTGCTGTATGTGTGGCAGCTGTGCGGATGACATGCCTTTCATGAGACTGGGGCTGACGGATGGGATGGATGGTATGTTGTATGTGCATGGTGTGTCTGTGTGTTTGATGGGTTCAGTGGTGTTCGTGTGCATTTATGTTGTTCCGCTCTGTTGCGTCTAGTGTTGTTTGTCTTACATAGGCGTAGTAGTGGGGTGTGTGGTTGACAGGCAGTAGGGGCTACATGGACAGGACTTCAATGGTGTTTCGGTTGTGTGTGATGGGTTGTACAGTGGCTGCCGTGTGGTACTATATTCAGTGTGGCTTGTGCATGCAGACGTGGCTCCTTGGGTGTTGCTGTGTTTGTGATGGGTCATGTGGGGTGTGAGTCTGTGGTTCATGTCCGTGTGCACATTGTTCACTTGTTCGTGACGGTGGGCGGTGCTGCGTGTTCGTCTGCTACGTGACATGTCCCATGTGTTGGTCGTGTTACGGTCCTCATGCCTCCAGTAATCCAGCCCTGTCCAGTTTCCCACCTGCAGGTTGTTCGTGCGTGCACTGTACTGGATGCCACATGGTTCTAAGCGGGGGTGCTCCATGTTGCAGGTCTGTGGGGGTGGGGGGGTGTTGTGGGTCGTGGTGGTGGCTGGACACCCACTGACACCGATTGCTGTGGACCGTGATGTCTACCTTTCGGCTGTCGTTGTGCACTGCGGTGGCTGACACGTGGCTGTGGGGTGTGGGGGATGCTCCTCCTTGCTGTGCTGTGGGACTAGGGGCCTGGTGTGTTTTGTACTTGGGCTGTCCACCCTCCCACCCACTGCACTTTGTGTTCCTGCCACTTACCTGTTACTTGTCGGTTAGTGCAGCTATGGCGGACACATGGGTGTGGTGGGTGCTCGTTGTGGCGCTTCTGGCATATTTGGGGACCTGTTGGTGGTTACGTGGCTGGTTGAGTGTACACATGTCCCCACGCATCTTACAGTTGTTCGGTTTGGGCTGTGTGTGGTGGTGTCTGTTGCATGTGTGTGTGATGTGTTGTGTATTGTGTGCTGGACATGGGGGTGTTTGTCCCTGGGAGCTGTGGCATGGTGGTAGTGCATGTGAGTACATAGCGGTGTGCTGGTATACATTAGTTTGTACTTACCAGCCTCCACTCCCCTGCTAATCCGGCGAGGATCTCGGGATGTATGATGACTCGCACCTTCTCCTCCCACGCTTTGAAGGTCTTGAAGAGCGCGGGATTCCCTCCGCCAGTGACGGCAGCCAGCTCTCTGTTCTTGCTCTCCTTCTTCTTGACCAGGCTCTTGGCGTCATTCCACCGTTTGTTTATTTCGACTCTGTTCCTGGGCAAGGTCCCGACTGCATTGACCTGGTCTACGATCCGGTTCCACATTCTCTTTCTGGTGGCTAGTGGTGTGTGCTGGACCAGGTTCCCATAGATTTGTGGGTGCACCTTGATGATCTCGTCGACCATGACCGTCAGCTCCATGGGCGTGAACTTGAGCATTCTTTGTGGTGCCATGGTGTTTGTGGTGCTGGTGCGGTGTGTGTTGTGTAATGTGCAGGGGGTTTGTGGTGCCGGTGTTTGGTGGTGGTGGTGGTGGTTGTGATGTGTGCGTTTCTGTGGTGTGCTGCTGTCCTTGCTGTGTCACTGTGTCCTCTCCTCTCCTCTCTAGTTTGCAATATTGCAAGGGGTTGTGGTCTGTGGGAGTGCTGCTTTTGTACTTACCTATGTGGGTGTGTCCTCATGGTCTGTTGTTTTCAGGTGTGTTGTGTCTGGGGTTCTGGCCTTTGTAGTTTTTGTTTGTCCAGGGGGTGTTTTCGGGATGTGTACTGTGCTTGTGTATTTGTGCGTGCCTTGCTGTGTGGACTTGTTGGCCATGTTGTGTGCGATTGTTTTTGTCAGCGGATGGTTTCTGTGCAGGGACGTGGGCGCCATGGCTTCTGCCGTGTCGATTCTCATCGGCGTTGTTTGCGCTGGCGGGCGGTATATTTGTAGTTTTCCCGCGCTCATGGCGGTGCGATCGTAATCTCACGTGCGGTGTGTCGGGCGTGAGGGCGGGCGGTTTTGTGTTGTCGTGCGTGTTTCCGTCCGTGGCGGGCGGTTTGACTCCGACTCGGACGATGGCGGGCGGTATCTTGTGTGATTTTTCCGCCGATGGCGGTTTTCGGTTTGTGTCATCGTAATGGCGTGGTCGGTGTTCAGACGGTGTGTGCGGGCGGATTTTTGCCGCTTCCATGCCTGGCGGATTTTTTTACGCCGGGTATCGTAATGGGCCCCTAAGTTTTTACTTGTATTTGAATGTAGTTAGGTGGTAGGTAGTGTGTCTAGTGTTAGGTGGTTGTGTTTTTGGTGTGTTTTAGTTGTTAGTTATATTTTAGCGAGATATCGATAGTTACTGTTTGAGGCCTAGTGTAGAGAGGTTAGAATATGTAGAGAAATGTGTGTATATGGTGCTAAATGTGTTTTTAAATGTATTTAATTATAGTGTATGTGTATGTTTGTGTGGGTGGGTATGTTTCTTTACTTTTTTACAGGTTGTTTTTTATCGAAGTCGCATTTTGGAGAAGATAGCGTTTTTTAATTAAGAAGTGTGTATTAGTATTTTATACTAATATTTATTTAACACTTTCTTAATTTTTCGGGTTTGCCAGGAGCGTTTCTTTTTTTTTAAATATATTTTTGGGTTTTTTATGGTTTAATCGAGTTGAATTTATCAACCCTGGATTATTTTTGCAACAGTTGGATTTTTGCATTTTTGGGGGGGTTAATTTTTACATTCGTTTGGATTGAGAGATACCTGGATGGATTAACGGTTTTTGGAATATCTTTTCTTCAGCTACAGAAACCATAAGTAATTTAATTAATAAATGTGGGAGGGCAATGTTGAGAATAATATTTTAAATATGTGTTATATTTTGTAAAATTTAATTAAGATGTCAATATATATTTATATTAATAAATTAAATATATATGACAAATTATTTATATTTTACAAAATTTAGAAAAATTATATATATAGATACAGTTTGTGTTTTGCAGAAAACTATTTTTATTTACTGTAGATTAATATATTAAAGTATGGTTTTAGCTATTAGTGATAGGTATTCTAGGCCTCTTGTGCTTGGGTATAGTGTTACCTGACTTTGTAGTAACTCGAACATTTTTATGGTTGTTTGGTGAGTTTTGATCCTGATAGCTTTGTTCTTTTTGGAGAGCTTGGAGTAGTTTGTGTAGAGTAGGTGTCCCTCTGCCTGTTGTTGCTTGGAAGGCATTAGGCCATCCTTCAACAACATTGTTGGTTTTGGCTTGTTTGTTTAGTGTGCTCAGGTACACATTCCACCATGGAATGTGGAATTTGGGTAGTCTTCTGTGCCCTGATCTGTGGAGTCTACCCACACAGGTATCTTCGAAGTAATCTAAAAGTGGGCTTAGTTTTTATTCATTTCTTTTGTAGTAGGGGCTTTCTATTAGGATGTTATAGTGTTCTGCTACCTCAGTTACTGGGACATAGGCCAGTGTTATCAGTTTTTTTACTTGGTATGCAAAAGTACTGTCAGTTGCATATTCAACACTTAGGGCCCCATTACGATGGCGGGTGGACTTTGTCCGCCCACCACCGTAATGGAAAACAGGACCGACCGCCAGAGGTGCGGCGGTCCCGCCAGGCCAATTAGGATGCGCCCGCCACACTGGCGGGCGCAACCTCGTCTTTAACATTGCGGAGGGCGGTGCTGTAAGCAGCACCCGCCGCAATGTTAAAGTCCATGTTGTGCATTGCCATGCACAACGTGAGAGGCACAGCGCGGGCAATGAAGGGGGGTACCATAGGTATCCCCCAGTGCAGCCACCCACCCCCTGCATTCCCCCCCGGGGGCCCGCAATGGGCCCCCAAAGTAATTTCCCGCATGCTTTTCCATGGCGGAGTCTCCGCCATGGAAAGGCATTCCCACCGCAGGCATCATAATATGGATGGCAAGGCACCGCCACCATATTATGGGCTTTTTCCGGCCGGCAATCGTAACGATTGCCGACCAGCGGAAAAGCGGCAGACGGTCTTTCCGTCCGCCGCGGTACCCCTCGCCATACTAATATGGCGGGGGTAAAACAGGAACAGATGGCGGGCGGATCGCCACCGCCGGCCCAGCGGTGGCGATCCGCCCGCCATCCTAATAGACCCCTTAGCGTTGACTTTTGCAGGTGTCTCCATAGACATTGGTTAAAATGATAATAGCAACCCTGGATTGCTGTATGTGGGTAGGATTTAAGTATAGAATTAATCATGGCTTGTTCAAAATCTATAATTGTTTTCTGAGGAAAATAATTATTTGTTTCTTGTTTTTATTTGGTTTAGAATTTCAAGGTAGGTAGATTGTTGTTTATTGGGGAGTAGGGTATAGATAAATGGAATATTAGTATTTTGAAATATACCATGGACTGTGTACAACTGATAAAATGGTTTGGGACAAATTTTGAAAGTCCCATCCATCATCCAGGTGTCGCATTGTTGTAATTTAAGTAAATTGTTTGCAGTAGCAAACATAATTATTCTTTTATCTTTGCATTTATTATCAAATAGTATAAAGGGTTCATTATTGTGTGTTATTTTTAGTTCAGGGGGAATTTCTACTTCTTGAAAGGATTTAGGGGCACGTGTTGTAGTTGTAGTGGCTTTCTTTTGTCTAGCTATTGTTCTCTTTAGTGAATCAATAGAGGTAATTGGCTAGATGCATGTTGGGGTACTCTTAGTAACTGTTTTAGTATTTCTGTGGTGGGTCTATCTGTACTAGTGCTAGCTTCTTTTATTGATTCAAGAGCATCTCTTACTTCAATCTCAGTTACATTTGGGGGGTGGTTATGTTCTTTTACAGATACAACAGTGGTTTCTTGAGTTATAGCTCTTCCATAACATTTGTTCGAATAATATTTGCTGCATTTCCAAAAGACTTTTAAACCAGTTTGTTTTTCTTGTGTATATACATAACCCATGTAACATAATAACATTTTCCCTTTTTGAGACGTAATATATTGTGCGCCTTCAGTCATGGTGGTCTTTTTAGTGCTAAGGAAAATATATATAAATATTAATTAAAATAATACAGTATCGTTTTTAAGTAAATAAAGATACATTGCTTTGGATATACTTACAATGTTGCTTTTGATGTAAAAAAAAATGCTGTTGCAATTTTTTCAAGCTTGGATTTTCGTTTTGTTAAAGATGTTTCTGTTGCGAAGAAAAAATATAATGTTAATATTTTTGTTGTATTGTGTTGTAGGTGGTGGAAACATTGTGAGTAAGTGTGTCTTTGGATTGGTTTTTTAGGGAGTTGTTTAATATAAAAAATTAATATACTTACTTTTTTAGTAACTTTATTGTTGACGCTGCTGTAGTATTTTTTGACTGCTTTAAAAGATATCTGTAGAGGAGATATAAGTTTAAGAGAGACATATTAGTGAATTATGTTTTATATATATTTTTGGGTGAAGACTATAAGTAGTGTTATATTCTAAATGCAGTTTTACTTACTTAGAGGCCTATTATGATGGCGGGCGGATCGCCACCGCCCGGCCGGCGGTGGTGATCCACCCGCCATCATACCACAATTCACCCCCCGCCATATTACTATGGCGGGGGGTACCGCGGTGGACGGAAAGACCGCCTGCCGCTTTTCCGCCAGTCGGCAATCGTCACGATTGCCGGCCGGGCGGAAAAGGCCCACAATATGGTGGCGGTGCCTCGCAGGCACCACCATCCATATTATGATGTGTGCGGGGGGTATGCCTTTCCATGGCAGAGACTCCGCCATGGAAAGGCATACGGTAAATCACATTGGGGGCCCGTTGCGGGCCCCGGGGGGTGTGGGGGGTGGGTGACTATGGTACCCCCTTCATTGCCATGCACAAGGTTGCAGGCACCATGCGGTGCCTGTCACGTTGTGCATGGCAATGCACGACATGCCACTTTAACATTGCGGCGGCTGCTGCTTACAGCACCGCCTGCCGCAATGTTAGAGTCCAGAATGCGCCTGCCAGTGTGGCGGGCACATCCTAATTGGCCTCGCGGGACCGCCGCACCTCTGGCGGTCGGTCCCGTTTTCCGTTACTGTGGGGGGTGGACACAGTCCGCCCGCCATCGTAAAAGGCCCCTTAGTGCAGTTCCAAAGCTTTTTCTGTAATGTAAATCTGCGTTCTGGAAGTAATCCGGCAGAGTCTCCTCTTCTTTTTTCTTGTAGGGTTGAAGTGTAAATTAAATATAAATTTTCGTTGTTTATATAGTGTTTATTTAATTGATAGTTTTATGTTATTGGTGTATTTTATTAGTGTGAGGTTTTCATTCGTTGTTGTTAATTTCTTTTTTTTGTTTTGGAAGTTGGTTTCCCTATATGGGAAACGCTAATTAAGAAGTTGTTAGTCCTAATTATTTTTTTTTAACTGATTTCGTTAGTTAAGTATGTTTAACATTGCTTTTAATGTTGAATGCTGTATGTGTTATAATTATTAATATTTGAATTATTATTTATTAGTGTGTTTTGTTATTATTCTATGTTTTTATGTGTTTATATGTTATAATAAGATCTTATTATATTTATAATGTGTTTAGAGAGTGTTTATAGTGTAAAAATAGATTTTGGTGTAAAGATATGTTGATTTTATTCATTTTTACATAGTCGATATTTGTATTAAAACGATAATTTTGCTGTCTATATTTTTACTTTCGATATTTATGACATTTTGTATATTTTTAAAGAAATGTCGATATTTTCTTTTACGATATTTGTGTGTTTGATAATGTTTAAAACGATATTTTTTGTTGACGATAATATGGTTTCAATATTTGTGTATTTTTTTAAATAAGTATTGCTAGTCGATAATAATGTTAACGATATTTTAGTGCCGATATTTTGGTATGTCGATATTTTGTCTGTCGATTTTATGTCAGTGATCCGCATTGAATAAAGTGTCATTATGTGATGTGTAATTATGTGGTACTGAGTGGTATTATGTGGAGTGTATTTATGTTGCAATGAGTAGAGTGTAATTATGTGGTGTGTAATTATGTGGCACTGAGTGGTATTATGTGGAGTGTATTTATGTTGCATTGAATAGAGTGTAATTGTGGCGTGTGATTATGTGGTACTGAGTGGTATTATGTGGAGTGTATTTATGTTGCATTGAGTAGAGTGTAATTACGTGGTGTGTAATTATGTGGTACTGAGTGGTATGTGGAGTGTATTTATGTTGCATTGAATAGAGTGTAATTATGTGACGTGTAATTATGTGGTACTGAGTGGTATTATGAGTGTATTTATGTTGCATTGAGTAGAGTGTAAATAAGTGGCGTGTAATTATGTGGCACTGAGTGGTATTATGTGGAGTGTATTTATGTTGCATTGAATAGAGTGTAATTATGTGACGTGTAATTATGTGGTACTGAGTGGTATTATGTTGAGTGTATTTGTCTTGCATTGAGTAGAGTGTAAATATGTGGCTTGTAATTATGTGGCACTGAGTGGTATTATGTGGAGTGTATTTATGTTGCATTGAGTAGAGTGTAATTATCTGGCATGAAATTATGTGGTACTGAGTGGTATGTGGAGTGTATTTATGTTGCATTGAGTAGAGTGTAATTATGTGGCGTGTAACTATGTTGCACTGAGTGGTATTTTGTGGAGTGTATTTATGTTGCATTGAGTAGAGTGTAATTATGTGGCATGTAATTATGTGGCACAGTGGTATTATGTGGAGTGTATTTATGTTGCATTGAATAGAGTGTAATTATGTGACATGTAATTATGTGGTACTGAGTGGTATTATGTTAAGTGTATTTATGTTGCATTGAGTAGAGTGTAAATATGTGGCATGTAATTATGTGGCACTGAGTGGTATTATATGGAGTGTATGTATGTTGCATTCAGTAGAGTGTAATTACGTGGTGTGTAATTATGTGGCATGTAATTATGTGGCACTGAGTCCTATTATGTGGAGTGTATTTATGTTGCATTGAGTAGAGTGTTATTATGTGGCTTGTAATTATGTGGTACTGAGTGGTATGTGGGGTGTATTTATGTTGCATTGAGTAGAGTGTAATTATGTGGTGTGTAATTATGTGGCACTGAGTGGTATTATGTGGAGTGTATTTATATTGCATTGAGTAGAGTGTAATTATGTGGCATGTAATTATGTGGTACTGAGTGCTATTATGTGGAGTGTATTTATGTTGCATTGAATAGAGTGTAATTATGTGACGTGTAATTAGGTGGTACTGAGTGGTATTATGTGGAGTGTATTTATGTTGCATTGAGTAGAGTGTAATTATGTGGCTTGTAATTATGTGGTACTGAGTGGTATGTGGGGTGTATTTATGTTGCATTGAGTAGAGTGTTATTATGTGGTGTGTAATTATGTGGCACTGAGTGGTATTATGTGGAGTGTATGTTGCATTGAGTACAATGTAATTATGTAGCATATAATTATGTGGTACTGAGTGGTATGTGGAGTGTACTTATATTGCATTGAGTAGAGTGTAATTATGTGGCACAGTGATATTATGTGGCACAGTGTTATTATGTTGTGTGTATTTATGTTGCATTGAATAGAGTGTAATTATGTGATGTGTAATTATGTGGTACTGAGTGGTATTATGTGTAGTGTATTTATGTTGCATTGAGTAGAGTGCAATTATGTGGTGTGTAATTATGTGGCACTGAGTGGTATTATGTGGAGTGCATTTATGTTGCATTGAATAGAGTGTAATTGTGACGTGTGATTATGTGGTACTGAGTGGTATTATGTGGAGTGCATTTATGTTGCATTGAGTAGACTGTAATTACGTGGTGCGGAATTATGTGGTACTGAGTGGTATTATGTGGAGTGTATTTGTCTTGCATTGAGTAGAGTGTAAATATGTGGCTTGTAATTATGTGGCACTGAGTGGTATTATGTGGAGTGTATTTATGTTGCATTGAGTAGAGTGTAATTATGTGGCTTGTAATTATGTGGTACTGAGTGGTATGTGGGGTGTATTTATGTTGCATTGTGTAGAGTGTTATTATGTGGTGTGTAATTATGTTTCACTGAGTGGTATTATGTGGAGTGTATGTTGCATTGAGTACAATGTAATTATGTAGCATATCATTATGTGGTACTGAGTGGTATGTGGAGTGTACTTATATTGCATTGAGTAGAGTGTAATTATGTGGCGCAGTGATATTATGTGGCACAGTGTTATTATGTTGTGTGTATTTATGTTGCATTGAATAGAGTGTAATTATGTGACGTGTAATTATGTGGTACTGAGTGGTATTATGTGGAGTGTATTTATGTTGCATTGAGTAGAGTGTAATTATCTGGTGTGTAATTATGTGGCACTGAGTGGTATTATGTGGAGTGTGTTTATGTTGCATTTAATAGAGTGTAATTATGTGACGTGTAATTATGTGGTACTGAGTGGTACTATGTTGAGTGTATTTATGTTGCATTGAGTAGAGTGTAAATGTGTGGCGTGTAATTATGTGGCACTGAGTGGTATTATATGGAGTATATTTATGTTGCATTGAGTAGAGTGTAATTATCTGGTGTGTAATTATGTGGCACTGAGTGGTATTATGTGGAGTGTATTTATGTTGCATTGAATAGAGTGTAATTATGTGACGTGTAATTATGTGGTACTGAGTGGTATTATGTTGAGTGTATTTGTCTTGCATTGAGTAGAGTGTAATTATGTGGCATATAATTATGTGGTACTGAGTGGTATGTGGAGTGTATTTATGTTGCATTGACTAGAGTGTAATTATGTGGCGTGTAACTATGTTGCACTGAGTGGTATTTTGTGGAGTGTATTTATGTTGCATTGAGTAGAGTGTAATTATGTGGCCTGTAATTATGTGGCACAGTGGTATTATGTGGAGTGTATTTATGTTGCATTGAATAGAGTGTAATTATGTGACATGTAATTATGTGGTACTGAGTTGTATTATGTTGAGTGTATTTATGTTGCATTGAGTAGAGTGTAAATATGTGGCATGTAATTATGTGGCACTGAGTGGTATTATATGGAGTGTATTTATGTTGCATTGAGTAGAGTGTAATTATGTAGGGTGTAATTATGTGGCGTGTAATTATGTGGCACTTTGTGGTATTATGTGAGTGTATTTATGTTGCATTGAGTAGAGTGTAATTATGTGGCTTGTAATTATGTGGTACTGAGTGGTAGGTGGGGTGTATTTATGTTGCATTGAGTAGAGTGTAATTATGTGGCACTGAGTTGTATTATGTGGAGTGTATGTTGCATTGAGTGCAGTATAATTATGTAACATATAATTATGTGGTATTCAGTGGTATGTGGAGTGTACTTATATTGCATTGAGTAGAGTGTAATTATGTGGCGTGTAATTATGTGGCACAGTGTTATTATGTGGAGTGTCATTATGTTGCATTGAATAGAGTGTAATTATGTGACGTGTAATTATGTGGCACTGAGTGGTATTATGTGGAGTGTATTTATGTTGCATTGAATAGAGTATAATTGTGACGTGTGATTATGTGGTACTGAGTGGTATTATGTGGAGTGTATTTATATTGCATTGAGTAGAGTGTAATCATGTGTCGTGTTATTAAGTGGCACTGAGTGGTATTATGTGGAGTGTATTTATGTTGCATTGAGTAGAGTGTAATTATGTGGCGTGTAATTATGCGGCTCCCCGCCGGAGCTGGAGCAAGATCACCGCCGAGCAGCTCACCGCCTCCCTCAGCCAGAACACACCCACCGACACAACGGACCCAAACGAAGCAGCCAGCAACCTCGCCAAGTGGCTGACCGCCTGCGCCGACGACCTCGCACCACTAAAAACCCTCCCAGCAGACCCGGAAGCAAGAAAACCCCTTGGTTCACCAACGAACTCAAGGAATCCAAGAAGAACTGCCGCACTCTCGAGAAAACCTGGCGACTCGACCAGACCACAGACAACAGGACCGCCCTCAAGCACGCCACCCGCAAACACCACCAGCTGATCCGTGCCACCAAGAAGTCGGCACTCAAAGAACGACTGGACAACAACGCCCATGACAGCAAGGAACTTTTCAGCATCGTCAAAGAGTTCTCCAACCCCAGCGCCGGAAACAACGACATCACCCCCTCGCAAGACCTCTGCAACTCACTCTCCGCGTTCTTCCACCGCAAGATCACCGACATACACAACAGCTTCGACGCATCAAACAACGCACCCTACCGCCGAACCAATGCCCGCCACCACCACCCTCTGCAACTGGACCCCGATCAGCACCGAAGACACCACCCGCACGATGAACTCCATCCACTCCGGATCACCAACCGACCCCTGCCCACACCACGTCTTCAACAAAGCCGACGCCACCATCGCACCCCATCTCCGGGACATCATCAACTCCTCCTTCCACACCGCCACCTTCCCGGAGAGCTGGAAGCACGCCGAGCTTACCGCCCTCCTGAAGAAACCAACGGCGGACCCCACCGACCTCAAGAACTACCGCCCCATCTCGCTCCTTCCGTTTCCGGCCAAAGTCATCGAGAAGACCGTCAACAGACAGCTTGCCGCCTTCCTCGAGACGAATGGATCCCTCGACCCCTCGCAGTCCGGGTTTCGGGCCAACCACAGCACCGAGACCGCCCTTATCGCAGCCACCGACGACATCAGAACCCTAACCGACAACGGGGAAACAGCTGCCCTCATCCTCCTGGACCTCTCCGCGGCGTTCAACACCGTCTGCCACCGCACCCTAGTGAAGCGCCTCAGCAACATCGGAATCCGAGAGAAAGCACTGGAATGGATCATCTCGTTCCTCGCCGGAAGAACCCAGAGAGTCCGCCTCTCCCGTTCAGATCCGAAGCCACCGAAGTCATCTGCGGCGTTCCACAAGGATCCTCACTCAGCCCGACCCTCTTCAACGTCTACATGAGCCCCCTCGCAGCCATCGCACGCCGACACAACCTCAACATCATCTCCTACGCCGACGACACCCAGCTGATCCTCTCCCTCACCAACGACCCCACCACCGCCAGAGCCAACCTACACGACGGGATGAGAGACGTCGCCGACTGGATGAGGAACAGCCGCCTTAAACTGAACTCAGACAAGACGGAAGTCCTCATCCTGGGCTCATCACCCTCCGCCTGGGACGACTCCTGGTGGCCCCCGGCCCCTGGGCACCGCACCCAAGCCAACGGACCACGCACGCAACCTGGGCTTCATCCTGGACTCCTCCCTGTCGATGACCAGACAAGTCAACGCCGTCTCATCTTCATGCTTCAACACCCTGCGCATGCTCCGCAAGATCTTCAGATGGATCCCCACTGAAACCAGGAAGACCGTCACCCAGGCACTCGTCACCAGCCGACTGGACTATGGGAACACCCTCTACGCCGGAACCACAGCCAAACTTCAAAAGAGACTCCAGCGCATCCAGAACGCCTCCGCACGACTCATCCTGGACATCCCCCGACACAGCCACATCACCGTACACCTGAAAGACCTGCACTGGCTCCCCGTCAGCAAGAGAATCACGTTCAGACTCCTCACCCACGCACACAAGGCCCTCCACGACCTGGGCCCAAAGTACCTCAACGACCGCATGTCCTTCTACACGCCCACACGCCAGCTACGATCAACCAGCCACGCCCTCGCCACCGTACCACGCATCCGCAGAACCACCGCCGGAGGAAGATCCTTCTCCTACCTGGCGGCCAAGACCTGGAACTCCCTCCCCACTCACCTTCGGCGAACCCAGGACCATCTCGCCTTCAGGAAGCAGCTCAAGACCTGGCTGTTCGAGCAGTAACTTACCCCCTCCCCCAGCGCCTTGAGACCCTCCCGGGTGAGTAGCGCGCTCTATAAATGCCGTGATTGATTGATTGATTGATTAATTATGTGGCACTGAGTGCTATTTTTGGGAGTGTATGTTGCATTGAGTGCAGTGTAATTATGTAGCATATAATTATGTGGTACTGAGTGGTATGTGGGGTGTATTTATGTTGCATTGGGTAGAGTGTAATTATCTGGCATGTAACTATGTCACACTGAGTGGTATTATGTGGAGTGTATTTATGTTGCATTGTGTAGAGTGTAATTATGTGGCATGTAATTATGTGGCACCGTGTTATTATGTGGAGTGTATTTATGTTGCATTGAATAGAGTGTAATTATGTGACATGTAATTATGTGGTACTGAGTGGTATTATGTGGAGTGTATTTATGTTGCATTGAGTAGAGTGTAATTACGTGGTTTGGAATTATGTGGTACTGAGTGGTATTATGTGGAGTGTATTTATATTGTATTGAGTAGAGTGTAATCATGTGTCGTGTTATTAAGTGGTCTGAGTGGTATTATGTGGAGTGTAGTTATGTGGCACTGAGTGGTATCATTTGAAGTGTATGTTGCATTCAGTAGAATGTAATTATGTGGCGTGTAATTATGTGGCATTGAGTGGTATTTTTTGGAGTGTATGTTGCATTGAGTGCAGTGTAATTATTTAGCATATAATTATGTGGTACTGAGTGGTATGTGGGGTGTATTTATGTTGCATTGGGTAGAGTTTAATTATGTGGCGTGTAACTATGTCACACTGAGTGGTATTATGTGGAGTGTATTTATGTTGCATTGAGTAGAGTGTAATTATGTGGTGTGTAATTATGTGGCACAGTGTTATTATGTGGAGTGTATTTATGTTGCATTGAATAGAGTGTAATTATGTGACATGTAATTATGTGGTACTGAGTGGTATTATGTGGAGTGTATTCATGTTGCATTGAGTAGAGTGTAATTATGTGGTGTGTAATTATGTGGCACTGAGTGGTATTATGTGGAGTGTATTTATGTTGCATTGAATAGAGTGTAATTGTGACATGTGATTATGTGGTACTGAGTGGTATTATGTGGAGTGTATTTATGTTGCATTGAGTAGAGTGTAATTACGTGGTGTGTAATTATGTGGGACTGAGTGGTATGTAGAGTGTATTTATGTTGCATTGAGTAGAGTGTAATTATGTGGCGTGTAACTATGTCACACTGAGTGGTATTTTGTGGAGTGTATTTATGTTGCATTGAGTAGAGTGTAATTATGTGGCGTGTAATTATGTGGCACAGTGGTATTATGTGGAGTGTGTTTATGTTGCATTTAATAGAGTGTAATTATGTGACGTGTAATTATGTGGTACTGAGTGGTACTATGTTGAGTGTATTTATGTTGCATTGAGTAGAGTGTAAATGTGTGGCGTTAATTGTGTGGCACTGAGTGGTATTATATGGAGTATATTTATGTTGCATTGAGTAGAGTGTAATTATGTGGTATGTAATTATGTGGCACTGAGTGGTATTATGTGGAGTGTATTTATGTTGCATTGAATAGAGTGTAATTATGTGACGTGTAATTATGTGGTACTGAATGGTATTATGTTGAGTGTATTTGTCTTGCATTGAGTAGAGTGTAATTATGTGGCATATAATTATGTGGTACTGAGTGGTATGTGGAGTGTATTTATGTTGCATTGAGTAGAGTGTAATTATGTGGCGTGTAATTATGTGGCACAGTGGTATTATGTGGAGTGTATTTATGTTGCATTGAATAGAGTGTAATTATGTGACAAGCAATTATGTACTACTGAGTTGTATTATGTTGAGTGTATTTATGTTGCATTGAGTAGAGTGTAAATATGTGGCATGTAATTATGTGGCACTGAGTGGTATTATATGGAGTGTATTTATGTTGCATTGAGTAGAGTGTAATTATGTAGCGTGTAATTATGTGGCACTGAGTGGTATTATGTGGAGTGTATTTATGTTGCATTGAGTAGAGTGTAATTATGTGGCTTGTAATTATGTGGTACTGAGTGGTATTTGGGGTGTATTTATGTTGCATTGAGTAGAGTGTAATTATGTGGTGTGTAATTATGTGGCACTGAGTTGTATTATGTGGAGTGTATGTTGCATTGAGTGCAGTGTAATTATGTAGCATATAATTATGTGGTACTCAGTGGTATGTGGAGTGTACTTATATTGCATTGAGTAGAGTGTAATTATGTGGTGTGTAATTATGTGGCACAGTGTTATTATGTGGAGTGTATTTATGTTGCATTGAATAGAGTGTAATTGTGACGTGTGATTATGTGGTACTGAGTGGTATTATGTGGAGTGTATTTATATTGCATTGAGTAGAGTGTAATCATGTGTCGTGTTATTAAGTGGCACTGAGTGGTATTATGTTGAGTGTATTTATGTTGCATTGAGTAGAGTGTAATTATGTGGCGTGTAATTATGTGGCACTGAGTGGTATTATTTAGAGTGTATGTTGCATTCAGTAGAGTATAATTATGTGGCGTGTAATTATGTGGCACTGAGTGGTATTTTTGGAGTGTATGTTGCATTGAGTGCAGTGTAATTATGTAGCATATAATTATCTGGTACTGAGTGGTAGGTGGGGTATATTTATGTTGCATTGGGTAGAGTGTAATTATGTGGCATGTAACTATGTCACACTGAGTGGTATTATGTGGAGTGTATTTATGTTGCATTGAGTAGAGTGTAATTATGTGGCATGTAATTATGTGGCACAGTGTTATTATGTGGAGTGTATTTATGTTGCATTGAATAGAGTGTAATTATGTGACATGTAATTATGTGGTACTGAGTGGTATTATGTGGAGTGTATTTATGTTGCATTGAGTAGAGTGTAATTATGTGGTGTGTAATTATGTGGCACTGAGTGGTATTATATGGAGTGTATTTATGTTGCATTGAATAGAGTGTAATTGTGACGTGTGATTATGTGGTACTGAGTGGTATTATGTGGAGTGTATTTATGTTGCATTGAGTAGAGTGTAATTACGTGGTGTGTAACTATGTCACACTGAGTGGTATTTTGTGGAGTGTATTTATGTTGCATTGAGTAGAGTGTAATTATGTGGCGTGTAATTATGTGGCACAGTGGTATTATTTGGAGTGTATTTATGTTGCATTTAATAGAGTGTAATTATGTGATGTGTAATTATGTGCTACTGAGTGGTACTATGTTGAGTGTATTTATGTTGCATTGAGTAGAGTGTATATATGTGGTGTGTAATTATGTGGCACTGAGTGGTATTATGTGGAGTGTATTTATGTTGCATTGAATAGAGTGTAATTATGTGACATGTAATTATGTGGTACTGAGTGGTATTATGTGGAGTGTATTCATGTTGCATTGAGTAGAGTGTAATTATGTGGTGTGTAATTATGTGGCACTGAGTGGTATTATGTGGAGTGTATTTATGTTGCATTGAATAGAGTGTAATTGTGACATGTGATTATGTGGTACTGAGTGGTATTATGTGGAGTGTATTTATGTTGCATTGAGTAGAGTGTAATTACGTGGTGTGTAATTATGTGGGACTGAGTGGTATGTAGAGTGTATTTATGTTGCATTGAGTAGAGTGTAATTATGTGGCGTGTAACTATGTCACACTGAGTGGTATTTTGTGGAGTGTATTTATGTTGCATTGAGTAGAGTGTAATTATGTGGCGTGTAATTATGTGGCACAGTGGTATTATGTGGAGTGTGTTTATGTTGCATTTAATAGAGTGTAATTATGTGACGTGTAATTATGTGGTACTGAGTGGTACTATGTTGAGTGTATTTATGTTGCATTGAGTAGAGTGTAAATGTGTGGCGTTAATTGTGTGGCACTGAGTGGTATTATATGGAGTATATTTATGTTGCATTGAGTAGAGTGTAATTATGTGGTATGTAATTATGTGGCACTGAGTGGTATTATGTGGAGTGTATTTATGTTGCATTGAATAGAGTGTAATTATGTGACGTGTAATTATGTGGTACTGAATGGTATTATGTTGAGTGTATTTGTCTTGCATTGAGTAGAGTGTAATTATGTGGCATATAATTATGTGGTACTGAGTGGTATGTGGAGTGTATTTATGTTGCATTGAGTAGAGTGTAATTATGTGGCGTGTAATTATGTGGCACAGTGGTATTATGTGGAGTGTATTTATGTTGCATTGAATAGAGTGTAATTATGTGACAAGCAATTATGTACTACTGAGTTGTATTATGTTGAGTGTATTTATGTTGCATTGAGTAGAGTGTAAATATGTGGCATGTAATTATGTGGCACTGAGTGGTATTATATGGAGTGTATTTATGTTGCATTGAGTAGAGTGTAATTATGTAGCGTGTAATTATGTGGCACTGAGTGGTATTATGTGGAGTGTATTTATGTTGCATTGAGTAGAGTGTAATTATGTGGCTTGTAATTATGTGGTACTGAGTGGTATTTGGGGTCTATTTATGTTGCATTGAGTAGAGTGTAATTATGTGGTGTGTAATTATGTGGCACTGAGTTGTATTATGTGGAGTGTATGTTGCATTGAGTGCAGTGTAATTATGTAGCATATAATTATGTGGTACTCAGTGGTATGTGGAGTGTACTTATATTGCATTGAGTAGAGTGTAATTATGTGGTGTGTAATTATGTGGCACAGTGTTATTATGTGGAGTGTATTTATGTTGCATTGAATAGAGTGTAATTGTGACGTGTGATTATGTGGTACTGAGTGGTATTATGTGGAGTGTATTTATATTGCATTGAGTAGAGTGTAATCATGTGTCGTGTTATTAAGTGGCACTGAGTGGTATTATGTTGAGTGTATTTATGTTGCATTGAGTAGAGTGTAATTATGTGGCGTGTAATTATGTGGCACTGAGTGGTATTATTTAGAGTGTATGTTGCATTCAGTAGAGTATAATTATGTGGCGTGTAATTATGTGGCACTGAGTGGTATTTTTGGAGTGTATGTTGCATTGAGTGCAGTGTAATTATGTAGCATATAATTATCTGGTACTGAGTGGTAGGTGGGGTATATTTATGTTGCATTGGGTAGAGTGTAATTATGTGGCATGTAACTATGTCACACTGAGTGGTATTATGTGGAGTGTATTTATGTTGCATTGAGTAGAGTGTAATTATGTGGCATGTAATTATGTGGCACAGTGTTATTATGTGGAGTGTATTTATGTTGCATTGAATAGAGTGTAATTATGTGACATGTAATTATGTGGTACTGAGTGGTATTATGTGGAGTGTATTTATGTTGCATTGAGTAGAGTGTAATTATGTGGTATGTAATTATGTGGCACTGAGTGGTATTATGTGGAGTGTATTTATGTTGCATTGAATAGAGTGTAATTATGTGACGTGTAATTATGTGGTACTGAGTGGTATTATGTTGAGTGTATTTGTCTTGCATTGAGTAGAGTGTAATTATGTGGCATATAATTATGTGGTACTGAGTGGTATGTGGAGTGTATTTATGTTGCATTGAGTAGAGTGTAATTATGTGGCGTGTAATTATGTGGCACAGTGGTATTATGTGGAGTGTATTTATGTTGCATTGAATAGAGTGTAATTATGTGACAAGCAATTATGTACTACTGAGTTGTATTATGTTGAGTGTATTTATGTTGCATTGAGTAGAGTGTAAATATGTGGCATGTAATTATGTGGCACTGAGTGGTATTATATGGAGTGTATTTATGTTGCATTGAGTAGAGTGTAATTATGTAGCGTGTAATTATGTGGCACTGAGTGGTATTATGTGGAGTGTATTTATGTTGCATTGAGTAGAGTGTAATTATGTGGCTTGTAATTATGTGGTACTGAGTGGTATTTGGGGTCTATTTATGTTGCATTGAGTAGAGTGTAATTATGTGGTGTGTAATTATGTGGCACTGAGTTGTATTATGTGGAGTGTATGTTGCATTGAGTGCAGTGTAATTATGTAGCATATAATTATGTGGTACTCAGTGGTATGTGGAGTGTACTTATATTGCATTGAGTAGAGTGTAATTATGTGGTGTGTAATTATGTGGCACAGTGTTATTATGTGGAGTGTATTTATGTTGCATTGAATAGAGTGTAATTGTGACGTGTGATTATGTGGTACTGAGTGGTATTATGTGGAGTGTATTTATATTGCATTGAGTAGAGTGTAATCATGTGTCGTGTTATTAAGTGGCACTGAGTGGTATTATGTTGAGTGTATTTATGTTGCATTGAGTAGAGTGTAATTATGTGGCGTGTAATTATGTGGCACTGAGTGGTATTATTTAGAGTGTATGTTGCATTCAGTAGAGTATAATTATGTGGCGTGTAATTATGTGGCACTGAGTGGTATTTTTGGAGTGTATGTTGCATTGAGTGCAGTGTAATTATGTAGCATATAATTATCTGGTACTGAGTGGTAGGTGGGGTATATTTATGTTGCATTGGGTAGAGTGTAATTATGTGGCATGTAACTATGTCACACTGAGTGGTATTATGTGGAGTGTATTTATGTTGCATTGAGTAGAGTGTAATTATGTGGCATGTAATTATGTGGCACAGTGTTATTATGTGGAGTGTATTTATGTTGCATTGAATAGAGTGTAATTATGTGACATGTAATTATGTGGTACTGAGTGGTATTATGTGGAGTGTATTTATGTTGCATTGAGTAGAGTGTAATTATGTGGTGTGTAATTATGTGGCACTGAGTGGTATTATATGGAGTGTATTTATGTTGCATTGAATAGAGTGTAATTGTGACGTGTGATTATGTGGTACTGAGTGGTATTATGTGGAGTGTATTTATGTTGCATTGAGTAGAGTGTAATTACGTGGTGTGTAACTATGTCACACTGAGTGGTATTTTGTGGAGTGTATTTATGTTGCATTGAGTAGAGTGTAATTATGTGGCGTGTAATTATGTGGCACAGTGGTATTATTTGGAGTGTATTTATGTTGCATTTAATAGAGTGTAATTATGTGATGTGTAATTATGTGCTACTGAGTGGTACTATGTTGAGTGTATTTATGTTGCATTGAGTAGAGTGTATATATGTGGTGTGTAATTATGTGGCACTGAGTGGTATTATGTGGAGTGTATTTATGTTGCATTGAATAGAGTGTAATTATGTGATGTGTAATTATGTGGTACTGAGTGGTATAATGTTGAGTGTATTTATGTCGCATTGAGTAGAGTGTATATATGTGGCGTGTAATTATGTGGCACTGAGTGGTATTATGTGGAGTGTATTTATGTTGCTTTGAATAGAGTGTAATTATGTGATGTGTAATTATGTGGTACTAAGTGGTATTATGTTGAGTGTATTTATGTTGCATTGAGTAGAGTGTATATATGTGGCGTGTAATTATGTGGCACTGAGTGGTATTATGTGGAGTGTATTTATGTTGCATTGAGTAGAGTCTAATTATGTGGCGTGTAATTCTGTGGTACTGAGTGGTATGTGAAGTGTATTTATGTTGCATTGAGTAGAGTGTAATTATGTGGCGTGTAACTATGTCGCACTGAGTGGTATTTTTTGGAGTGTATTTATGTAGCATTGAGTAGAGTGTAATTATGTGATGTGTAATTATGTGGCACAGTGGTATTATGTGGAGTGTATTTATGTTGCATTGAATAGGGTGTAATTATGTGACATGTAATTATGTGGTACTGAGTGGTATTATGTTGAGTGTATTTATGTTGCATTGAGTAGAGTGTAAATATGTGGCGTGTAATTATGTGGCACTGAGTGGTATTATATGGAGTGTATTTATGTTGCATTGAGTAGAGTGTAATTATGTGGCGTGAAATTATGTGGCACTGAGTGGTATTATGTGGAGTGTATTTATGTTGCATTAAGTAGAGTGTAATTATGTGGCTGGTAATTATGTGGTAATGAGTGGTATGTGGGGTGTATTAATGTTGCATTGAGTAGAGTGTAATTATGTGGCGTGTAACTATGTCACACTGAGTGGTATTATGTGGAGTGTATTTATGTTGCATTGAGTAGAGTGTAATTATGTGGCGTGTAATTATGTGGCACAGTGTTATTATGTGGAGTGTATTTATGTTGCATTGAATAGAGTGTAATTATGTGACGTGTAATTATGTGGTACTGAGTGGTATTATGTGGAGTGTATTTATGTTGCATTGAGTAGAGTGTAATTATGTGGTGTGTAATTATGTGGCACTGAGTGGCATTATGTGGAGTGTATTTATGTTGCATTGAATAGAGTGTAATTCTGACGTGTGGTTATTTGGTACTGAGTGGTATTATGTGGAGTACATTTATGTTGCATTGAGTAGAGTGTAATTACGTGGTGTGTAATTATGTGGTACTGAGTGGTATTATGTGGAGTGTATTTATATTGCATTGAGTAGAGTGTAATCATGTGGCGTGTTATTACGTGGCACTGAGTGGTATTATGTGGAGTGTATTTATGTTGCATTGAGTAGAGTGTAATTATGTGGCGTATAATTATGTGGCACTGAGTGGTATTTTTTGGAGTGTATGTTTCATTGAGTGCAGAGTAATTATGTAGCATATAATGTGGCACTGAGTGGTATTATCTAGAGTGTATTTATGTTGCATTGAGTAGAGTGTAATTATGTGGCATGTAATTATGTGGCACTGAGTGATATTATGTGGAATGTATATATGTTGCATTTAGTAGAGTGTAATTATGTGGCGTGTAATTATGTGGCACTGATTGGTATTATGTGGCGTGCATGTTGCATTGAGTGCAGTGTAATTATGTGGCATATAAATATGTGGCACTGAGTGGTATTATGTGGAGTGTATTCATGTTGCATTGAGTATAGTGTAATTATGTAGCGTGTAATTATGTGGCACTGAGTGGTATTATGTGGAGTGTTTTTATGTTGCATTGAGTAGAGTAATTATGTGGCACTGAATGGTATTATGTGAAGTGTTTTTATGTTGTATTGATTAGAGTGTAATTATGTAGCACTGAGTGGCATCATGTGGAGTGTTTTGTGTTGCATTGAGTAGAGTGTAATGATGTGGCGTGTAACTATGTCGCACTGAGTGGTATTTTGTAGAGTGTATTTATGTTGCATTGAGTAGAGTGTAATTATGTGGCGTGTAATTATGTGGCACAATGGTATTATGTGGAGTGTATTTATGTTGCATTGAATAGAGTGTAATTATGTGACATGTAATTATGTGGTACTGAGTGGTATTATGTTGAGTGTATTTATGTTGCATTGAGTAGAGTGTAATTATGTGGCACTGAGTGGTATTATGTGGATTGTATTTATATTGCATTGAGTAGAGTGTAATTATGTATCTTGTGATTATGTGGTACTGAGTGGTATGTTGGGTGTATTTATGTTGCATTGAGTAGAGTGTAATTATGTGGCGTGTAACTATGTCACACTGAGTGGTATTATGTGCAGTGTATTTATGTTGCATTTAGTAGAGTATAATTATGTGGCGTGTAATTATGTGGCACAGTGTTATTATGTGGAGTGCATTTATGTTGCATAGAGTAGAGTGTAAATATGTGGCGTGTAATTATGTGGCACTGAGTGGTATTATATGGAGTGTATTTATGTTGCATTGAGTAGAGTGTAATTATGTGGTGTGTAATTACGTGGCACTGGGTGGAATTATGTGGAGTGTATTTATGTTGCATTGCATAGAGTGTATTTGTGACGTGTGATTATGTGGTACTGAGTGGTATTATGTGGAGTGTATTTATATTGCATTGAGTAGAGTATAATTATGTGGCGTGTTATTACGTGGCACTGAGTGGTATTATGTGGAGTGTAAGTTGCATTCAGTAGAGTGTAATTATGTGGCGTGTAATTATGTGGCACTGAGTGGTATTTTTTGGAGTGTATGTTGCATTGAATGCAGTGTAATTATATAGCATATAATTATGTGGCACTGATTGGTATTATCTGGAGTGTATTTATGTTGCACTGAGTAGAGTGTAATTATGTGACATGTAATTATGTGGCACTGAGTGGTATTATGTGGAATGTATTTATGTTGCATTTAGTAGAGTGTAATTATGTGGCGTGTAATTATGTGGCACTGATTGGTATTATGTGGAGTGCATGTTGCATTGATTGCAGTGTAATTATGTGGCATATAATTATGTGGCACTGAGTGGTATTATGTGGAGTGTATTTATGTTGCATTGAGAAGAGTGTAATTATGTGGCGTTTAATTATGTGGCTCTGAGTGGTATTATGTGGAGTGTTTTTATGTTGCATTGAGTAGAGTAATTATGTGGCACTGAATGGTATTATGTGGAGTGTTTTTATGTTGCATTGATTAGAGTGTAATTATGTGGCACTGAGTGGCATCATGTGGAGTGTTTTGTGTTGCATTGAGTGGAGTGTAATGATGTGGCGTGTAACTATGTCGCACTGAGTGGTATTTTGTGGAGTGTATTTATGTTGCATTGAGTAGAGTGTAATTATGTTGCATGTAATTATGTGGCACAGTGGTATTATGTGGAGTGTATTTATGCTGCATTGAGTAGATTATGTGACGTGTAATTATGTGGTACTGAGTTGTATTATGTTGAGTATATTTATGTTGCATTGAGTAGAGTAAATATGTGGCATGTAATTATGTGGCACTGAGTGGTATTATATGGAGTGTATTTATGTTGCATTGAGTAGAGTGTAATTATGTGGCGTGTAATTATGTGGCACTGAGTGGAATTATGTGGAGTGTATTTATGTTGCATTGAGTAGAGTAGAATTATGTGGCTTCTAATTATGTGGTACTGAGTGGTATGTGGGGTGTATTTATGTTGCATTGAGTAGAGTGTAATTATGTGGTGTGTAACTATGTCACACTGAGTGGTATTATGTGGAGTGTATTTATGTTGCATTGAGTAGAGTGTAATTATGTGGCATGTAATTATGTGGGACAGTGTTATTATGTGGAGTGTATTTATGTTGCTTTGAATAGAGTGTAATTATGTGACGTGTAATTATGTGGTACTGAGCGGTATTTTGTGGAGGTTATTTATGTTGCATTGAGTAGAGTGTAATTATGTGGTGTGTAATTATGTGGCACTGAGTGGTATTATGTGGTGTGTATTTATGTTGCATTGAATAGAGTGTAATTGTGGCATGTGATTATGTGGCACTGAGTGGTATTATGTGGCGTGTTTTTATGTTGCATTGATTAGAATGTAATTATGTGGCTTGTAATTATGTGGCACTGATTGGTATTATGTGGAGTGCATGTTCCATTGAGTGCAGTTTAATTATGTAGCATATAATTATGTGGCACTGAGTGGTATTATGTGTAATAAAATGTCACCATGCATTTGTGTTGTGCATCTAGCACTATAATAAAATAGAATGGGTGCGCTCGAATACGGAAACATTTTCTAACCTACATTGACAATTTATTGTATATATATATTTTTTTTTACATCTAAAACCTGGGCATAAACTGTGCAATTTAAAAGTATTGTAGAACACTGTGCCGATAAAAAACACAAAGGAACATTTGGTGCAACATTGAAAACATTAAAAACCAGGAATGCATTGCAACTTATTTAAGAAGAATGTTATATGGCGTGCGCCTATCACAGTGTAATTACATCCTGTCAGTAATTAAAATGCACTGCTAATGGTAGTGGATGTCCGTAGTATGCAAACAAAATAATAATTCCATTATGGTGGGGGATATTCATTCGGTAAATTCCATAGCCTTAGTGCCTGCAACACTGAATAGAAATTAGGATCCTGTAAATACGGTATCGTAGACCACTGTTTGTTTAAAAATTCCCACAAAGATACAATGAGGGAGTTACGTAGCTGTGATGCCTGCAACACTAGCTAGAAAAAATAATCGTGTAAATGCGTTCGGGGAAGTCTGTAGCTACACACATAGAAGTTAAAATGAAAAAAAATAATGTCATTAGGGTTGGGGAAATGCGGCAAGGGAAGTCCGTAGCTGTTGTGCCTGCAACAATAAGTACAAATTACGGCATTTAAAATGCGGTCGAGGAAGCACACAAAGAATGTAGACCAGTGTCTGGGATTTGTGAAGAAAGTGTTAAGTGCAACAGCATGTGGTAACTAGTGCGTGGGGGGAGGCCCGAAAAAAAATAATGCCATTAGGGTTGGGGAAATGCGGCAAGGGAAGTCCGTAGCTGTTGTGCCTGCAACAATAAGTACAAATTACGGCATTTAAAATGCGGTCGAGGAAGCACACAAAGAATGTAGACCAGTGTCTGGGATTTGTGAAGAAAGTGTTAAGTGTAACAGCATGTGGTAACTAGTGCCCGGGGTGAGGCCCGAAGCAGGAGCTGTGAGCAGAGACCAGGACATCCCTTTCCATAACAAGCGCGGCCGCGAAAGTGAAAGCGACCGCGCTATGTTAAATTAGTAACCTGATCCACGACCAGCTGCCAGCCTGCGCGCCGCTGCTCGCTCCCGAGACCCAAAGGCCATGGGAGTGAACATTTAGAGGAAAGGCGGGACATGCACCCGTCTTTGGCCATTTGCGTACTTTCATTAGTGAAAACCACACGCAAAGGCCAATGGAATGTGTGGGAGGAGTCCGACCCACACGGAGAAGTCTCTGGGAAGTCTGGAGTGATTCCAAGAGGCCCTCTCCTAGGGCAGCGCATGCGCGCTGCGCTAGGCTCGACCTAAAAACAGATGGGCAAAGATATGTGTGGGTACAAACTGGAGTCCAGCAACCGCTGACTTCAGTTCGAGGCTCTCCTCAAACTGGAGCCTACTGGTAAATCAAGCTCAAATTAACACAAAGGTGAGAAAGGCATTAAAATATAAAACAAGTAAAAACGGGACTCAGCCCGTGTCGTTACAGCCCCTGCTGGGCTAGAGAGCCAGGCACCTCCCCTAAGATGGCGGCAATGCCGACTTACAAGGAAATGAAAGTAGCGTGTCTAGTATTGTTTGGCAGCAGCACTCAGCTGCATGGACGCTCTGTAAGCTGCAGTAAATAGCACTGCTTCCCCGGTGGGGTAGCCTACTGGTAAGTCAAGCTCAAATTAACACAAATGGCGCTCAAAGGGTTAAAAAAGGTTGAGCTGGACCTGGACAAAGTCTAGATTTTAGGCTGCCCGCAATGTAACACTTTTACACTTGATGCAGGAAAGTGGTCTACAGCACCATCCAAGGGTTCAGAAGGTCTGGTTTGCCTCTTGGGATCTGGGACTTCAACTCTCACAATGCACCTAGTCAATCCATGTAAAATCCAGGTGAAGCTTGTCAGTTTGCGTTGTTCTTGTTATTGATGTTGCAGGTAGCCCTTCCAGCACTTTTCTACCTGTTGCTGATCAGGGAGTCCACTCCTTATCCTTTAAGACAGGCAAAGTCCTTTTGTTTGAAGCCTTTTGAGTGCAGCAGGTGCAGTCCTTATGAGTGCAGTCCTCTCTTGTGCAGTTCAAGGGTTCAGCAGGGCAGTCCTTCTTCTCCAGATGTTTCTTTTGGGTCCACAATATCAGCCAAAGGTCCAAAAGATCCGATTTGCTTCTTGGAGATTTGAAACTACAATTCCCACAATGCACCTGGTCAAATCCTTTAAAGTCCAGGTGAAGCTGGTTAGCTGGGCTTGTCTTGGTGGAGTTGATGGAGGTGACTTCTTGAAGCTCTTTTCTACCTGTTTCTCTCAGGGAATTCATTCCTTATACTTTAGAAGCAAGGCAAAGTCCTCTTTTGTGAAGCCCAGAGGGTGCAGCAGGTGCAGTCCTTGTGAGTGCAGTCCTCTCTTGGTGCAGACCAGGGGTTCAGCAGGGCAGTCCTTCTTCTCTTGATGTTTCCAAGCAGGGATTTAAGTTGCAGGGCAGCTCGCCCATATTGATCCCGGTTTCTGGGCTGGCAAGAAGGAGGGTACCCCTGACCAATGGGGTGCATGGTGCCACCCTGTGTGATGACAACTTCCTTAGAAATGTGGCATATTTATGTCCAAGAAAGCACTGTTTCACAAAAATGAAAATGGAGAAAATCTCTCCTGGAGGTTCAGGTTTGGCTAACCCAACCCACAGGTGTGGCTAATGTTTCCCTACACTCCCCTTCCAGCCCCTCTCCTAATTCAATTACAGGGGCTCCCATCCGGCTGGGGGATAGGAAGTGTTGGCGGGCCTGGTTCCTGTCCTAACTGTCCTTCTCCCTTTGAAGACCAGTTTGGCTACCCAGCCCTCTTCCTGTCCTGGCCTCTGCAGCTGTAGATCTCCTCCCACCAGATGGCTCCTTTGTCTCAGCCCAGGTCACTTCACATCTCATTAGAGCAGCTTGGCTCAGCCTGTCAAAGGCTGGCCAATCAAAAGAGGCTGCTACAGGGCTGAGTTTGGGTAACCATAGGAAAGCAGTTCTAAAAATACTATCCTGCAGTAGTCATGATAAACCCAACCTTGGAAAGTTGCTGGATTCATTGTAACTATTATTTTCATACTTTGAATATTCTAGCTCACTCCTGTCAAATGTTAGGCATTTTAAAAGTTTAATAAAGCCTTCCCATGTTAGCCTATGGAGCTAATGTACTACAGTGGGGGGAAACTAATTTGGCAGTTTTTCTCTCACAAGGGCATATAGAAAATATTTTATAATGTCCCTGCTTATTATTACAATGAACCCTATGCTTGGGGCACCTAGGGTAGACATTAGGGGTGACTTATATGTAAAGATATGGTAGTTTAAGACTTTGGAAGTACCTGTAATTCCAAAGTCGAATTTGGACATAGTTTTATTTTAAAAGCAGCCTACAAAGCAGGGCTGCCTTTAAAATGACAGCAGACACCGCAGCAGTGCACATTTAAGTGCATTAAATCCACTGGGCCTCTAAACCTACATGCCCTACCATACACTAGGGTTTTATAGGTAGGTTGTCAGTATCAATTGTAATTACACCAAATGATCATGTACCTTTTAACCAGAGCACTGGCCCTGGGCGGAACACTCACTATAAACAAGGGGACCCCTGAGTTTGGATGTAGGTAGAGAAGCAGGGGGAGAACAGCCAAAATACACAAAGGAGAAACTCTACCTAAACCAATTTAAAGTATGCTATACGTCATATGTTTTATTGACCACTCTGGCTGGACCATCAACATAAATATTCACGTCATTCAAAACAGTGTAGTCATTACTTAATTTATTATTTTTTGACTTTTCAATACAAATATATTAATACATTCATAAATACATATCCTAGCTAAAGAATTTTTTTGGAAACCTCAGATCCCATTGCACAACTTCCACTCAACAACATGCATTCACCTTCATACTCAAACATTCTCACGCGAAACCACAAATACATACATCGCATATATACCAAAGAAGCATAATATGCACCAAGTCCCCTCACAGTAAATACCAGTGCACAATAAAGATTTTTTCTCAACTGAAAAATACAACAACCCACAGCTTTGTCTTACAATTAATTTAACATCATTACAAAGTAACCTTCAGAATAAATGTAATCAGAAAAAAATGTTGTCACATCAAAGGAGGACTTTTTAACATAATTCATCAGTTTTCAAAACAAGTAAACCAGGTGTATTCATGGAGGGAACTAATTAACAGCGCCGACGCGCGTTTCGGTGAAACACCCTTTCTTTTGAGTATCACCTGCTTCAGGGCGCATATGGTGTGTATTCAACAGAAAAGGCAATGGGACCTATCCTGCTAAGATAACTGTCACCAAGATGGCCGCCGAGTAGGAGCTCTCTGCTGGAGCTCCCGGGTTGGGGATCACCATATCGGTTTACATCCCCTGTTAACCCCGCCATCCGCCCTCCTCTTGCTCCTACATCTTCTTCTACAACATACCTGATCGTCTGGGCCCAAATTTGTCTTACCTGCGAAGAAGTTCTCCGTGACTCCTGATGCGCCTTCTCCTCCGCTCCCTGCCCGGATCGATGTCTCTGGACATGCCTGGATTGAACGCTCCGAGGTCTTTGCAAGACACGCAGCATCCCCGCCACCTCTACCAATTCGTTGCTGTGATCGCGCCTGCTTGGTCTGTCTCCTGGAGCCCGACGAGCCGCTCGCCATCTTGTGCGCTCACCCGCCGACCACCTGGATCGATCGCCTTGAGGCCCTTGCGGGTCGTACAATCACCCCCGCCGCCTCCAACAATCGAGGTGCTGTGATGTGCCCTTGGAGACGGTCTCCGGGAGCCCGGTGAACCTCTCGCCTTCTTCTCGCCTTCTTCTCGCACGGCTGAAACTGATCAGCAGCTGCACCGATCCATGATTGAGTTTCCGGCAATTGTGTCATCCGGTGTTGCGGCATCTTGAAGCTGCCTCGACCCGCAGCTGCACCTACACGCAGCTGAGCCGCCTAGCTGCTGCAGAGTTCTGCCGGAGCGATGTTTGACACTGACTAATAGCAGATTCACCGCCGCATCCTCGTCGGATGAAGTATCGCGGCGATTCATAATGGCGGATTACGAGAGACATCAACAATCCCAGCACAGAAGGTACTGAATAACCACCATATTGCCCTCCTGAGCGCCCGCTTCATCAGGCTTTTACCCAGTTTATTTTACGATAAGGCATAATTACTTTTGTTGCCTTGAACAGTGTCTCTCAACCTTATCGGCATTCGGTAATTAACGTTGCCTGACCCTAAGATGGCGGCTGCTGAGAAGTGCTCTATCTTTCCGTGCTGAGCTGTGCTATAAAGATCAGCAACACGTACCAACATTTTAATTAATACCGTGTCCGCTTAAATGTAAGGAGCCTGCTGCTAGTCACGCTGTTGCTCCTCATGCGAACACCTGCGGCCCGGTGCATGGCTGCCGTTCCACCCACTCCAAGGTGACTCAGAGTTGGGTTTCCAGAGCTGCTGGTTCTCACCGGCAGAACAAAGAACAGCACACACCCAGCGCCTCACAGAAGCATCTTGTAATCCCAGATCATCGCTGCTGCTTGAGAATGCTACACTGGCTCCCCTCCAGCCGTCTCTTTGAGACCAGGGTCCTGATGACTTTTGGCACTGTGCTTTTTAACCATCTTTAGAACTGGTGGCAACTAGAACTAGCACTGAACCATGGAGACTAATAGATTTGACATGCCTGACTCTAAGATGGCTGCCAAAACCATACTCCTTCTCCTACCTTGCCATCCTCGCCAGCGCCTACCACCCGTCTTTGGTTTCTAGCCTCTGATCCCCTCCTTATCCTCACTCTTCTCTGGCGGAGCCCCTAAACGCATACATGGCCGCTTCCGGTGGAGCTGCACCGACAGCTATAGGGGAGACTGGCCCTGGCACACCGCTATGGCCGTCACCTACCCAGCCGGATCTCGGACCTTTGTCTCGTTTTCTTCCCCGCTGCTGTCTCCTTCCTGTGGATTACCTGCTGTCCCTGATCTTTCCTATCCTGACTTTCGTGTTCACTAATCTACTCCTGTATTGTTTATTTATCCATTATGTAACTATTGTGATACTTTTGCAACTTGTAACTCGCTATGTCCTTATGTAAAGCGCTCTGATACCTCCGGCTCTAGCCAGCGCTATATAAAACTCAAGTAAAAAAATAAAATTAAAAAAAAGATAGGAAGATGCTGATAAAAATACAACTCTCCTTGGAGCAGAAGACCAAGGGCCGCTACTTGTTTTCAAAGAGTGTTGCCAGAAAATGTTAAAGAGGCTCTAGGAGTTGCAGTTCGTCAGATTGTAGAGGGACAAGCTGGGACGCGAGATGAATTTGTGATGAGAGTCGTTTAAAATCAAGCTACGATATGCGGAGGCTAGTCTTCAGGAATGTTTTTGCAAAAAGCGAACTCCGCCGAGGTTCTCCTTTCTACCAAGCGGTGGATGAATATAATTGCAGTATCCGGGCGAAGAGCGTTTTCATAACTCATAAGGACAGCTTCGTAACAATATGTCTCGTTCCATAATGTTTCTGTTCAAGACGTGGCCAAGAAAGATTCCCTGGATTTAAGGAAATATACTGCGTGCGGCTGCAAGGAGGTAGAGCGTCCCGCTGGCAGAGAAACGGCCTGCATGTTCATGTTTTGGAGTATCTGTTTATGTGTTTGCTGGTACATGGGTATCATCATTTACATTTGAAACAAAGAGAGACAGGAAGGGTGGGATTCCACAAGCAGATGCTTGGGAATAGAGAGACCGATAGAAGGACTCTTGCTGGCCGAGACTCCTCCGCAGATACCGTGGCTGATACCCACACCCAGTGACTAGTAATGGTCGTCACTATACTTACCTGGAACATTAAAGGGCTTAATTCACCGGCCAAACGCCACAGACTTTCGAAATATTTGCTTGAACAAAGGCATGACGTAGTGGCACTACAAGAGACCCATTTGAAATGGACGGAGGACCATAGATTGCGCCACAAGGCTTATCCAGTGATGTACAAATCCTCCGCCACCACTAAACATAATGGAGTAGCCCTCTTTTTTCACTCCTATTGAAAATTTAATCCGGGGGATGTAAAAATAACAAAGAAGGGAGGGTAGTTATGGTCAAGGGTCGTATACATAACCGAATGTACACATTCGCTTCCATCTATGCCCCTTAGTCAAAACAAGTACCATTTCTGTGCTCTGTGCTGTCGATGTGGGGGGGGTTGCAGAAGGGGAGATCTTCCTGATGGGAGACTTCAACCTCACCTGGGATTCAGAAGTAGACAGCACGCACACACAAAGAGCTCACACAGGAAATTTCCCCAAGATACTGAAACAGGAATTTAGCTCAATGGGCCTGGTAGATGCGTGGCGCACTCTTCACCCCACTACCTGCAGCTATATCTTCTTCTCGCGTTCACAGTGCACTTACTCCAGATAGGATTATGTGTTTGTCAGTCAAGCCCTTACATCAGCTTTGCAAATAGCTTTGCTCCACCCGATCACTATATCTGACCATGCCCCAGTAGCGTTGACCCTAGCTTGGGACTCTCTACCTTTGAGATACAGCTGCTGTGTTTTTTCTGGAGTCCCTCACTCATGATAGATTAGTGCAGGAGGAACTACAGAAAATTATTAGATAATTTTTCCTCTTGAATGACCCACGCAATACCGACCCTGCCAACAACTGGGATTCCTTTAAGGCTGTGCTCTGCAGTAAATGCATCGCACTGGCATTGACACTAAACAAGCGAACACGAGAAAGACTAACTTTGTAGACTGAAGTCCAAACTGCAGAGCAGACACATAAGGAAAACCCGACCCTACCCCTCGAGAGAAAAGTCAGTGCACTTAAAGGCAAACTCAATGCCATTTATAATAATAGAGCTGAGCTCACCCTTTTATGACTCAAACTCACAACATACGAACAAGGCAACAAGGTGGGGTCTCACCTAGCTAGACAACTGCAGATTAAAAGAGAGAGCAAATACATAGGAAACATTGGACAGGACTCGGGAGAAATGGCAATCTCAGACCCAGAAAAGGCCCAACCTTTTGGAAGTTTTTATAAGAGCCTCTATTCTGCTGAGGGATATGATGAGTCAGAGCAACTTGAGTATCTGGATGGAGTAAATCTACCAAAGGTGACAGCGGCTCAGAATGAGCTGTTGAGAGAACCCATAAATGAGGAAGAAGTCCGTAGAGCAATAGCAGGTCTTAAACTTCATAAATCCCCAGGCCCGGATGGACTTACAGCACAATTTTATAAGACCTTTGGCTCAAAAAGTATATCAGACCTGGTGGTTCTTTTAAATTTTGTGGCAACCTCAACTGCGGTTCCCCATCCATGAGTAAGGCACTCATCCTGGTCATCATCAAACCCAGGAAAGACCCACAATACTGTGGCTCATACCGTCCAAAAGCACTACGTAACATTGACTCTAAGTTATATGCAAAGATCATAGCCTCTAGACTTGAGGATCTCATGCCAGATTTGATACATCCTGACCAGTCCAGCTTTATCAAAGGCAGACAAACCCACGATAATCTATAAAGGGTCCTCAACCTGGTTGAGAAATCTACAAAAAAATAGTACCCGGCAGCCTTACTGGCGTTGGACTCTGAGAAGGCCTTCGACCGGGTGGATTAGCCTTTCTTATTCCACACTTTGATGAGATTTGGTTTCTGCAACCAATTCATAGCCATGATCAAAGCCCATTAGGCGCTGCTTAGTGCCCGAGTCCTGGTTAATGGAGTGAGCTCTGATCTATTTTGCTTAGGGAGGGAAACAAGAACGGGGTGTCCCTTCTCACCATTACTATTTGCCCTGAGTATTGAGCCCCTTGCCGCTAAAATACATCAGTCACCCTCCATCCGAGGCACATCTTTTGGCACGGAAGAACACAACATTTCTCTATTCGCTAATGACGTGCTAATGACTCTTACCTCCCTAAGATCGACCCTAGAAGCATTGCAGGTGGAGCTACGAAACTTCAAACATGTGTCGGGCTTTTGTATTAACCTAACTAAATCCTACCTGCTCAATCTTACACTGTCGCAGCGCGACATGAAATCTGTGGTGGCTACTTCTCCCTTCCAATGGGCTAAAAAGGATATCACATACCTTGGCATTAACATCACTCCCAAAATCTCAGACCCTTTAAAGCCCTCCTCCAACAACTCAAGGCGGAATTCCGTAGATGGGAGCCCCTATATATCTCATGGCTGGGCTGTATACATGCTAACAAAATGAATGTTTTACCCAGGCTCTTATATCTCTTCCAGGGCCTGCCGAACGAGGTAGATCAAGGATTCTTGCCCGCCTTACAGTCCATGATCACATATTTAATCTGAAAGGATCGCAGGGCCCGTCTCCCCTACAAACAACTCCGTCTCCCGAAGAGTGCTGGGGGTTTGGCACTCCCAGATTTCCATCGTTATTACAAAGCATCCCAACTGAGAGTGATCTCTGAATGGTCAGCAAGGGAGTCCGACAAACACTGGCTCCATATGGACAGGGCGGTGGCGGGGAGATACATCTGGGATCTTCACTAGAAACCCAAAGCAGAACGCCTGCTAAATACATACCTTGGTACTCCCACAAAGACTACACTTAGAGTTTGGGATGAGGTCAACCGGATGTTTTCTTGGACCACCTTCTGCTCCCCATTTACACCGATTTATTGTAACCCAACATTCCCCCAGTCTTACAGCCTGGACCCTTTGATGCATGGAGGGAGGGGGAATGTCTCACCATCTCGGACCTCTTCCATAATTGTGATATCCCTACTTTTGAGCACTGCCAATGAGACTTTCATCTATCAGCGTCAGAACACTATCACTACACCCAACTTAGACACTGGATCCTTCGCCCTGACATTAGAGAAACAGCCACCAGGGACCTCAACCCCATTGAACGATTTGCAAAAAGCAGAGTTAGCTCAAGGGGTTGTATCTCCTTTCTTTACTCCTTACTGCTATCGACCCTCAATGCCCCTCAACTGCAAAACATGGCATTCTGGGAGTGAGCACTTGGAAACATAATTCCAGATGCGCAATGGTGCAGAATTTGGAGAGACATACCCATGTTCAATCATTCGATGGGGATATGAGAGGCCCAATTTAAATACTATATAATTGGTACCTTTACCCTACCAAATTGCGGAAAATATTCCTTACTACCTCAGATCTATGCTGAAGGGACTGCAGCATGCTGGGTATTTTAAGCACATCTGGTGGGACTGCCCTACGATCCACCCATTCTGATCTGAAATTCTAGCCCAGATCAAAGACATTCTGGGATATCCAATAGTGGATGATCCGGGCTTTGCACTCTTGGGACTGCCGAATGACTCCCTAAAACGTCAGACCATGGGAGACCAGTCATTATTCTTGTTATGTCCAGGTGCTGCAAAATGGCAGTGGCTTCAGGCTGGAAACACAAGGAGGCACCTTTACTGACGCAATGGCATTCCCGACTATGGCAGGCTCTCACGATGGAGCGCATGGCAGATATTCTCTCCGACAACTTTTTAAAAAATTGTATATTTGGGGCCCGCTGGTGACATATCCCTCTAGAGGGCTCCCTGTGTGTGCATGTCCAACACAGGCACTTCACCTCTTTCAATTCTAAGTCAATCTATGCCAGTCTGTGGGGGAGTGAGGTCCCTACTACCAGACACAATCCCAGCCTATAATTGATACGTACTGCATATTCCTGTTGCATCCCCGAACACTAGGTGATATTCCCATGTACCTTTAGCTTGTGGATTATGGGATGAGGGGGGAAAGCTTTGGGGGAAAAAGGTGATCTATTGCTATAAGTACATACAGTGCCATATATCGACAATGTGTCCAGTAGAATGACAATCCTAAGGAAAGTAGCAACTAATCCTTCCAATAGAGACCATGTACAATGATGTATGAATTGTGAAAATATGCGCTGTACTGATGTGACTCTTGGAAAAAAACAATAAAGAAAGTTTTGACAAAAAAAATAATCCAATACAATATGTTTGGTCATTAAATGCATATTGAACCCACAAATGCATAAACCTTCTGAATTTTTAAAAGATGCTCTCCCAGCCTGGTGAGATTGCAGTGGATGCAGACCAATTCTTAACCTTAGGATTGCATTGCGCATTGCCTGATTGGGCAGCTTGTGCAAATAAGGGAAAGACATATTAGATTACCAGACTTCACAGATGTCAACTACAGATGCCTTTTTTCTTATTCCAAATCTTCTTCCCTCCTAACCCTCCTACCTTCATCTTTAATTCATTCTTTGATAGGGTGGTAGAGTAAACAGCACTATAATTGTTTTTCTGTTATATCTCCACCATATCAACCAACAACTTTTTAACCTTTCTGGCCCAACCTAATTCACTTTTCATTTTCTCATCTCTGAATAAGGAGGCTACTTTTGGCTGCTCATATATTTTTGGACATCTTTCTCTACAGTAGCAGACATCATTTCTTCCCTGTTTTCCTTGTAAATATTGCCTTATTTTACCTTATCCTACTTTTGTACTGTTTTAACAGGTCACAATATGTCAAGCTATTGCTAATAGGCTTCAGGGTCCACCATAACTTTCTTAACTTCCACTTCATCAGCTAGCATTCCATATCAAACCATCTATTCTAGGCTTTAGTGTTTTTAATTTCTTTTGCCAGTCTTTAAGGAGGCACATAACCAACGATTTTATCGTATTCACATATATATCGGACCTCCCTCATGAGATAAATGACAGTGTCGGTCAATATTAATTTGTAATTTGGCTAGCGCCTGGATATGTTGAGCACTTATCCTCGTTATAAGGCGTTTAGAGAATTCCGTATCTAGTGGCATAATTGCTTCCCTTTTGCCATTTTTAAATGCAGTTTGACTATCAATGGGAAGTGATCACTCATTTGATGTGGCAAAACCTACAAGTCTTCAACCAGGGAGAAATACCATGTTTGAATGAAAATATAATCTATTGGCTCTTCTATATTGCCGTGCCTAAACGTCTGCTCTGCCAGTATATCAAAAGTGCAGCGGCCGTTAAGGCAGATAAAGCTACAGGTTTGTAGAAAACCCTGTAATCTGGTTGGTGACTTGGACTTTTTGATCGTGGAAAGGAAGCAATGGTATCTTAAAGGCTTCCAATGAATCCCCAGTACTAGCCTCTTCCTGATCTGGTTGCAGCCTCAAGTTAAAATCTCCCAAAACTAGTATCATACTCGCTGGATATATCACTACAATTTGACCTACATCCTTCTCCAATAACTTATATTGGATTGATTTATACTTGTGTTCCATCTGATTGATGTAAACACTATAACCATACTATCTAATATTTAGTCCGAACTATGCAAATCCATCTGAGCAGCATGCAGCCACTCACTTCTTGTTGGCACCTGAATTACCCCCTTAGCAATCTGCGTAGAAATCAGAGTAAGTAATCCTCCTGAGTTGTGCGCTGAGACACTTGGTGAAGCTTTAGAGTAGATCTAAGTGAAACCCGGGAAGAGTATTTTTTCCCCTGACAACCAGGACTCCTAGAAACATGTATTTTATGTTCCGCCAGAATTTTTTCATTTGATCAATACACATTCCATACTAATCGCAAAAGGCTGTCGGGAGAAGTCTCATCCTAATCAATATCACTTAACCTAGAAAATTACTGCCAAGTTACATAGTATGAATTGATTGGGTTAATTCACTTCTATAGTTATGCGGAGATTGCCTCTCCTATATCCCACTGTTCTATTTGAGCCATTGATCTTGCAATCTTCTAAAACCAGGTTTACTTGTCTGACATCAAGACCTGCATGGTAATTTAGGAATGACTCTACTTGTCTGATATCTTCTTTTGAGGTTGGTACAAGTTTTTATACCTTTAAAGGCTAATTCGTTCCTTGCATCCTCTTTGATTTTCTCTATTAGTCTAGAAAAGAATGTGTCCCCCTCTTATTTCCTTCGCAGATTCCCCATATAAAAATCCCACTTGCTTGATGTCACTAGATGTTATTTCCTCTAGGGCTATTCATGTCAGGAAGACCTCAACTAGCTTTGGCCTATTTAACGGTCTCATCTTGCTGGTTCTCATCCCTTGTGTGGCAATATGAAAGTGCAGTACTAACGGATCAGCAAGTGGTTGCAGTCCCCCATCATATCTATGGATATTAGTTTTATCATTGTTGGTTCTAGTAACACACCTAGGGGCCGATTTCGATCTCGGCCGGTAGGGCTCCGAATCGGATTCGGCTTAACCGGATCCGATTCGGAGCCCTATTTCCCGACCGATCCGTACGCGCATCCGGACGAGCGAGTACGATGCGAAATCGCCGACCGACTCGTTCGGGCATCCCAACCGCTCCGACCGACTCGTCCCCGTGTCTAACCGAACCGACCGACTCGCTCGGACACGACTCGCACCGCGCAATGGAGACGTTCCCCGGCCGGGTAAGTACGATGCGCGCCGCGAGCAGTCCGACCGACACGCGCCGTCCGGCTCGAAAGAGCAGTCGGAGCCGTACTCGAGGGTCCGTGTCGGACCCCCTGTACGCGTAGCCGCGCGAGTCGCACACAGGGGGACCCATGGGTCCCCCTACCTGTGCGTGTACGGCGCGAGTCGCTTCGCCGTGTACCCGCTGTAGGGGGCGCCCTTGTTTGCCTCGCACCCATTGAGGCAATGGGAGCCCGCGTACGTGTTGTACGACCGGCTCCCATTGACTTCAATGGGAGTCCGACCGACTCGAGTACGATAGCATACGGACGCATCGTACTCGTTCGGTCGGGCTGCACGGGTCCGATTCGGTCGGAAATCTCTCCGGGTCCGGCTCGGTCGGAGAGATTTCCGGCCCGAATCGGAATCGGCCCCTTAGTGTTATTAGTTTTAACAATTTTGGCAATGGTAATCCCATCTCACTTCCTCTGACCTTCCTGGGTTGATCCCCGTGAGCCAATGGTGTTATACAAGTTTGTTTACTAGTACCTTTGTTGATGAATCTACCATTGCTCAATTTTTGAACATCCCTAGGGAACACCTTAGCTATGGGCCATAAATTTCTCACTTGCTTCATCTCTTGAGATGGTTTTTCTGATTCACCTCTTTTTTGGGTTTGTTCCTGCCCATAATATGTCCCAAAGTCTTTGATATTTTTGCTAACAACTGAATCTTTTCCCTTTGTGTGCAAATTACTAACTTTGTGCTTTGTCGCCCTTTTACTATTCATTTGTATCCTCCTTCGCACTTTAGGGTTTTCTTCGGGGTTTCTCACCCTTTTGACATACGCCCTCCTTTGCTCTAGAACCCTTCTTCTATAACAAACATAGTCTTCCCTTTTCTTTACTAGCATCGGGACTCTAGACACAAAAACATCTGGGGTACCACTTGCTCCTACTCCATTTACCAAATGCGTTATTGGTGTATTTGAATTGTTCAAGAACCAATATATTCATTAATAGCTTTCAATTCAATTGTAATGCAGTTGAGATACCTGGTTTGTGTTTTTTGATTCATCATTATTAGCCACCCTTGCTACCAGAATCCCATGCAGAGTTTTCTGCATCAGTAATAATACATCAACAAGAGACCTCCCCATGTGCTGCAGAAATATCTACATTTGATGTAAATATCTGATTTGATTGGTCTGATAGGAAGGGATTTTCAGAGCAGTTAATATCTTTCCTGCTTTTGTCCCTTACATCCTTTGAGAAATGAAATTCTTCCAGATACGTCAGTCCTCTGTCCCCTGAAAGAATTCCCATATGTTCATCAGCTATTTGGGGGTCAGACATATTCGCCTGTCAGGTCAATGGTGAAGAAGATAATTTTGGTTGTGGTACATATAATGAATCCGTACACTGCTGAGAGACAAAAGAACTTCCCTCCAGATTACTGCTATTTATTGCCAATTCCTTGTCCCCATTTCCATTGAATGCCTTAGATGAAGGGCTTATCCCCCTCTTAACTTTTTTGCTAAAACTCCCCCCCACAAATTACTTTATGGATGCACCCAATGACGTTACATCTTGGGAGATTGGAGAGATCAAATTCCTAACAGATGTGGGAGTTTCTGTACCGGGTGCTGTTTTTTCTGCATACCCACCACCCTATGAGGGGATAGTTGCTAAAGGTCCCTTTTCTGTCAGTGCCTCCAGGGGTCTTCCTTTTACTGGTGGGGTTAGGGCTTTTTCGTATAACTTCTGCCTTGCTTCCGGCATTATTTCCCAAAATTGGGTCTTAATATGAAACAGAGTTTATTACAAGACCCTTCACTCTTACTCTCCTGTAGAGTTAAAAAGAATGACCCTTCCTCCCTGAATTCAGCTTTATAACTATACCAGTCTGCTTATTATCTGAAACTATGGGTCTTTAGGTGTATCCATAAAATTACGTCACTCCTGAGAGGATCTAGCCCCGGTGGTGCCACACAAACACTCGGAACCCCTTCGCCATCACTACCAGGAGGGTTTATGTGTGCAAGATAAACCTCCACTGCTCCTCTGAGATGATACACAAGGCGCGGAATGTGGTAGCCAAGGTCAGGGAAAACTTGCAATGTCCACCTAGTAGTGCCTGTAATTTGTAGGGACTCTCTTAGCCACTGCTGCAGGTGATAGAGTATAAGAACATTGAGAGAAAAGTCAATAGACTGAGCCAAAGACAATCTATAAAAGAGAATGAAGCTGTTGCTGGCCACTCAGTACTCATCGGTCAGGCCCACAACTTCACTGACTTCACAGGCCCTCTTGCAGCCCACTTCCGGCCTACACCAAGCCCGCCACCCCAAGCCACCTCCAGAAAAATCTCAAGCATCCAAGCTCTCATTCACTGCCTCATGTGCACTGCTATTCACCGCTGCCCATGCTGCCATCCTCCTTGGAGCTTATCAAGGCTTTAGTCTCTAAAGAGGTTCTTTTATGAGAGAGCAGCGGGGTGCAGAGTTAGATATCCGCGAAGGTGGGAGGAGGTGTGGAGGGGCAAATGGGAGAGCAGCTGTGGGGGTACAAGCTTCAAGCTTATGCAGCATTGGCGAAGGCAATAATCCCAGTGGGCGTGGCTCAAGCACCATCAGATTTTGAGAAGAAAAAACCGGAACAGGTCAGACATAAAAGTAGGACTAAAGCCTTTAGTCTCACTTTTATATCCTGCCTGCCTCTTTTTTTGGAGCCTTGTAAATATGTGAGTATGTGATTATATATATATATTCACTGAAAAAACCACAGGTTTCAGGGACGTTATAGTTAGAAATTAGCATTTAAAAAACCTTTGAAATTCACTGAAAAAACCATAGGTTTCAGGGACTTTATAGTTAGTAATTAGCATTAGTATTTTAAATGCTAATTACTAACTATAACATCCCTGAAACCTGTGGTTTTTTCAGTGAATTTCAAAGGTTTTTATAAATGCTAATTTCTAACTATAACGTCCCTGAAACCTATGGTTTTTTCAGTGAATTTCAAAGGTTTTTAAATGCTCATTTCCAACTATAACGTCCCTGAAACCTATGGTTTTTTCAGTGAATTTCAAAGGTTTTTTAAATGCTAATTTCTAACTATAACGTCCCTGAAACCTATGGTTTTTTCAGTGAATTTCTAAGGTTTTTTAAATGCTAATTTCTAACTATAACGTCCCTGAAACCTATGGTTTTTTCAGTGAATTTCTAAGGGTTTTTTTAAATGCTAATTTCTAACTATGCCTACAGAGGTAGGACATGTGCAGAAAGAGGAAGAAAGGCGCAGAAAGAAGCAAGAGAAATGCAGAAAGAGGCAACAGAAGTCCAGAAAGACAAAAAAAGGTGCAGAAAGAAGCAAACGATATGCAGAAAGAACCAACAGAGGTAAAGAAAGAGGCCTTGTTGCAAAGTCATCCTGTGCCCCGAACTTTTTGCTGATGGGTACTGGTGGTAACTGCCTCTGACTAACCAGGCCTAGAGCCAGTGCTATGCTAAAAGACACTTAGAATACAGTGAAAACACCTACATACACTAGGGTACACTATTGATTGGCGTGACCTCCCCTGTAAGGCCCTAGTATATAATAGGGCAGGGGGATTAAAACTACCTCTAAGTCAGAGGTGCAGAAACATGCTACTTTAACTAGTAGTCGCGTTTGCAGAGTGGTAGAGAAAGGGTGCTGGGCCTCCGACCAGCGCTCAAGAATTCCGCTGCATAGGACTTACAGGAGGTACCAGGAGGGCTTCTTGGCCCCCAAAGTCCCTCAGGAGTAAAGTGGACTTCATCCCCCATCCCGTAGTCTGCCAGGAGGCGCGTTTGCAGAGTGGTGGAGAAAGGGGGCATGGCCTTCGAAGACGTCTTAGCAATCTTACTGTGTGGGACTTACTGGAGGTAACAAGAGGGGTACTTGGCCCCCAAGGATGTCCTTTACCTCCAGAAAGTACCACACAGCAAGAGTTCTAAGTTCTCATAACAGGCCACGCCCCCTTTGCCCACCACTCTGCAAACGCGCTCCCTGGCGCACTCTTCGATGGGGATTGAAGTCCCCTTCACTGCTGGGGGTCCTTAGGGGCCAACTAGCCTACCTCTTACCTCCAGTAAGCCCCACACAGTGGGATTGCTGAGAGGTGGACACAGGCCATGCCCCCTTTCTCCACCACTCTGCAAACGCGCCTCCTGGCGCGCTCTTGGTTGGGGGATGAAGTCCCCTTTCCTCATGAGGGTCCCTGGGGGCCAACTAGCCCACCAGGTACCTCCAGTAAGCCCCACACAGCTGGATTGCTGAGAGTGCTCTGAGGCCACGCCCCCTTTTTACACCACTCTGCAAACGCGGATCCTGGCGCACTGCTGCTCAGGGAATGAGGTCCTCTTGTGTCCTGAGGTCCTCAGGACACAAGAGGACCTCATCGCCCCACCAGCAGTGCGCCAAGAGGCGTGTTTGCAGAATGGTGTAAGAAAGGTGCGTGACCTCGGACCACCTCTCTGCAATCCAGCTGTGTGGGGCTTACTGGAGGTACCTGGTGAGCTAGTTGGCCCCCAGGGACCCTTAGTATTCAAGGGGACTTAATTCCCCAACTTAGGGGCCCATTAGGTTTGCGGGCGGATTGCCCCCGCCGGGCCGGCGGTAGCCACCGCTGGCCCGGCTGGGACGATCCGCCCACCATCCATGCCTGATTGACCCCCGCCATATTAGTATGGCTGGGGGGTCCGCGGCGGACGGAACGACCGTCCGCCGCTTTTCCGCCGGTCGACTCGTCGACCGGGCGGAAAAGGGGCACAATATGGTGGCGTTGTCTGCAAGACACCGCCATCCATATTATGATGCATGCGGAGATTCGCCTTTCCATGGCGGCTTTGCCGCCATGGAAAGGCATGCGTGTCTGGTATTGGGGGCCCGTTGCGGGCCCCAGGGTATCGGGGTGGGGTTGCACATGGGGGTACTCATGGTACCCCCTCATTGCTATGCACTACGTGGCAGGCACCACGTGGTGCCTGCCATGTAATGCATGGCAATGATGTGCGCACTCCTATTGCATTGCGGGCCGGTCTGCAGCCAGCAGATCCACCCGCAATGTAATAGGCCCACACGGCCCCCCTCCCGAGGCCAATTTCGGCCCCGGGGACCCCATCCCCCGGGGCATGGCCAGACTTGGTTTTTTTTATTTAATAAGTTTTGGAGGGGGGCCCCGGGGACCCCATCCCCCGGGGCCGGCCCTTAGCGCTGGGGACCGTGGGGGGTGCCCCAATGCCCCCACGGTCCCTGCTGGCTCCCCACCTCCTGCGGGAGCCAGCATTGCTTTTGGGCAAGGGGAGCTGCTGACATGCAGCTCCCCTTGCCCAAAAGCAATCTGCTTTGCTTTTTGGAAGCGAGAGCAGGTTTCCTGCTCTCGCTTCCAAAAAGCAAAGCAGAGTTTATTATGACAGGGTGGGAGCCGTGCTCCCGCCCTGTCATAGCAAACGTCATTGTCCCGGAGGTGGGCACCCCGGGACATTGATGGAGACGGCCCTGGGGGGTGGCGGTCCCCAGGTCATCAAGGGCTCCAGGAGGGGAGCCGCGCGGCCCCCCTCCCAAGGTTAAGATAGCCCCGGGGAGGTGGTGGTCCCCGGGGCCCGGGGGTCCGCAACGGACCCCCATATTTAAATAAACAGTGCCCCGGGGAGGTGGTGGTCCCCAGGGCAGTGTGGGGGGGCTCGAGCCCCCCCACACTAATTATTTAGCCAAGCCCCGGGGAGGAGGCGGTCCCCGGGGCTTCGGGGGGCCCGTGAGGCCCACTCACCTTATTACAATAAAGCCCCGGGGAGGTGGCGTCCCCGGGGCTTGGGGGGGCCCGCGAGGCCTTTCCACCCATATTTACAGATTGGCCCGGGGAGGTGGCGGTCCCCGGGGCTGCGGGGGGGCTGCGTGCCGCCCCGCACATTATGTATAAAGTCCTGGGGAGGTGGCGGTCCCCGGGGCTGCGGGGGCCCCCGCGGGTCCCCGCTATATAATTCCGCATTGCCCCCGGGGGCTTAACAATAATGAAGCGCGGGAGTCCGCGCTTTGTTTTTTTTTTGTTTTCTTGGCCGGATTCGCGCACCTAATGTTAATGAAGAGACTGCACAATTCAGCATGCACTTGTATAGTACTGCCCTCTAGTGGGCGTCAACACTTGTTTATTCTTGTGTTGCATGCTGGACTTAGTAGTGTCTATTCATGTTTTAGATACCTTAGTAGGTCCCGCATCTGAAACAATTGTTCAAAATTATCACAGCCCTTCAGTGGGCCCTCAAATCACAATCCGCTGGCCATTACCGGCTTCTACTGTTCCTTTACAGCACTCGGGCAATTCCTGGCTGAGGCTCCCTTCTCTTCCAGGGACGGTGCAGCTCCCACGGCTCGACAGCCGTTAAATCATTTTACAAACAATGGTCTCCTGTTTGGAAGCGCACACAACAGCAGCACATTAAAAGCTCGCCAGCTTACTGTTTCCTTGAGTATCTTTGCTTCGCCTAACGCGTTTCAGTGCTCTCGCACCTTGGTCACAGGCAGTTGAATTTCAGCACGGTGTTAATGAAGAGACTGCACAATTCGGCATGCACTTGTATAGTACTGCCCTCTAGTGGGCGTCAACACTTGTTTATTCTTGAGTTGCATGCTGGACTTAGTAGTGTCTATTCATGTTTTTGATACCTTAGTAGGTCCCGCATCTGAAACAATTGTTCAAAATTATCACAGCCCTTCAGTGGGCCCTCAAATCACAATCCGCTGGCCATTACCGGCTTCTACTGTTCCTTTACAGCACTCGGGCAATTCCTGGCTGAGGCTCCCTTCTCTTCCAGGGACGGTGCAGCTCCCACGGCTCGACAGCCGTTAAATCATTTTGCAAACAATGGTCTCCTGTTTGCAAGCGCACACCACAGCAGCACATTAAAAGCTCGCCAGCTTACTGTTTCCTCGAGTATCTTTGCTTCGCCTAACGCGTTTCAGTGCTCTCGCACCTTGGTCACAGGCAGTTGAATTTCAGCGCGGTGTTAATGAAGAGACTGCACAATTCGGCATGCACTTGTATAGTACTGCCCTCTAGTGGGCGTCAACACTTGTTTATTCTTGTGTTGCATGCTGGACTTAGTAGTGTCTATTCATGTTTTAGATAACTTAGTAGGTCCCGCATCTGAAACAATTGTTCAAATTTATCACAGCCCTTCAGTGGGCCCTCAAATCACAATCCGCTGGCTATTACCTGCTTCTACTGTTCCTTTACAGCACTCGGGCAATTCCTGGCTGAGGCTCCCTTCTCTTCCAGGGACGGTGCAGCTCCCACGGCTCTACAGCCGTTAAATCATTTTGCAAACAATGGTCTACTGTTTGGAAGCGCACACAACAGCAGCACATTAAAAGCTCGCCAGCTTACTGTTTCCTCGAGTATCTTTGATTCGCCTAACGCGTTTCAGTGCTCTCGCACCTTGGTCACAGGCAGTTTAATTTCAGCGCGGTGTTAATGAAGAGACTGCACAATTCGGCATGCACTTGTATAGTACTGCCCTCTAGAGGGCGTCAACACTTGTTTATTCTTGTGTTGCATGCTGGACTTAGTAGTGTCTATTCATGTTTTAGATACCTTAGTAGGGCCTGCATCTGAAACAATTTCTTCAAAATTATCACAGCCCTTCAGTGGGCCCTCAAATCACAATCCGCTGGCCATTATCGGCTTCTACTGTTCCTTTACAGCACTCGGGCAATTCCTGGCTGAGGCTCCCTTCTCTTCCAGGGACGGTGCAGCTCCCACAGCTCGACAGCCGTTAAATCATTTTGCAAACAATGGTCTCCTGTTTGGAAGCGCACACAACAGCAGCACATTAAAAGTTCGCCAGCTTACTGTTTCCTCGAGTATCTTTGCTTCGCCTAACGCGTTTCAGTGCTCTCGCACCTTGATCACAGGCAGTTGAATTTCAGCGCGGTGTTAATGAAGAGACTGCACAATTCGGCAAGCACTTGTATAGTACTGCCCTCTAGTGGGCGTCAACACTTGTTTATTCTTGTGTTGCATGCCGGACTTAGTAGTGTCTATTCATGTTTTAGATACCTTAGTAGTGCCTGCATCTGAAACAATTGTTCAAAATTATCACAGCCCTTCAGTGGGCCCTCAAATCACAATCCGCTGGCCATTACTGGCTTCTACTGTTCCTTTACAGCACTCGGGCAATTCCTGGCTGAGGCTCCCTTCTCTTCCAGGGATGGTGCAGCTCCCACGGCTCGACAGCCGTTAAATCATTTTGCAAACAATGGTCTCCTGTTTGGAAGCGCACACAACAGCAGCACATTAAAAGCTCGCCAGCTTACTGTTTCCTTGAGTATCTTTGCTTCGCCTAACGCGTTTCAGTGCTCTCGCACCTTGGTCACAGGCAGTTGAATTTCAGCGCGGTGTTAATGAAGAGACTGCACAATTCGGCATGCACTTGTATAGTACTGCCCTCTAGTGGGCGTCAACACTTGTTTATTCTTGTGTTGCATGCTGGACTTAGTAGTGTCTATTCATGTTTTAGATTCCTTAGTAGGTCCCGCATCTGAAACAATTGTTCAAAATTATCACAGCCCTTCAGTGGGCCCTCAAATCACAATCCAATGGCCATTACCGGCTTCTACTGTTCCTTTACAGCACTCGGGCAATTCCTGGCTGAGGCTCCCTTCTCTTCCAGGGACGGTGCAACTCCCATGGCTCGACAGCCGTTAAATCATTTTGCAAATAATGGTCTCCTGTTTGGAAGCGCACACAACAGCAGCACATTAAAAGCTCGCCAGCTTACTGTTTCCTCGAGTATCTTTGCTTCGCCTAACACGTTTCAGTGCTCTCGCACCTTGGTCACAGGCAGTTGAATTTCAGCGCGGTGTTAATGAAGAGACTGCACAATTCGGCAGGCACATGTATAGTACTGCCCTCTAGAGGGCGTCAACACTTGTTTATTCTTGTGTTGCATGCTGGACTTAGTAGTGTCTATTCATGTTTTAGATACCTTAGTAGGGCCTGCATCTGAAACAATTGTTCAAAATTATCACAGCCCTTCAGTGGGCCCTCAAATCACAATCCGCTGGCCATTACCGACTTCTACTGTTCCTTTACAGCACTCGGGCAATTCCTGGCTGAGGCTCCCTTCTCTTCCAGGGACAGTGCAGCTCCCACAGCTCGACAGCCGTTAAATCATTTTGCAAACAATGGTCTCCTGTTTGAAAGCGCACACAACAGCAGCACATTAAAAGCTCGCCAGCTTACTGTTTCCTCGAGTATCTTTGCTTCGCCTAACGCGTTTCAGTGCTCTCGCACCTTGGTCACAGGCAGTTGAATTTCAGCGCGGTGTTAATGAAGAGACTGCACAATTCGGCATGCACTTGTATAGTACTGCCCTCTAGTGGGCGTCAACACTTGTTTATTCTTGTGTTGCATGCCGGACTTAGTAGTGTCTATTCATGTTTTAGATACCTTAGTAGTGCCTGCATCTGAAACAATTGTTCAAAATTATCACAGCCCTTCAGTGGACCCTCAAATCACAATCCGCTGGCCATTACCGGCTTCTACTGTTCCTTTACAGCACTCGGGCAATTCCTGGCTGAGGCTCCCTTCTCTTCCAAGGATGGTGCAGCTCCCACGGCTCGACAGCCGTTAAATCATTTTGCAAACAATGGTCTCCTGTTTGGAAGCGCACACAACAGCAGCACATTAAAAGCTCACCAGCTTACTGTTTCCTCGAGTATCTTTGCTTCGCCTAACGCGTTTCATATTGTAAATATAATCTCAATGATAACAATATGCACTACATCTCCCACAATGCCGCATTGAAGGCTAATGTGAATTGTATAAAAGTGTAATGGTAAAAAGACTCACCTACCGTGATTAAGGCCTTGGAGGGCTGAAACGCGTTGGTGTGAACCGATATAGCTGAATAAAAGCTTTAAAATCGGATTTCTAGAGTGAAGCGCAATTTTGTTCTTTAATTAATGTTGGGGCTTGGATTCAGCCCATCGCGTTTGCACCTGTCGCCGAGCGAGCTGCAACCAGGATCCAATTGTTGTGGAATATATATATATATATATATATATCATCAATTCCGTTGTTTTCTTGGAATTTCTCCTACAAACGGGCACGGACCACCAAATCAGTGCATAAAGTTCTTTATTCAAATGCAGCCATGTATATATATATATATATATATATATATGTTCGGAAATTCCGTGGGCAAGTTTGCACAAAGAAAGTGACTCGCACACCAGGGTTCGTGTTAGCAAAATCAGTTGTTATTGGCGACGCGTTTCGACCGGAACGGTCTTTTTCACAAGCCAGTTTTGCATTTAACAGATCCACCATTTTATCGTGTATTTACAAGTAATAGAAAAAGGACCAAAGCGCCTTAGTTCATGCATGGAGCTAGAAGACAGACTTTTACACGTTATACATATAAACCCAAATCATGTTCAAAATCAGTAAGTTACTTGCGCAAATATATACATTTCATATTATAAATTGAGTTGATTATAAAATTAATCATTATATGATTTATGTACATTTTTAGAGCACAATATGTTACTTCACAAAAGTGCAGATAGGAACAGACTGTTAATCAAAGAAAATCCCTGTAAGTATATCCAGTTGCAAGCTCCTGTCGTAAATACAATCATGGCCATGTGGCCCATTATATGGTTATGGTATTTTGATCCATATCTTGGTCCTTTAATATTCAGTGACATTGGGCAAGCCTACTAATGTTATAATAGGATGTCCTGTGTGTATCCCAAAAGAACTACCCTAAATTTGAATTTAAGAACTCAAAAAGTGAGGGGGTTATATACAGGGTGCCTCACTACAAAGACAGTGATTGGTGGGTGAATGGTGCAAAAATAAATAAAAACACAACAGGGGAGAGCTAGGGGTAAGCAGATTTAACTAGTGCTCAACAGATTAGCCACCTATTACAATTACAATTTGTCCCTTCCCTCATAGGTTTATCATTGATTTGATTAGCTATAGTTGGCATATCGAGAACAAAAATGCTGCTATCTGGTTAAATCAGATGATTAAATTATATATATAAAAGGATAAATCAGGTTGGTGAGATAAGTGTTGCATCACACACGTCAGGGGGAGGTTTGATGCAGGCTGCGCTTCATGTGAAGTTTCCAACCTGCTGATGCTGTGTCAAGGCAGAGAGCCCCCCACCAGGCCACAGCATATACAGAGAAATCGGGGATCACATTGAAAGCATACAAGTCAATAAATCAGTGGGGGTACTCATCCGATATGGACGAACAACTCTTCATCTTCGTTCAGCCCAAAAGGGCTCTTGGTTTCGAGGAGGATAATGTACTGCGATTCCAAGATTCTCAGTTGTTTTTCACGGTCTCCCCCTCTGGGGCTTGCCAGCACCCTGTCAATACCAAAGAACGAAAAACTGTTAACATCTTTGTTATGGTGTTTCAGCCAGTGTCGTGCAGTAGAATAGCTTAGATTCACATTCTTGATTGCTCTAATATGTTCAAGGATACGCTTTTTCATAGGGAAGATCGTGCTACCTATGTACATCTTTGCACACGGACACAGTATTGCATATACACAGAAATCAGTATTACAATTCATAAATTTCTTTATGGTTCCTGTTTTACCCGTTGGTAGTGGATATATCTTCCTGTTCTTGCTTGTGCCACAGGCTTTGCACTTGCCACACTTAAAAAAGCCTTTCTGTTTTTGTATCCAAGTTTGCTGTTTTGTTGCCCCCATGTAACTCTTGACAAGCATGTCCTTAAGAGAGCGTGCTTTTCTGTATGTAACCTGTGGTTGTGTGCTAACCAGTGATCCTATGACTGGGTCATTCTTTTTTTTGTAAAACTTTTTTTTATTAATCAATATCAGCATATCAAGTACATTACAGAGAAAGCAGGAGAGCACGCCACATGGAGACAATAGGCAAAATCAATTAATACAGCATAATACTTGGAGGGATTAGGGCAAAGGGAGGTCATCACTGTCAAGGGAGAGGGGCGGTTGACATATGTCTCCACGATAGGAGTTCCACAGGCCCCATACACGGGTCCATTTTTAGGGCAGCCCCGGGCAACATACACTGTCTTTTCCCTGAACATTGCCCAATCCAGAGCTTTCTTCCAGTCACCCACCGTTGGAGGTTGAGACGCCCCCCACAGCTGAGCAATATTTCTCTTAGCGAGCATAAGCCCCAGAGTGACCCATTGCGTTAAATAGACATTCAGATCCGTCGGTTCCCATATGTTCAACAAACATCTACGAGCATCTGGGCTAAGTTGTGTTGTTAACACTGTGTTGGTGATATCATGTATTTTACGCCAGTAGAGCTGAATTTTGTCACATTCCCAAATTATATGTATAAAAGTACCCATCTGGCCACAGCCCCGCCTACAGTCCCCCATCTGTTCTTCCCATCCGTACCAGCTGCGGTCCGGTCACGTAAATCCTATGGAGTACTTTAAGTTGGACCAGGCGTAGGCGCGCGGGTATTGCCACTACTCTGGGCGAGGAAACGGCCTCTTGCCAGTCCTCATCGTCTATCTCGATTCCGTCCCTGGACCATTTCTCCCGAAGCGACTGGAGAGGGTCTGGCATGCTGTTGATCAGCTTTTTATATATCAATGAGATAGTGCTGTCAGGGATGTGGCCATCCAAGACGCGGTCCTCCAATGGGGACGACTCCGGAGGGCGGTACCACGCTGTATCTGGGAGCGCAGGGCATGTCGGACCTGCGTATAACGGAAAATTTCAGAGTCAGCTAGATCGAATTGCTGTTGCAGGGTAGCGAATGACTTGATATCTGATTTGTCCCACAGATCCCCTACACGCGAGAGACCTATGAGATCCCATTTTTCAAACCCTTTGCTTTTCCACAAGCTACCTAGCTGTTCCGAGTCCCATAACGGGGTAGCAAGTGTGAGCCTGCGATTCCAGCCAAGGCATTTAATGGCAGTGTGCCAAACATGGACCGAGTGTTTGGTGGGGCCTGTGAGTTGGAATCGGTGTGGTTTGGAGTAAAGGGCTCTATTATAGTTCCCACCCGAGAGGAGCCATCTATCCATGTTATGGCCTGGATCTCCGGGACGTAGGTAGGTGCCATGATTGATGGCAGCTAGATGTGCCGCCCAATAATACTTCTTGATATCGGGAGGCTAATGCCCCCGTCATACCAATTTAAGGTGAGCTTGCTTAGGGCGATACGCGGCCGTCCACTCCACAATAGGTCCCGCTGAAGGCCCTCTATCTCCCTAAAGTAGGACGCTGGGACCGGATCCAAGGAGTTCTGCAGGGCGTATAAAAACCGGGGCAAAGACATCATTTTAAAAAGTGCCGCTTTTCCCAGTAGGGAAAGCGGGAGCGACTTCCAGCTGATTATGTCCTTACGCAACCTAGTCAAAGGGGGAAGTAGGTTCTGGGAGTAGCGGAGCGACGGGTCTAGGGTGAGAAAAATCCCCAAATACTTGAAGCCGTCTGCACGAATTTGAATGGGGCATCCCTTCGGTGGGGTAGGCGGTGTTCCAGCCAAAACGAACCACAGGGATTTACTCCAGTTAATGGAGTATCCGGAGTACCTGCCGAAGATGGCCAGGATATCCAGGACCACATTCAGGGACCGCCTCGGAGAAGTCAGATAGAGCAGGATATCATCTGCGTAGAGCGAGATGCGGTCCTCCCACTCCGAGGACCAGCGCATGCCCCGAATCCTCGGGTCTCTACGTATCCAGGCCGCCAGCGGCTCCAGGGCAAACAGGAGAGGAGACAACGGACAGCCCTGCCGGGTCCCCCGACCCAGCTCAAAGGTATCCGATTTTTTGTTATTGACTACTACTTGTGCCAACGGTTTAGCATACAGAAGCTGTACCCATTGAATATATTTCGGGCCAAACCCCAACTTCTCCAGAACTGCCCAAAGATACGACCATTCAATGGTATCGAATGCCATGGTGGCATCGAGGAGACTATTACAGCTGGTTCTAAAAGCGAGGTCGCTCTGCCTAGTACCCCATGCACCCTACGCAAGTTAAGTGCAGTGTTGCGATGCGGAATGAAACCAGATTGGTCTGGATGGACCAGGGTTTCGATCACTGTGATCAGGCGGTTGGCCAGAAGTTTGGCCAAAATCTTGGGCTCTGCATTCAGGAGGGAAATTGGTCTGTATGACCCACAGTCAGTTCTCGGTTTCCCCTCTTTATGGATGGTGATAATAGTGGCCGTCCTCTGATCTATCGGCAGGAGCCCTCTCTCCCTTGAGTCCTCGTACATAGCCCTGAGATGTGGGGCCAGCCCGTCCGGTTTAAGTTTGTATAATTCGACCGGAAGCCCGTTGGGGCCTGAGGCCTTTCCTGATCTAATGGACCTTATTGCCTTCGCTATTTCGTCGTTAGATATGTCACTATCTAAAAAGTCACGGTCATCAGCTGAGACCTTGGGCAGCGTTATGTCAGCAATCATCTGGCGGGAGTCCTCCACAGAATAGGGAGTGGTTGAAGAGTAGACCGCACAGAAGTGGGCAGCAAATTTATCTACAATGTCTTGAGGATCTGTGAGGGGGCCACCTCCCTCCCCTTGGAGTTCTGGTACTAGGCGGTCTGCCCATTCTCTCTTGTCTAGCCATGCTAGCAATTTCCCAGCTTTATCTCCCACCTCATATAGCCGTCCCAGCGCAGCTCTACCCAAGGCCCGCGCCTGGTCGGTCGCCAGCGCTCTGTACTCCTGCTGCCGGAGCCGTAGATAGTGGAGTTTATCGGGTGTGACCTCCGAATCCAGGTCAGTTTCTAAGTGGCCAATCTCCGCCTCCATGGCCACTATCTCTCTGTGGTGGTCCTTTTTCTTGCCCGAGATTAGGGATAGGGCCTGGCCCCGGATCACCGTCTTAAAGGCTTCCCACAGCGTCTGCGGGGAATCCACTGATCCCTCATTGTCAATAAAGTAATTATCTATGGCTGCAAGGAGCGCTTTGCGAATTTTGGGATCTCTAAAATACCACGGGTTGATGGGGGCCACCCTTCCCACTTGCTTATAATCAAGAACCAAGTGAAGCCAAACCGGAGAGTGGTCGGAGATACCCCTGGCCAGATGTCTAGTCTCATGGATGTGTGCAATCTGAGATGCGGGAACCAGAAAGTAGTCGATACGTGAGAGGCTCCCGTGCGCCCCGAGTGAAAGGTGTACTGCATTGTGTTTGGGTGATAGGTCCGCCAGCTATCCACCAACCCCATGGTCTCGAGAAATTCCGGAAGCCAACCGGAGGTGGGGCTCAATGTACGGGGGGATATCGATCTAGCGCGCCCGAGACTACTGAGTTTAAGTCCCCTCCCAGGATTAACAGACTTTCTGGAATAGCTAGCAATATAGTTCCTAAATCCCTAAAGGTGGCGGCCTGCAGGCCAGGTGGTACATAAACCGAAAGGAGTGTGATGGGGTGCCCCGCCCATGTTCCCGTGACTCCAATGTATCGTCCCCGATCGTCTGCCCAGGTTGCGCTTACCACCAGAGGAAAGGATTTCTTCATCATAATACCCACCCCTCTTGAGCTGGAGGTGAATCCCGCATGGGCCAACATTATGTAGCCTCCTCTATGTAGTGCCTTGCATGTATTGCCGATGAGATGGGTTTCTTGGAGTAATACAATGTCGGGGCCTGACGTTTGATGTACTGGAGAACAACACTATGTTTTATCTTGTCCCCTAACCCGTTGACATTCCAGCTTAACAATTTGATTCCTACGTCTCTCCGTGTAGCCATGATTGATTAAAAGATATCTCTACTCTTTCTACAGGAGTAGAAGCGTGTGTTTCGGCTTCCTCCACAGGCGGTACTACTAATGATGCTGATACAACAAACACAACAAAAACCAAACAAAACATTCCCTCCCAACAACCCCCCACCCCGCTGCCCTGCACTCTGGGCCTAGAACTGCCCATCGAAAACTTGCAGAGTGCCTGTCGCCCTTGGAATGAACTAAGAGTAGAAGAAAAGGGGAAATAAAGCGCTCCGCCTCCCTGTCCCCCACAAGTCAAGTGTACATCCTCCTTGCACGAGTGTGTCAAGTCTAAGAGGGTCCACAGCCACGAAGGCTCAGAGAGAGAGAATACCCACCCACAACCCACCCCACAACAGGCCCAACATATTCCGTACAAAGATGCATGGCGATACAGCCCTCTCCTCAGACAGGGCGTGTGTCCTCACTCTCACTTCGGACCTGGCCGCCTGGGCTCCGCATTCCACGGCGCTCGATCCAGTCAGCTGCAGCCTCGGGCTGCTCGAAAAACCAGGCCCGTCCATCCGCCTCGACCCGAAGACGTGCTGGAAAGAGCATCGCATATTTCAGTCCTCTGTCTCTAAGCACTTTTTTCACGGAGAGGAACGACCTCCTCTGCGTCTGCACCCTCTGTGTGAAATCCGGGAAAAAGGTTATGTCTGCGTTTTCGTAGCGGAGGGGGCCCGCGCCCTGGCGTTCTGTAGGACGACATCCCTGTCCCGGAAGTTTAGAACTCTGGCCAACATTGGCCGCGGGGCGCGCCCGGCCTAGGACGGCCACTTGGGACCCTATGTGCCCGTTCGATGACAAAGAACTTACTGAGGCCTTTGGGCTGAAGATGTGTCAGGATAAGATCCTCCACGAATAGGTCAGGGGATTGCCCCTCCGATTTCTCTGGAACACCCAGGATGCGGAGGTTGTTGCGCCGCATGCGGCCTTCGTAGTCGTCCAGTTTTAGGTCAGTGATGTTACGCGAATTTTGTAATTCGCGGACTTCTCCTTGGAGTTGGGCGACATCTCCGACGAGGCTCGTGGCGGTGATCTCCACCTGCTTCACCTTCTCGTTCAGTTTTCCCAGATCCGCCCTGATGAGGTTCACGTCAATAGCCATGGTGTCCATTTTATGTTCCAGGGAGGTTTTAACTCCAGTGATAGCGTCCATGACGTCTTTTAATGATAATTCCTGCTCTTCTTCGCCCAGGCCACTCTGGGAGGCTCCTCCGGATAGTCGGCTCTGGTGCGTGTCTTTGGGGACAGTGTAGCGGTCCAGTTTGTTAGTTTGCGTCCCTCTGGGCCCCGGGTCCCAGGGCCTTTACTCCGATCCATTACGCCACTGAGCAGGTACTCAGGCCTTCCCCGATCACTCTGGAGAGTCGGCTGTCTGGGCCTCAGGCTGTCTTCCACCAGCCGGCGAAGCAGTGGTCCCACTGGCCCCAATAGGTCAGGTGGAGGGAGAGCCAACACAGGCTCTGAGATCCCGCCGGGAGCTCCACTCTATGTGGTGGGGCCGCAGATGTATGTTCTGGTTTCAGGAGTGGGACTTAAGCCTCCCCAGGCCTGGAGCGTCCTCTCCCCTGGGTCGCCTTGTACGCTTTCTGTCTGCCAGGGGGGGGGGGGTTTTCCCCACTGCCCACACTACCGTAGCTCTCCCTAGGTCCTGTCGGTGGTATGCCTGTGGCCCCAACACAGTGGGCCCCCCCGCTCAGGGTCCAGTGTCTGGATTCGTCGCAGTTTGTGGGGGGGGAGCGGGATGGTGAGCCACCGGCCCTCACGTTGCAGCCCTGCCGCTCGCCGACTGCACCCCTAACGCGCAGGACAGGACTGTGCCTGGGCCTGTCCTGCTGGATGAAGTTTCTATTCCGGCCCCACTTGCCTGCGGGTTATGGCGGGGTCCCGATTTATTTGGGGCGAGTCGCAGTCTCTCTGCAGCGATGACGTATCCCGGGCCTCACGCCGCGAAAAGTCCCCGACCCGGCTGGGCCGTTCCGGGCCTCTCGCAGCACTGTGCGTCCCGGCTTCTGGCTGGATGGTAGGCCTCGCCGCTTCCGCCCCCGTAACTTTGGTGTCAGGCGTCTGACACAAGCCGGAGCGGGCGGGGTGGTAACCGCTGGTGTTCCGATGCAGGGATCCTCTCTCGGAAGACACGGATCTATGTGCCGGATAGGTGTTTGGGAAGGGTCGGGCGGCGGAGCTCTACTTTACGCGGCCATCATGGATCGCTGCTTGGCCACGCCCCCCGACTGGGTCATTCTTGACTATGTGCCAGTGTTTTTTAAGGGTTTCACGTACTGTCCTGGCCTCAACATTAAATGTTGTAATCATTCTGATGTTGTTGTTATTTTCCTTTTTCTCTGGTCTTTTTATCAGTAATGCTGCCCTGTCCTTGGCTGCTGCTTTCTCTTTTACGATCAATAGAACCTTCTCAGAATACCCTCTTGCCCTGAATCTTTTTATCATACAGTTCTGTTCTTTCTCAAAGGCTAGCTGGGAGTTACAGCCACTGGGTGTTTAGTGTAGAGGAATCTGTATTCTGCTTCCCCTAGTAGTTCCTTGTTCTTCCAGTGTCCTAATTTGTCGTAATAGGTGTTTATTGCCAAGGTATAGTCATCCTTGTTCGATCTTATATAGTTCCCAGGCCGAAATCCACTTTTAATCCCAACACACCACATGATGACCTGGACACATTTCACGAGGTTGTAGTTAGAGACCTCTTGCATATTTGGGATAAAAGCAAGAATAAACATGCACACAACCTGACCCCAGAACAGAGACTGGCACTAAGTACACTGAACAATGATCCCAGGTTTGTAATCAAACCTTCGGATAAGGGCGGTAATGTGGTCCTTTGGGACATCAATCTATACAAACAAGAGGCAAACAGACAATTGACCCTTTCTGGGAACTACATAAGATCGAACAAGGATGACTATACCTTGGCAATAAACACCTATTACGACAAATTAGGACACTGGAAGAACAAGGAACTACTAACTTAAAGTGGAGCATTCCATATGGGGAGCTATTAAGGGCTAAGCGTAACTGTAACTCCCAGCTAGCCTTTGAGAAAGAACAGAACCTTATGATAAAAAGATTCAGGGCAAGAGTGTATCCTGAGAAGGTTCTATTGATCGCAAAAGAGAAAGCAGCAGCCAATGATAGGGCAGCATTACTGATAAAAAGACCAGAGAAAAAGGAAAATAACAACAACATCAGAATGATTACAACATTTAATGTTGAGGTCAGGACAGTACGTGAAACCCTTAAAAAACACTGGCACATAGTCAAGAATGACCCAGTCATAGGATCACTGGTTAGCACACAACCGCAGGTTACATACAGAAAAGCACGCTCTCTTAAGGACATGCTTGTCAAGAGTTACATGGGGGCAACAAAACAGCAAACTTGGATACAAAAACAGAAAGGCTTTTTAAGTGTGGCAAGTGCAAAGCCTGTGGCACAAGCAAGAACAGGAAGATATATCCACTACCAACGGGTAAAACAGGAACCATAAAGAAATTTATGAATTGTAATACTGATTTCTGTGTATATGCAATACTGTGTCCATGTGCAAAGATGTACATAGGTAGCACGATCTTCCCTATGAAAAAGCGTATCCTTGAACATATTAGAGCAATCAAGAATGTGGATCTAAGCTATTCTACTGCACGACACTGGCTGAAACACCATAACAAAGATGTTAACAGTTTTTCGTTCTTTGGTATTGACAGGGTGCTGGCGAGCCCCAGAGGGGAGACCGTGAAAAACAACTGAGAATCTTGGAATCGCAGTACATTATCCTCCTCGAAACCAAGAGCCCTTTTGGGCTGAACGAAGATGAAGAGTTGTTCGTCCATATCGGATGAGTACCCCCACTGATTTATTGACTTTGTATGCTTTCAATGTGATCCCGATTTCTCTGTATATGCTGTGGCCTGGTGGAGGGCTCTCTGCCTTGACACAGCATCAGCAGGTTGGAAACTTCACATGAAGCGCAGCCTGCATCAAACCTCCCCTGACGTGTGTGATGCAACACTTATCTCACCAACCTGATTTATCCTTTTATATATATAATTTAATCATCTGATTTAACCAGATAGCAGCATTTTTGTTCTCGATATGCCAACTATAGCTAATCGAATCAATGATAAACCTATAAGGGAAGGGACAAATTGTAATTGTAATAGGTGGCTAATCTGTTGAGCACTAGTTAAATCTGCTTACCCCTTGCTCTCCCCTGTTGTGTTTTATTTACTTTTGCACCATTCACCCACCAATCACTGTCTTTGTAGTGAGGCACCCCTGTATATAACCCCCTCACTTTTTGAGTTCTTAAATTCAAACTTAGGGTAGTTCTTTTGGGATACACACAGGACATCCTATTATAACATTAGTAGGCTTGCCCAATGTCACTGAATATTAAAGGACCAAGATATGGATCAAAATACCATAACCATATAATGGGCCACATGGCCATGATTGTATTTACGACAGGAGCTTGCAACTGGATATACTTACAGGTATTTTCTTTGATTAACAGTCTGTTCCTATCTGCACTTTTGTGAAGTAACATATTGTGCTCTAAAAATGTACATAAATCATATAATGATTAATTTTATAATCAACTCAATTTATAATATGAAATGTATATATTTGCGCAAGTAACTTACTGATTTTGAACATGATTGGGGTTTATATGTATAACGTGTAAAAGTCTGTCTTCTAGCTCCATGCATGAACTAAGGCGCTTTGGTCCTTTTTCTATTACTTGTAAATACACGATAAAATGGTGGATCTGTTAAATGCAAAACTGGCTTGTGAAAAAGACCGTTCCGGTAGAAACGCTTCGCCAATAACAACTGATTTTGCTAACACGAACCCTGGTGTGCGAGTCACTTTCTTTGTGCAAACTTGCCCACGGAATTTCCGAACATTTCTAAGCCGGGTCCTGACACCCGGAACTCGCACCGACCCCGAGACGAGTGGAGCTGGTACGTGTCGGGTGTATATATATATATATATATATATATGTATATTACCTACTGGCGGTCGCCAGTAGGTAGTTATAGTTAGGACCTATTTTCCATAGGAAATTCACAACATTCTATTTCCAATAACTTTGGCGCCGGTTGATGAATCTTCGCGACATTTTCAAAACTCGTGGGGCGCTCCGGTCCGCTCCTATCTTGAAAGTCTCGGGGTGATTCGTCAAGTGGGGGCCGAGAAAAAGGGGGTCCCAAAACGTGTTTTCCCCATGCAATTTTCCTTAGGAACCTTTAGTCGCAGCTACAGCCCGAACTGCTGAACGGAATTACACCAAATTTGGCAAAAGGTAGCCCTTGGTTCAGAGTCGTGCCTTTTGGTTAAATGGTGTAAATCCGTTCAGTAGTTCCTGAGAAATTTGAAAAAGAAAACACATATATATCTGGGCGGAGCCTTACCACACATGTCATCGTGAGATCTGATTGGCTGTCAGCAATTCATCCTGGAATTGCTGGCAGCCATCTTGGGACCAATATAAATGATAGTACCCCATTGAAATGCATTGTAGTGAATCGAAGATTTTGAGGGTTACCAAAAGGAGAACTATAAATGGTGATAACAGACTTTAGTTACATTAGAATTCATTTGTTGATGGTACCATACTAATTTCAGGAATTGTGCTGTGTTCTAAGGTGATTTTACCCTGTGAAAAACCTTCTGCTGGGATATCATGAATCATGTTTGAGAGAAAACTATTTTCACATGCTTGTCCCATACAGTTTTGGAAGGTGCTCCAGAAGCTAAAATGAGAGCATATTTTCTGTAAATTCACATTATCTTTCTCAGTCATGTGAGAATGAAGCCTGACATTCTCAGTAAAACATGTACATCCAACAAGGGCAGAGACTGTCAGTTGTTTCCTTTGTGTTCTACTGCAGCTTCCCAGAGTGTTCTAAAGAACAACTAGAGTGCTAACAGCCTTACTTATGACAAAGGTATGGCACACCTGAAGCCATCTTGATTGGAATAAACTGGTAACACTTAAAACATTTAATTTAAAAAGGAACAAAATGATGGGGTTCATTTTGTCATAGAAATTATGGTTAGTGCTGTAGAAAGAAAAATTAGGACATGTTTCAAGTGTGATCTCAAATATCTTCCTGTTATATTTCAACAGGAGCAGCCTGTCAGTTGATGCCTTTGTGTTCTACTGCAGCTTCCCAGAGTGTTCTAAAGAACAACTAGAGAGCTAACAGTCTTACTTATGACAAAAGTATGGCACACCTGAAGCCATCTTGATTGGAATAAACTGGTAACACTTAAAACATTTAATTTAAAAAGGAACAAAATTAGGGGGTTCATTTTGCCATCGAAATTATGGTTAGTGCTGTAGAAAGAAAAATTAGGACATGTTTTAAGTGAGATCTCAAATATCTTCCTGTTATATTTCAACAGGAGCAGCCTTCAGTTGATGCCTTTGTGTTCTACTGCAGCTTCCCAGAGTGTTCTAAAGAACAACTAGAGTGCTAACAGCCTTACTTATGACAAAAGTATGGCACACCTGAAGCCATCTTGATTGGAATAAACTGGTAACTCTTAAAATATTTAATTTAAAAAGGAACAAAATGAGGGGGTTCATTTTGTCATAGAAATTATGGTTAGTGCTGTAGAAAGAATAATTAGGACATGTTTTAAGTGAGATCACAAATATCTTCCTGTTATATTTCAACAGGAGCAGCCTGTCAGTTGATGCCTTTGTGTTCTACTGCAGCTTCCCAGAGTGTTCTAAAGAACAACTAGAGCGCTAACAGTCTTACTTATGACAAAAGTATGGCACACCTGAAGCCATCTTGATTGGAATAAACTGGTAACACTTAAAACATTTAATTTAAAAAGGAACAAAATGAGGGGGTTCATTTTGCCATAGAAATTATGGTTAGTGCTGCAGAAAGAAAAGTTAGGGCATGTTTTAAGTGAGATCTCAAATCCTCTTCTATTTCATTAGAAAATTCTGACATGCAGACTGAAACAATCACTTTCAATACCAGCAGTAGACTTCCAGTTAACTCCCTGGTGAGCAGTAGCTTTACTACAGTGATCTAATGAACAACTAGAGTGCTAACATTCTGAATTTATGGCAAATGTGTGACACATCTGAATGCCTTCTTGATGGAATCAAAGTAAAAAACTGAAAGCATTTCCTACTGAGGAGACTGCAGTAAATGACGAAATTAGGAAACTTCATAACAAATAAGTCTCCCAAGATGGCCACCAGAGAAAATAGAGCCCAAATGTAGCACAAATATCACCCAGATGTAGCCCACATATAGCCCAATGACAGAAGTGTGCAAAACACTTTTTATTTTTAGTTTTTCTGCAGTTTTATATAGTGCAAACTGGTCAGGTATTGGAGCGTTACATCTTACTTGGACCCCTTATTGCGTATTTTGCACGAAGTACATGAGATTGATCTTGCGAAACATTGAACTTTACGATTCTGTTAACCTGAAGTTGCTCAGAACCGGGCTTTGTAACACCCGTTTTTACCTACTGGTTTTAATTAATTCTCACTGTATTGTATTAGGAAAGAGGATTTACTGTTTTTATGTACACTTTTATGATCTATGTTTCTAAATCAGATCAAATAAAGTTTAATGAATTCTATGGCAGGACGGAGGCGAGGATTATGCATATCTTTCCTCACTTTATTTGCATAGCAGTTCAAAGAAAACGTAACACAACAATCATTAAACAAAAGACTACACAACCCATGAACCATTAGGGGGTAGTCTCCAAGGCAACTATAGTCCAATCATATCACAGTCCATCGTATATAATATCGTGACGTCCCTTCCGCTTCCTCTTTCTTCACTGCTCGTCAGTTAAGTGCATTCCTTACATTCTTGGCTTAATCTGACGTTGTTGCTGTTTGTATAGCGGTTTCTTGTGCACGTTATTAGCATTATTGCCTTGGTATTGTTTCATATTCCCTGCGCAGCAGGCTCTTGCCCGAGCGCGTTCTCCCCCTCGCAGTTTCTCCCGCTGTGTGCTCTGCGCGCGGTGAGACCCTGTCAGGCGCGTCTGGTCCGAGCGAGGCAGCTCCGTCGAGCGCTCCCGCTGGTCTTTACGCGCGTTTGGGAATCTGGTCACTCCTTTAGTGTCCGCTTGATTCCCGACCAACCCTCGCCTAATTTTGACACCGCTACGCGGTGATTTCCCCACGCGGCCACGTTAGTGACCAGCGCCACCTGGTGGTGGTAATTGGTATTGCGCCTCAGTCTATTCTTATAACAGCTTCGGGGAAAGCCCAGCTGTTGGAGCACCGGCGAGGGGCTGTCTTAAGGATTTTAAGGGCATTTGTTCTGTGCTCACACCCTCTGCTATCATGTCTTCTCCAGAAGACCATTTTTACTCCTCCTACCAGGAAGTGGAGGAGGAATGGCCCCCAACTTCTCCCTCCAGCAGTGGACCAAGCCCTCTCTCTGGCTATTTCTAGGGCGCTGGCTCCTCTTAGGGATCATGTTGATAAGCTGGCGAAAAGCATCCCTGGGGTGTTCAGTGACCCAGATCTAGTGGTGGCGGGTCCAAGTAGCTCCCAGATGGGGAATAAAAGGGCCGTTAAGCATAACGCGGGGCACTTGGAAGGATTTGATAAACTTACGGAGACCTTCCTCAAGAGTGCGCGAACGCTAAAACATGCACCCTGCCGGGAGGAGGAAGGGCCCAGAGAAAATTGCGACACTGTCACCACTATTGTAGACCCCGACGGCGGGTTTCCCTTAGAGGGAGAGGGTGTATCGGAGGACGATTTCTCCTCCGATGAGGATAAGGACTCAGGGCGTCCCTGGCGTCCAGAGTCCCATTCCTCTCAGTCCCACTCGGACATGTTCGAGCCTACCCAAATTTACCATCCTAGGTCGGCAGAGTGGACACCTGACGCCAAAGTGGTAGAGTATGTGGTGGGGAAAATCCATCAACCCCTTGAAAGGGAGGTCAGGAATAGGATGAGGGAGAATGCCCCAGGCCCTCACTGAAGGGGAAGGTGGCACACACGCCTCAAATTGATGAGAAACTATGTACCTTTTTCTCCAAGTATATGAGGGATCCCAAGAAAGGAATTGATAGGTCTTGGACGTGGTAGGGCCCTTGACCCAAATTATTCAATTGACGGAGCGTTCCAAAGAGTCAGGATCCCCTTTGTCCACGGATATTGTGGCTGGTTGGGCGCACTACCCTAAAGCCTAAAACACTACCCCTCCACTACCAAAACACCACTGCACTACCCTAAACCCTAAAACACTACCCCCAGCATGACACCCTACACTACCCAAACATAACTGCACTACCCTAAACCCTAAAACACTACCACCAGCACGACTCCCTACACTACCCAAACACCACTGCACTACCCTAAACCCTAAAACACTACCCCCAGCACGACTCCCTACACTACCCAAACACCACTGCACTACACTAAACCCTAAATATACCCCCAGCATGACCTCCCACACTACACAAACACCACTGCACTACCCTAAACCTTAAAACACTACCCCCAGCACGACCCCTACACTACCCAAACACCACTGCACTACCCTAAACCCTAAAACACTAACCCCAGCATGACCCCCTACACTACCCAAACACCACTGCACTACCCTATACCCTAAAACACGACCCCCTACCCTACACAAACACGACTGCACTACCCTAAACCCTAAAACACTACCCACAGCATGACCCCCTTCACTACACAAACACCACTGCACTGCCCTAAACCCTAAACACTACCCCAGCACTACCCCCTACACTACCCAAACACCACTGCACTAACATAAACCCTAAAACACTACCCCCAGCACAACCCCCTACACTACACAAACACCACTGCACTACCCTAAACCCTAAAACACTACCCCCAGCACGACTCCCTACACTACCCAAACATCACTGCACTACCCTAAACCATAAAACACTACCCCCAGCATGATCCCCTACACTACACAAACACCACTGCTCTACCCTAAACCCTAAAACACTACCACCAACATGACCCCCTACACTACTCAAACACCACTGCACTACCCTAAACCCTAAAACACTACCCCAGCACGACCCCCTACACTACCCATACACCACTGCACTACCCTAAACCCTAAAACACTACCCCCAGCACGACCCCCTACACTACTGCACTACCCTAAACCCTAAAACACTACCCCCAGCACGACCCCCTACACCACCCAAACACCACTGCACTACCCTAAACCCTAGAAAAGAAACCCCCACCCCATGCCCAATCCCCCTTACCTCTCACTCCTCATGGTTCCTCTCTCCTTGTGGTTCCTACTTCACATCATCTCTGAGGGGCGGTGCACGTCGTTGTGAGGAAACGGAACAGTCTCTGTTTCCTTACAACGACATGGATCGTCTACATGTTTTTTAGAACGCATGGTCATTTACCATACATACCTTTACAACAAAATTTGTTGTAAAGGCATGCGTGGTAAATGACCATGCATTCTAAAAATGCGTAGTAATGACTTCGTGATGTACAACGTATGCTTGGTAATGCATGCGTTGTAATGGTATCGCAAAGTAAAAAAGTCGTTGTAACGGCTGTTTACCGATCGAAGCTGGCCCCTGTTCTTCAGTGAGACGTTTATTTGATTAATTAGGAGGAAGGAATGTGGTTTTTTTACCGAAAAGTGCATTCCCGGCAGTTGTATTGTGAAAGTGTCCGCGTGGCCTGGTTTCACTTCCGGTGAGAGAGTGGAAGAGTCTGTTTGGATCTAAAGTAGTTCGGTTGTGGGACAGGGCCGGCGAGTCTTGTCATCAGAAAACATAGCTAATGGAAAGCGTCCTCCCTGAAGTGTGGAGCAGTGCCATGAGAGGTCAACGAGTGTGCGTCCCACCGCAGTATGACCGTACCGCGTGACCCATGTGCCGCCTCCAGGGTACGGGAGGCAGAAGCGGCATCGCAGGTCCTCTTGAAGACCGGTGTAGCACTAATTCTACATTTTGGTACTAGGGCATTTTAACTTCGTTGTTCCTGCCAGATACAAAGAGAAGATCCTGTGTTATTCAGTGCCCTCATTACCTTTTTTGTGGGTTGTGGTGCTTGTCACTCGCTGCCCCGCCGGTACACACGACTGGGCACCCCACCTCGTGTGCCATCTGCAGGGCCTCTGCCCTCGGATCACTGGTTTCGGTTTCTGGAGTGGCAACATAAACAGTTGCTCCCAAAGGACTAGCCTGAACACTTAGGTGAATATCCCCTGCACCAGCATTCCACGGAAATTCTTTCCTAGCTCTCCCACGTCAACGAGCACGGCTCCGCTCGCGACACCGTATGACGTCATCGGAGCCATAAGAGGACCTCGTCGGCGTGCTGACGTCAGTTCCACCCATTTTTTCCGTGCCACCGAGGCAAACAGGGGACCGAGACATTTTCACATGTATACATAGTATAATAAATATATATATATTCACTGAAAAAACCATAGGTTTCAGGCACGTTATAGTTAGAAATGAGCATTTAAAAAACCTTAGAAATTCACTGAAAGAACCATAGGTTTCAGGCACATACTCAGGCACATACTCATCCACCTATACAGTCCTGCACACATGCTGTCTTCAACACATACAAACAGTGAGTCACTCATTCATGCATCTATGCACTAAGTAATACCCCCACCGAACCATACAGACACTCAGACACTCATACTGATACTCAAAAAACCAGCTAATAACCCATATAGACACTCATGTAGCTACTCACCAACCCATGCAGCCACTTATACACAAAGTGAGAGACTGATACAGATATTTTCATATTTAAACATTACTCACTAACCCATGTATTCACTAAGATACACTTAGTCAGTTATACAATCAATTTTACAAAAAAATAATCCATTTAGACACTTATATACCCATTTATTCTTCCATCGACCTTGAGATATACATATATAAAACATATTTAATTTTCAGAAAAACACACATTCACTGGATGATGTCATCAGTGATGTCATCAGTGATGTCATTTGAGATGTCATCAGTGATGTCATGAGTGATGTCACTGACCATGTCATGAGTGATGTAATATGTGACATCATCAGCAGTGCATTGCGGGCGCGCGAGTTATAGTTAGCTAAACTAACTATAACGGGGAATTTCTATGGTTTTGTACGAGTGAAATGTCCAACTAACTATAACGCCCCTGAAACCTATGGTTTTTTCAGTGAATTTCTAAGGTTTTTTAAATGCTAATTTCTAACTATAACATGCCTGAAACCTATGGTTTTTTCAGTGAATATATATATATATATATATATATATATATATATTACCTACTGGCGGTCGCCAGTAGGGAGTTATAGTTAGGACCTATTATCCATAGGAAATTTGTATTATTCTTTTGCCAATAACTTTGGCGCCGGTTGACGAATCTTCGTGAAATTTTCAAAACTTATGGCCCGCTCCGGTCAGCTTTTGTCTTGAAAGTTTCGGAGTGATTCGGCAAGCGGGGGCCGAGAAAAAAGGGGGGTCCCAAAACGTGTTTTCTCCATGTTAATTCCCATAGGAAACTTTAGCCACGGCTACAGCCCGAACTGCTGAACGGAATTACACCAAATTTGGCAAAAAGGTAGTGCTTGCTTCAGAAAGCGCCCTTTTTTTTAAATGGTGTAAATCCGTTCAGTAGTTACGGAGAAATTCAAAAAATAAGAGTCAAAAAATCAATTTCCCATAGGAAACTTTATGCAAGGCTACAGCCAAAACTGCTGAACGGAATTACACCAAATTTGGCAAAAAGGTAGTGCTTGGTTCAGAAAGCACCCTTTTTAAAAATGGTGTAAATCCGTTCAGTAGTTGCTGAGAAAATCAAAAATAAATGTTTCGATATTTAGAGGCACGGAGGATCCGCTGGACCCTCCCGACCACGAGCTTTATTCTAATTGGCTGTCAACACTCCAAACCAGGAAGTGTTGGCAGCCATCTTGTGACGAGTCACAAGAAAACAGTTGCGTAAAACAAGAAAAGGGGGCAGGGTAGAAACACCCTGACACCCTAGGCCTGCTCAGGGGGTCCCACAAGGACCCCAAGGCCCAAAAAAGCATTTTTTTTATATAAAACTGCCGAGATGCGCGGAGGATCCGCGGATCCGGTCGCGAAAATAAAAAACGAAGCGCGGGCTTCCGAACTTCTTTAAATAATTAGCCCCCGGGTGGGCCAAGTCCCGGGGGCATGTAAAAAAATGTGTGGGGGGGCCCCAATCCCCCCACACTTCCACAGGGACCGCCACCCCCGGGGCTTTGCACAAATATTTGCGGGGGCACACGGCCCCCCGCAGCCCCGGGGACCGCTACCCCCGGGGCTTTGTTTTTTTATGTGTGGGGGACCTCCAAGCCCCAGGGACCGCCACCCCCCGGGGCTTTCATTAATAAATTTGCAGGGGGGCACACGGCCCCCCGCTGCCCCGGGGACCGCCTCCCCCCGGGGCTCTTATTTTTTTAATAATACCTGTGTGGGGGGCTCGAGCCCCCCCACACGCCCAGGGGACCGCCACCTCCCCGGGGCTCTAATTATTCAAATTTGGGGGTCCGTGATGGACCCCCAAGCATCGGGGACCACCACCTCCCCGGGGCTTTGCCAATGGTGGGAGGGGGTCCGCGCGGCCCCCCTCCTGGAGCCAGTGATGGCCCTGGGGACCGCCACCCCCCAGGGCCGGCTCCTGCAGTGTCCCGGGGTGCCCACCCCCGGGACACTGCTGTTTGCAATGACAAGGCGGGAGCCGCGCGGCTCCCGCCCTGTCATTGCAAACTGTGGTTTGGGTTTTGAAAGCGAGAGCAGGAAACCTGCTCTCGCTTTCAAAAATCAAACCAGATTGCTTTTCCACACGGGGAGATGCATGTTAGCAGCTCCCCATGTGGAAAAGCAATGCCGGCTCCCGCAGGACGCGGGGAGCCGGCAAGACCGTGGGAGAATTGGGGACCCCCCCACGGTCCCCAACGAGAGGCCAGGCCCCGGGGGATGGGGTCCCCAGGGCCATAAATAGCCTGAGGAGGGGGGCCACGCAGCCACCCTCCAATAATTTAATTTAAAAAAAAAAACACTGGCCATGCCCCGGGGGATGGGGTCCCCAGGGCCGAATATGGCCTCGGGAGGGGGGCCACGTGGCCCCCTTCCATTTAAAAAAAAATTAAAAAATAGGGGTGAGGCCCTGGGGGATGGGGTCCCCAGGGCCAATAAAATAGGAAAGGAAGGGGGGCCACACAGCTCCCCTTCTTAAATTTTTTTTTTTTTTAAAGACCGGCATCGCGCCGGAGGCCCCGCTCTCTCCCTGCAGCACTCTGCAAACGGGCCCCCGGGCACGTTGTAAGATGGGGAACTAATTCCCCTTGAATACTGGGGGTCCCTGGGGGCCAACTAGCCCACCAGGAGCCTCCAGTATGCGCCAGGGAGCTGCGTTGCAGAGAGGTGTTCAGAGGCCACGCCCCTTTTTACACCTCTCTGCAACGCAGCTCTGTGGCGCTTACTGGAGGTACCTGGTGGGCTAGTTGGACCCCAGGGACCCTCAGGATTCAAGGGGACTTTATCCCCCAACTTAAAACGCGCCACGGGGCGCGTTTGCACAGTGGTGAAGGGAGGGGGCGGGGCCTGAGGTGACATGTGTGCAAACACGCCCTGTGGCGCGTTTTAAGTTGAGGAATTAATTCCTCTTCAATCCTGAGGGTCCCTGGGGTCCAACTAGCCCACCACGTACCTCCAGTAAGCGCCACAGAGCTGCGTTGCAGAGTGGTGTAAAAAGGGGCGTGGCCTGGGCCACCTCTCTGCAACGCAGCCCTGTGGCGCTTACTGGAGGTATGTGGTGGGCTAGTTGGACCCCAGGGACCCTCAGGATTGAAGAGGAATTAATTCCCCAACTTAAAACGCGCCACAGGGCGTGTTTGCACACATGTCACCTCAGGCCCCGCCCCCTCCCTTCACCACTGTGCAAATGCGTCCCCTGGTACGTTGTAAGTTGGGGAATTAATTCCCCTTGAATACTGAGGGTCCCTGGGGGCCAACTAGCCCACCAGGTACCTCCAGTACCAGTACCATAGAGAGGGGGGGGACGGTAGGAGCTGATTATTAGGTCCAGTGACCCTTGCTCCTGATTGATAACTAGTACAATAAAGGGAGTCACTGTTCCTTAAAAAAGGAAGTTAAAGAATGAAGTTATGTCCTGTGCTACTCTATGTGTGGGGATAGTGTGTCCTCATCATGATGCCCTCACACACCCCGAAGGATGTCATGCTTCATCATAGGGCTTGTTGCTCCTCGTCGGGCCGGCGCTGCAATACCCTATGGGTCCCCCGAAGGGTCTCTTTATCGGAGATCTTTTGATGAAGAAGCCGTATGGGTGCCTGCGTGTGAGTGGTAGTGAGGTCTCAAGTAGTGTTTTTCTAAAAAATGACTGGAGGGGGAGTGAATACTATTTATTAAGGTGATCCCTCTGTCATTGTTAAAAGGTGTGTGGTGCTGCTCTGGGGATATTATGTCCCTCTGTAGCTAGATATACGTCTCTAATAGGCGTATAAGATGGTCGACATGTTTCACGCTCTCTGTGGCCTCAGGAGGAGATCCAAAGCGTTTCTTCAGGACCAAGGTAAGTTTGAGTATCAGTAGCGGCCTGGATTTGACCTTTTAAGGAACAGTGACCTCCAGTATGCGCCAGGGAGCTGCGTTGCAGAGAGGTGTTCAGAGGCTACGCCCCTTTTTACACCTCTCTGCAACGTAGCTCTGTGGCGCTTACTGGAGGTACCTGGTAGGCTAGTTGGCCCCCAGGGGCCCTCAGGATTGAAGGGGACTTTATCCCTCAACTTAAAACGTGCCACGGGGCACGTTTGCACAGTGGTGAAGGGAGGGGGCGGAGCCTGAGGTGCCATGTGTGCAAACACGCCCTGAGGCGCGTTTAAAGTTGGGGAATTAATTCCCTTTCAATCCTGAGGGACCCTGGGGGTCAACTAGCCCACCAGGTGCTTCCAGTAAGCGCCACTGCGCTGCGATGCAGAGAGGTGGTCCAGGTCATGCCCTTTTTTACACCTCTCTGCAACGCAGCTCTGTGGCGCTTACTGGAGGTACCTGGTGGGCTAGTTGGATCCCATGGACCATCAGGATTCAAGGGGACTTAATCCCCCAACTTAAAACGGCCACAGGGCGTGTTTGCACACATGTCACCTCAGGCCCCCCTCCCTTCACCACTGTGCAAACGCGCCCCTTAGCGCGTTTTAAGAGGTAGTTTTAATCCCCCTGCCCTATTATGTACTAGAGCCTTACAGAGGAGGTCATGCTAATCACAGGGGTACCCCAACGCATAGTGTTCCCTAGTGTATGTAGGTGTTTTCACTGTATTCTAAGTGTCTTTTAGCATAGCACTGGCTCTAGGCCTGGTTAGTCAGAGTCAGTTACCACCAGTACCCGTCTGAAAAAGTTGTGGGCACAGGATGATTTTGCAACAAGGCCTCTTTCTGCTCCTCTGTTGGTTCTTTCTGCACATGTCTTGCTTCTTCCTGCACTTTTCTTCATCTTTGTGGACTTCTGTTGCTTCTTTCTGCATTTCTTTTGCTTCTTTCTGTGCGTTTTTTCTCCTTTCTTCACATGTCCTACCTCTGTAGGCATAGTTAGAGACTAGCATTTAAAAAACCTTTGAAATTCACTTAAAAAACCATAGGTTTCAGGCACGTTATAGTTAGAAATTAGCATTTAAAAAACCTTAGAAATTCACTGAAAAAACCATAGGTTTCAGGGACGTTATAGTTAGAAATTAGCATTTAAAAAACCTTAGAAATTCACTGAAAAAACCATGGGTTTCAGGGGCGTTATAGTTAGTTGGACATTTCACTCGTACAAAACTCTTGAAATTCCCCCGTTATAGTTAGTTCAGCTAACTATAACTCGCACCCCCGCAATGCACTGCTGATGACGTCACATATTACATCACTCATGACATGGTCAGTGACATCACTGATGACATCTCAAATGACATCACTGATGACATCACTTATGACATCATCCATGTGAAAATTTCATGCATCTTCTCACACCCTAATATAACTTTTGCTACACCCACTCTAAATTACAGACTGCCATTCTCAAAACCATAGACACTCCAACACCAATAACTACATACACACTCACGGATTCTTAGGTCTACACACACATCCACTCACTCACCCATACAGTCACTCATACTTACGGTCACTCAGTACAGGACTATCATATGCACTCATACACCTACATAGACCGTCACACACCGCCACTCATCCATAGAGGTACTCTCACACCTAGTCAGTCAAGCAAATAATTAATCACACTGCCATTTACTCACCTATACACTTATACACACACCAGCTCACTTACTCATACAAATACTAGCACATTCTTACGCTCTTATACAATCACTGATACAAGTACACACTCATCCATACAGCCACTCTCACAATCACACACTCTCACTTATAGCCATTTATATACTCCAACACACATATATACTGCCTTTCACATATGTAGTTACTCACACATGTACCACTGAGATATACATTCACTCACTAACACACCCATACACACCCTCACCCACCCATACAGTCCATCACAGATGCACTCTTGAAACCATGCACCCAGTGAATCACCCACTCACACATCTATGCACAGAGTCACACATACCCCACCCACACAAACACTCAGGCACCCATACAGATACTCAGACAACCAATCAATAACCATGTAGACACTCATGTAGCTATTCGCAAACCCATGCAGCCGCTTACACACCAACAGACAGACAGATACAGACATTCACACAGTTTAGTCACTAACCCATGCATTCAGTAAGATACGTTTAATCACTCACTTATAGAGTCAGTCACGCACCTACTAAATCATCCATTCAGACACTTATACACCCACTCATTCTTCAATACGCCTTTCCCTATATATATTAAACATATTTAAACTTTACAGAAACACACAGTCACTGGATGATGTCATCAGTGATGTCATTTGAGATGTCATCAGTGATGTCATCAATGATGTCACTGACCATGTCATGAGTGATGTAATATGTGACGTCATCAGCAGAGCATTGCGGGGGCACGAGTTATAGTTAGCTGAACTAACTATAACAGGGGAATTTCACGGGTTTTGTACGAGTGAAATGTCCAACTAACTATAACGCCCCTGAAACCTATGGTTTTTTCAGTGAATTTCTAAGGTTTTTTAAATGCTAATTTCTAAATTTAACGTCCCTGAAACCTATGGTTTTTTCAGTGAATATATATATATATATTTTCCAACCAAAATGCCACTCACTGCCAAACACCATTGAACGGGTGCCTCCGTTGTGGTAGTGGTCACACCACGTATCCACGTATTTTATTAACAAACAAAGTCCAAAAAAGAGACCTGCGCACTCACAGGTAAATAGATCTCTTGATTTATTTCTCGCATCGCATCACATCAGCCAGATGCGTTTCGGCAAAAGCTGCCTTTCTCAATGGCAGTGAAGCACGTAGAAAAACACATGACATTGCACACTAATATTTAAACGGACTGGAGCATTCCTATTGGATGATATGTCATGGAAGGCACACGCAAAACACTCTGCCTTCATGACATGTCCAGCCAGCACATCGTCATCACTGTCATTGCTAAACGGTTCTCGAATAGTTTCGATGACACACTCCATGAGCACATATTCCACTCCAGTGGGTCTTCCAGCCATAACGGGCACTTGCCCCACGGATGATTTGTTCAAGTTATGCTGGCTTTTAGTCATGTCGATTTTCGTGCAAAATTACCCTCGTTGCCGCAATGCCATTTAGTGTAGAGTACCAGGAGACATACACTTGGTAGCACATGTCTCTACATTTGGTAATGTTCCCTCTTGGCCGGCTCACTCTACCTCGGCTGCGGCGGTTCTTGCAGTTTTTTACAGATTCCAAACAAAATGCGACTCTCTGCCGAACACCATTGAAAGGGTGACTCCGTCGTGGTAGTGATCACACCACGTTTTTTATTTACAAACAAAGTCCCAAAAGGAGACCGGAGCACTCACGGCTAAGTAAATCTCTTGATTTATTTCTCGCATTTTTGGGACTTTGTTTGTGAGTATATATATATATATATATATATATATATATATATATATATATATATATATATATATATATATATATATAAGCTCCACACTCCTCCCGGACAATATCCCAAGAAGACAGCACTCACGGGGCAGGTTCCAAAGATTTATTGTGAACCACGGGCACAACAAACGCGTTTCGGCAACAGCCTTTGTCAATGTTACTGTTTGTTGTGCCCGTGGTTCACAATAAATCTTTGGAACCTGCCCCCGTGAGTGCTGTCTTCTTGGGATATTGTCCGGGAGGAGTGTGGAGCTTTATGGATTTGCAGGAGCACCCCCGCATTACTGGCACCCGTCCGTGAGTGCGTTGAGTTGGTGCATAGCGGAGCAGTAATATATATATATATATATATATATATATATATATATATATATATATATATATATATATATATATTCAGTGAAAAAACCTAAGGTTACAGGGATGTTATAGTTAGGAATTAGCATTTAAAAAATCTTAGAAATTCACTGAAAAAACAAAGGTTACAGGGATGTTATAGTTAGGAGACTAAATTTTTTTTAAAAAACCTTAGAAATTGCCTGAAAAAAAAACAAAGGTTATAGGGATGTTATAATTAGGCTCAGGTTTCCCTTGTACAAAACCAGTAAAATTCAACAGTTATAGTTAGCTGAGCTAATTATAACTTGTGCCCCTGCAATGCACTGCTTAGGACCTCACATATTGCATCACTCATGACATGGTCAGTGACATCACTCATGACATTTCAAATAACATCACTGATGACATCACTGATGACATCATCCAGTGACTGTGAGTGTTTTAAAAAGTGTATAAGTGCTAAATATATATGCCAAGGTGAATTGGTGAATCAGTGAGTGTATGAGGTCCTATATGGATGATTCAGTGGGTGCGTGATGGACTGTATAAGTGAGTGATTAGGTGTTTCAGTGAATGTATGGGTTAGTGACTGGTTGTGTGAATGTCTGTATCAGTCTGTCAGTTGGTGTCTAAGTGGCTAGATGGGTGTGTGAGTGGGTACCTGACTGGCTGTATGGGTGAGTGATTGGTTGTCTGAGTACCTGTAGAGTACCCGCTCTGTAGAACTTACTGGAGGTAACAGGAGGGGTAGTTGACCCCCAAGGACCCTCAGCAGTCAGGGGGACTTCATCCCCCAACCAGCAGTTTACCAGGGGGCGCATATGCAGAGTGGTGGAGAAAGGGGGCATGGTCCCAAAACCCTCTCAGCAATCCCGCAGTGTGGGACCTCCTGGAGGTAACAGGAGAGGTAGTTGGCCCCCAAGGACCCTCTGGAGCCCAGGGGACTTCATTGCTGAACCAGTAGTGCACCCGGAGGTGCGTTTGCATATGGTGGAGAAAGGGGTGTGGCTTTCGAAGATCTCTTAGCAACCCCACTGTGTGGAACTTACTGAAGGGTAACAGGAGGACTTGTTGGACCCCAAGGACCCTCAACAGCCAAGGGGACTTCATCCAACAACCATTCCCCAGGGCCAGGCCTATTCTGAATAGTGAGGGGGGCCAGGGCTGTGCGGCCCCCCTTCCCGGGCCGATTTAGGCCCCCAGGACCCCATCCCTCCAGACCCAGCCTTTTTAATATTTATTTTTTTAGCTAAAAGGGAGCGGACCGAGCAGCCCCCCACCCCACCTGGCCTCTTTTTTGATTTAAAAAAGGAATAATAATGGCAAGGGGCGGCCCCCTCCCATGCTGATTTCAGCCCCAGGGACCCCATCCCCCAGGGCCCAGCCTCTAATGTGGGCACCCTGGTCCCACCCAAGGCACCCACTTTCTAATGTTGGGGACCATGGGGGGAGCCTGAAGGCTCCAGTGGTCCCTGCCGGCTCCCCGCCTCCTGCAGGAGCCGACATTGCATTGACACAGAGGGAGCTGCTAGCATGCAGCTCCCTCTCTGTCAAAGCATTTGTGCTCCGCTTTGAGCAAACGAGAGCAAAATGTTCTTGCTTGCTCAAATCGGAGCACAGTTTGCTATGGCTTGGTGGGAGCGGTGGGAGCGGTAAAGCTCCCGCCAAACCATAGCAAACAGGTATGTCTCGGGACATAGCAGGAGCCGGCCATGGGGGATGGTGGTCCCCAGGGCCATCTATGGCTCCAGAAGGGGGGCCCCCCTCCTTTGCACTGCACAGCCCCCCACTTTAATTGTTTACATTTGCCCTGGGGAGGTGGCAGTCCCTGGAGCTGTGGGGGGGCATGTGCCTCCCGCATTATTTCATATTTAGTCCCAGGGAGGTGGCAGTCCCTGGGGCTACAGGAGGGCCGGAGCCCCCTCGTATTATTATTACATTTAGCCCCGGGGAGGTAGCAGTCCCCGGGGCTGTGGATGGGCCGCATGCCTCCCAGCCTTTATGTCATATTTCGCCCCGGGGAGGTGGTGGTCCCCAGGACTGTGGGGGCCTAGCGGGCCTCCCTGCATTAATACAACATTTGCCCTGGGGAGGTGGCGGGCCCCAGGGCAACCTCTGCATAAATTATAAAGAATGCCCCGGGGAGGTGGTGGTCCCCCGGGCTGCGGGGGCTGTGCTGTCCCTCGCATCATTTTATCGTTTGCCCTGGGGAGGTGTCGGTAACAAGGGCCCGGGGGTACCACGTGGGCAACCCTGCATAATTAATAAACACTACCCCGATATTTGGCCCACCCAGGGGATTCATAAAAAAGACGCGTGGGAGTCCGCAAGTCTTTTTTTTTTTAATTTGCCATGAATCCGTGGGTCCACCAATGAATTTGTGGCAAAATTAATTTAAAAAAGATACTTTTAACACCCGGTGGGGTCCCTGTGGGACCCCCCCGCCATATCTGGGGGGTCAGAGTATTCCTACCGTGCCCCCTTTTCTTTATTTTTTCCTTTCTTTTGTGGGACTCAACTTCAAGCCAAGTCCCAAGATGGCTGCCAACACTTCCTGGTTGAAGTGTTGGCACCCAATCAAATTTTAGTAGGATCCGCGAGTTCACTGCAAGGACTCACGTCCCCAGATATCTATATTTTTTTAACTTAAATATCTCTGAACTACTGAACGGATTTACACCAAATCACAAAAAGCACGCTTTCTAGACCAACATCTAGCTCTCTGCCAAACTTGGTGTAATTCCGTTCAGCGGTTCGAAGTGTAGTCGTGTTCTGTAGTCGTGTTCAAAAAATGAAAAAGCCCCATAGACATAACATGGGGAAAATGCATTTTGGGACCCCCCTTTTTTCTCATTCCTCGCTTGACGGATCACCCCGAAACTTTCATTAAAGCAGCTGAACCAAAAAGAGGACGTTTTTTGAAACTTTTGTGAAGATTCGTCAAGCGCCGCTATTGGCAAAACATTTTTCCTATGGAAACTTTGGTCCTAACTATAACTACCTACTGGCGACCGACACTGGAAAAAACAAAGGTTACAGGGACTTTATAGTTAGGCTCAGATTTCACTCATTGAAAACCAATGAAATTCAGCAGTTATAGTTACCCGAGGCAACTATAACTTACACCCCCACAATGCACTACTTATGACATCACAAATTACATCACTCATGACATGGTCAGTGACATCACTGATGACATCAATGATGACATCATCCACAGAACCACTCAAACACCCACACAATCACTCAGACACCCATACAACCACTCAAACATCCACTCACTCATCCATAGAGCCAATCACACATCCACTCACTCACCCATACGGCTACACATACAGCCACTCACTTACCCATACACATACTCACACAGGCACTCACTCACCCATACAGCTACTCACACACCCACTTATTTACTCATACAGCCAGTAACACATTAACTCACTGATCCATACAACCTCTAAACAGAGCCACTCACTCATCCATTCAACCACTCACACACCTACTCACACACCCACACAACCACTTACATACACATTCACCCATCCATACAAGCACTCACACGACCACTCACTCATCCATACAGCCACTCACACAGACACACTGTCTCCAATACAGCCACTCACTCACCCATACAGCCACTCACTCACCCATACAGCCACTCACTCACCAATACAGCCACTCACAAAGCACTTATGCACCCGCTCACACACACATATAGACACTCACACATAAGGGTGGGCGGTAAACTCCGCTCCGCCGGCAGAGTTCATGGAGTTTTGCAACTACGCGCTCCACTTGGCGCACGGAGTTTGGCAAAAAAATTCCATCAATCGCCGGTGGAGTGGCATTTACCATGTCACCCACCACTCACCAGTTTCTATTCCCGAATAGAATAATGAACTAGTGTAGTTCAGAAGTGCATGTGCAGACTCATGTATCAAAGACTGAATGTCTAAAATGCTAGATAGAACTGTTGAAAGGGTCCCAGTCATAGCCAGATCAGCGGGAAGCCCATATTAGGCGTTGCAACGTTCACCAATAATGAGAAACATTCACTTGTGCAGTCTAGTGTTACGACGATAGTAACTGTCAGTAGTAGCGGGACTTGCTATTGGACGTGTGGATTGTTTCTCTCCTATCATCAGACCGGCGCCATGTGGGGGGGAGAGAGCCACCCCCTCCTGTCCACTGCAGTCACTGATGGGGAAATGGTGTGCAGGAACTAGGGAGCCGGGCTACCTGCTGCCACCCTTTGCAAGCAGCCCCGTGGCACCGATAATGACCAACACCGGCATTCCAAGAAGCAGTGTAGAGGTTCCAATGATTGGACGTCATCCCGAACAGCCTGCACATTCACTAACTACCTCCCAGCATCCTGCTCAAGGTATAAAATGAGTTTGTGTGGTAAGGTCTGGAACACCTACCCCGCTGCTGTCCAGCGAACAGCAGCGGAGTGGGGCTGGCAGAAGTCAGATTACACAAACATAGGCATGGGCTGGGTAGTGGGGCACATACTTGGAAAGGGACCAGACATCACAAGAGATTGGGGAACACCCTTGGAACGGGATCAGAGTCAGACAGCAAAACAGTGGGGGGGGTGCAGTGCAGTGCACTTGGAACAGGACTAGCCATCACAAGAGCCCACGTTTTCCCTCCCACGTGTAAGGTCTCTTCCCGCATGTCTGAGGCAGCAGTAACTAGGTATCTCTGTACACGAACGTTGATGTGTGTTTCAGAGTACACTGTATATCACAGCTGGTGCTGAATTGTGCATGTGCAGCTACCATGTGTGCCTAGTGCCATGAAGGAAGATGCTCATTAAGGCATGTTGTTGAATTAATTAATTGAAATCTGGCACTGCCCTGTGTCTGGTGGAGGGAGGTTTCTTGCGCGTTTGTCAGTGTTAGACTGCGTGGCACGATATTATAGAGAAGTGCACTCCACAACACATCAGAATGAAGCGCATAGTGAATGATAGCTCTCTTTATTTGTCCGACGGACATGTTCACACTCACAGTCGGTCTTACCTAGGATTCTGCCTTGAATACATCATGTTAGTGTTTTCATGCTGGTGTGTGCTATGTTTAAGTTTTATTACCTTTTTAATGAGCTTCGGTGACACCCGTGGAATCTGAAGGGTGTGCCCCTTGTCTTCTGGTGTCCGTTATGACAGGAAGACTAAAAGCATGAAGTGGTAATCTGACTTCGCCACTTCACACAGTTGTGTGATCCTGGGTGAAACTTGTGATCTTCTTGTGCATCAGACCCCTTTGAGAAAATTTTGGAGCTCTTAGAAAGAGGCTACCGACAGTATTAAGGACTGTATGCAAATGGGATGCTCTATGGATCTAACAGTAAATATCTAACCTCGTGCCTGCATAAAGTAAAGCTTTCTTCATTTCGGCTCACCCTGTATTCCATTGGAGACTCATTATGGACGACCAAGAACTGGCACCATTTAGATACATGTTGGTCACGGGCATGCTGATCGGAGGGGACAGTAGTCGTTGTATTAGATGTGTGAGTAAAAATACCACAGGCGTAAGTCCTGACGTGACAGGATGACTGATCCATTGGGACGGCAGGGCTGATTTACGCTGCCTTGCTTCCTTTCATTATTATAATTGAGAGAAGTTCACGAAGATACAGTTTCTTGTTGGAAGTTGACTGCGAATTGGAGAAATTCTACCATACTGGTGGGCTGGATCCCATAGACCAGGTGTAATTGATTTAATCCTCACTTGGGACTCTGAGAATTGCGCTGAAGATTTATTCTTTGGATGGACAGATTTTTTGTCTTTTGAAATTGATTCAGACTGTTGCTCTTATTGATTCTTGTCCTGATGATGACCTATTGGACTAACAGAGGTCGAAACGCCGTCAACGCCTTCCTTTGGCGAACTAGAAGGAAGCATACATTGTATTCTGTCATTTGACGGACTTCTTTTGTGTTAAAATTCTTCATTTGCCATTGTTTTCTGTTTACACTGTAATTTCTTGTATGTTATGTTTTGTGTAACTTTATGAGCACCAGCTAAATTTTGTATATACGTTTTGTGTTTTCTGGATAATTTTCAACTATAAACGCTTTTTTCATATGATTATTGTGGGTACCTTATTTTAATGTTATATGTATGTGTTGTGCTATGAAAAGATTTTTTTTGTTTTTCAAAACATTTTTCTCCCTGAACCATTGTCGTTTTAATACTGTTTACTTACTGTCCCCAGATTCTGGGGAATAGGGGTACCCCTGTTTGTTGTAACAACTTCAATAAATAGGTGGTATCTGAGCTTCTTGGGAATAGCCATTGCCTGCACTTGTTAAATAATGCTGATATCTAATAGGCCAGTATTTGTATTTGCTTACAGTGATGCTACATTTTCTACAGACATGCAGACTGGTCTTACAGTGCTCCTGCAACTTTCTTTAATTGGTCACTACCTACAATTGTCATCTTTGCTATTATTTAAAGGGGCAGCAACAGTATCTTTTAGCACTGTTTATAAATTCAGCGGGACAGCTATTGCACTTGTTAGCAATTATGCTATATTATACTGGAACTGTGCCTTCACTTTTGGGCTTCATTTCTACTGCAAAGGGTATGAACATCTTAGCAGAACTGTTATAATTTTAATGAGCTAGTGTATGCATGGTCAGCAATGCTTTAATATCAGTGCCTATCCTCTAATAGGTAATTAACTACACTTGTAAGCACGGGTTTTAGGCAGCATACACAATTACATATTCCAAAATTCAGAACACGCCAAAGAGTGGACGAGCAAGCCAGCAGATTCACATGTGAAGCCTACATCCAGCAACAAGGGACATACTTGCTAACATTCTGTGTTGACAAAAACGAGGTACCATATTCCAGGTTTTACAACCATTACCACTGTGATGCCAGGGCCAGTAATAAGAAGCCAGGTGAGGGCACCATGTTTCGGTGCATGGATTTTCTCAATATGGCAAGATTCATAATCATTATGTGCCCGTGCCAGAAGTGTTTCCTTGGTGTACAATAACACTGTGTCAATGTCTGCTAATGATTAGTAAATAAAAATAGATAAATCACTAATGTTTATATGTTAACAATTGCCCAAAATGTATTGCCATCAGTTCACTTCAGCAGCCACATTGCCCAACTGAGCTGGCTTAAGACAGTGAGGCAAACTCATCTAGCAGCTTTTTATGTAGTGGATGGTTCACAGGTGTACATATATAATGTCCCCTTTCTTTCTATGTCAGCTTAGGTCACCCAGCGCCCCGCTGCCCTTTTATCTGACTTGTATTTGTGTTCAGGTCTGCCAGGGAAATTTGCGCGCCTCTTGTGTTTAGTTGCTGTTTTGGCTGTGCTCTATTGGGGCTCTAACAGGAGTCTCAAAAGGGACAAAGGGGGGCAGAGGACTGAAAGGAAAGCAAGGCAAGCACATACTTTGGGCCGGTGGAGCTGGAGCTAAGCCTGAGCAGGCCTCTTGCAAAAACACCAGGCAGGGTACGATATGGAAGGCAACCCTGTGTGGTCTGCTAGGGAAATCGGGATGATTCAGACATGATGAGCTGTTAATTGCCTGGTCCTGCTGGGTGGTCTGCTGAATTGACTCAGAAGCACCACGACCAGCTAAATATACATTTATAATAAATAATGCATCCTAAAACTTTACCTGAATATTTAGAGGAGAGAGACACAAGCAGGCATGCTTATTGACTGAAGTGAGGATCCAACTGTAGGGCAAATACTAAGGTGCATGAACCCTCTGCGACTTGTGTTCTTTGCTTCCAACGCACAGAATGACTTCACACACATTCTGAAATGATTTACCACTTCAAGCGCAGCGCCTTGTTTTCTGTACACTTTCTAAGAAGAGCCCTGGGGGAATGCTCAATGCAAGCCATGGCCAGTCTGTCCTGAGCCCAGGGGTTGCAGAGACATTGCCTGGGGTCGAAGAGGGCAACCTAGGGGTTGCAACTGGGACACCTGGCGACCCCTAAATGACGTCCATGTGAAAGTCCTTAATTGAAAATCACTATGGACATTTTATGCTATAAAATCCCAATCGGTTAATAGGAACCAAAAGGGAAAATCGATTATTAACAATATTTGACTGCATCATTAAGCCGATTCCCTGTATTCCCTGTATTCCCTGGGTTGATGCATAAAATATTCTTAAAGTGAACAGAACCCTATCCCCAGTTCCCACCCAACAAGGCATGCAGAAGAGAACCCGGGAGATACGCCTTTCATCTGGATACATTAATAAAACTACAGAAATTTCAGAGATTGTCTACGCAAACATGATAATAAGGCTAAAGCTTAGCACTTAAAAGCTACAAACACACATCAGGAAATATAATTTGTACACCATTGGCATAAAGAAGCTTAGCAACTAAACCCAGCACCTAGGAAAACTCAAATAATGACACAAGATGAAACAGAGATTATTAAAGAGGAACTACCTTCTCATCGAATACCTACTCCTCCAAGGTAATATTTTTTTAGATGGTATTTAGAATAAAATATTTATATCAGACGATATTGTGAGAATTATAGTCTGCTACTACACCATCACCGAACTGCAAAAGACTCAAACAGCAAAGTCCGAGTCATCACTCAAGCACACAGAAACCACCTCACGCAATTGTAAAATTGTATTGTGTTGTACTGAAGCATTTGTATATCACTTATTACCACGATGTCTGGTGCTGAAGTGTTAATCTACACAGATAGCAAGCTACACTGTGCAGGTGTTGGGAGGGTGTTCTTTTTGTTTTGAGCCTCATGAGAAGTGTTGTCATGTTGTGCGTGATGACCAAAGAGGTGCGGTTATCGCGTTATGGGACGTAGCATATAGTGTCATGATGGGTGAGAGTATGTGAGAGATAGCCTCCCCAATTACAATTATAATAAGGACTAACCAGCTTAGCCAAGGGGGTAGTGGGATGCTGTGTAACCATACACCAAAAAGGGGGGTAATCAGATAATGTCCAGTGTGAGGAAATGACTCTTTTTGCATGGTCATCCCCATATCAGAAGTTTTGGACTGATGCGACTGGTTGTTTGACTCTGAGAGTGCACTGAGGCCTGCTAACCAGACCTCTGTGCTAGTGCCTTGACCCTTAAAAGTATTTGTTTGATTGGCTTAAACGCAATTGGCGTACGTTAACTTGCTTATAAGTCCCTAGTATATGGTACCATAGGTACCCAGGGCCTGTAAGTTAAAGTGTCCCTCATGGGCTGCAGCACTTATTGTGCCACCCTGAATGTGACAAAGTAAAACATGTCTCCCAGCCTGCCAATGCAGGCTTGTGGAGTAGTTTTAAACTGCTATCTTGACTTTGCCATTTAAACTAATGCCAAAGGGCCTGATTTAGACCTTGGCAGACAGGTTACTCTGTCACAACAGTGATGGATATCCAGTCCCCCGAAATATATATTCCATTATATCGTATGGGATTTATATTTTGGCGAACAGGATATTCGGCACCATTGTGATGGAGAAACCCGTCCTCCAAGATCTAAATCAGGCCCAAAGTCCAGACCTCCCTTTTTAATACATACGTCAACCTTAAGGTAGGCCTAATGAGTCCTAAGACAGAGTGCTGTATAGTAAAAAGTAGGACATATATTTTCATATGTCCTAAGAGTATCAAAACCAATTTATAGTGGTTACTTTGGAAAGGCTAGTAGCCCCATTGGCAGGTACAGAATGACACACTGACAATTCAGCAGTACTATCTCTAGAATGAGACTACTAAAGTTGGTACTTCAATGTATCAAAAGAATGCCACATTAAACCCAGCTTGATGCCCAAGTCGAATTTAATGTGACTTTTGAGTGAAACGCAACTTTAGAAAGTTGCCACTCTGTTCCCCAAGTTTTTCCCATGGCCTTTCGCAGATGCTGGCCAAAAGACAGCCTTCTACCCTCCTTGTCAAAAGTGTGAACAACTCCCAGGAAAGGAAACACTAGAGGCCTGCCATTGTAAGAGGCCTTACCTTTCCCTGGCACAAAGGTACACATGGGCTGAGTTCAGAAGGCGAGCTTCAAAGGGAAAGCCACCTTTGAAGGGCAATTGGGGGACACACATGAGAGGGACTGCTTTCATCTGGCAGTCAGGTTGGCGTCTGGGACAGAGAGGGGAAAACAGTTGCCAAACTGATTTTCCTGTGGATGTGTAGCCTCATGTAGCCACACGTCTAGGGTGGGCTAACGCTCCACACATCGAGAGAGGGATTCTGCCATCTTGAGAGTGGGCAGAATGTGTCACTCTGAGTTAGCAGCACATTGCAGGAAGTCATCATCAGACAGGAGAGGACCTGGTAGCCCATTGGCTAGTAGTAACTGAATCCTCTGAGGCAAGTTGTGGCAATAGAAGTGGCACCCCTGGCACACAGACCTCAGATCACATCTCTACTGGAAAGAGGATCAAAGAAGAGCTGCCTTGCTGTTCTCTGGACCTGGCAAAGAGAGGATGCACCAAAGACAGGACTGCACCTGCTGCTCTTGGGCTAGCAAAGAGAGGACTGTGCCTGCTCAAGGAAAAGTCATCACAGAGCCCCAGAAAGAAGAGGTGAACTCCAAGAGTCAGTTGGCTGACTTCCTGTTCCAGCACCCGGGTCACAAAAGCTGAAGAAACTGCCTTGACAGAGTCGGTAGCCAAAACTGCTTGTCCGCCGATAACCGCTGAAACGCACCCTGGGAGACAGAACCCAGACACTCCAAAGTTGCACCCAAGTCGGTTGAACCCGGGATAGTCATCAAAGTGCAATTTGGTCATGCAAAACGGACACTAGCTGCAGTTAAAGGGAACCGTGGGTTTCATTGTGACCAGAGACCGGTAGACCAGTGGCAACTGATCTTTGGCTGTACTTCACCTGGACATCGAGGGACATCGATCTTTGTGGTCAAAGTCGCCCCACTGTGTTCGTGGACAGAGGGATGGCCCCAGGAAGTCCCCGTCAACCAGATCAGCATCCTCACCATCCTCAGTATCTTCAGCATCTTCAGCATCATGTATCTCTTGCATCAGGACCACATCATAGAAGTCTATGGGAGTTTGCCCTTAGAGCCTGGAACTGGTCTGTAGTCTGCTTTGACTGCAAGGTAACAGTCCTGCTAAATCGTACTGGCCCCTCTGACTTTCTCCCTGCTGGAGTTGGTCGCCCAAAGCTGGCCGGAGTACCCGAACACAACTTTATTAAAAAAATTCAAAAGTTTTCAAAGTAACCGGAAACCGGTGTAGTTGCTAATGCTTGCTTGCATTTCGAGTGAAAAGCTGTAATTTACAATTTATTTGAAAATTCATATCTCTGGAACCCTCCGGTGGATTTTTGTTAGTTTTAGTGGCTAAAACTTCACATAAATATAAATAAGATATCTTTTTATTAATTGATGTCAGCTTTCTTTTGTGTTGTGTTTCTTTCTTATTTAATTGTTTTGGTACTTCTAAATGCTTTGCACTAGTTCCTTTGTTAAAGCCTGACTGCTCGAAGCCACAGCTAACCCGGATTGAGCTAAAGACAAACAAGCCTGACTGGACCTGAGACAGTGTTGCGAGTTCATTATATGGTGAGGTTGCACAAGCACACCATATAATAACCCACATTTCCTCACACCCAGAAGTCCAGTGACATGTTTCAGGCAGAGATGCTGTTGAATGAGAAAAGGGATACCAAAAGGGCAAGAACGAGAATTGGTGACAATAGCAGTAACTATGTACCATTTAGTTTTATTTTATTTATTTTATACTGTCTACTGCTGAGCAAATACAGCCCATGAAGGAGGAAGGATATGGAAGAGCAATCAAGGCAGGTGACCTCAGCAAAAAGTACACAAATTTTAAAAGGCACTATCTACTAATGCTAGAATGAAGACAGTCAAAATGTGAGCAAGGGTTCACACCCCAAGTCCTTCTCGGGCTCTTCAAGTCTTTCAAAGGCAGATGAGCACCACATGGGTCGTAGGCTCAAACCCCAGCTACAGGAGCACCCTACATATGCGAATTGTGAAAGAAGAAGTGCTTGGCAGGTTGCTGAATTGACACAGCGAGAGTGAATTGAGATCCCTTGTGTTACCCTGCTGCCCTCACTCCTACATGTGCGCCGAAGACGTTTCTTGGATCCCAGAGACCTTTTTTCTTTCTAGTTTACATAATGAGGCATCCTCCTGACCTTCTAGAATTTCTTACCAGAACAACTTTCCTTATTAGTAGTGAATTGCATTTCAGGGTAAAAAAGAGACAGTGATATATATCTGATATCTGAAATTAAATGCTGCTAAAACCTAATGTCTCCTCTTCACACACAGACATAGAAAATCACAAATAGAAGAAAGGCTATGCAACATGATAATAAGTGAATTCACATACCCTGCTAGCAGTTCCGGATTACAAAATAGGCAAAGTTGGCACTGGCCTATGGGCCCCACTCCTTTTAGGGCCCACGCGACAACGGATCAAAATAATATTGATTTGATCTTAAAAGAAAATTACAATCAAGTTTCTTAAATATTGTTTTCAAAAGATAGAAAAAAATAATCAACTCAAAGAAACGAAATCTTTACATTAAAGACTCTATAGAGAAAATACTGTATTAATGTAAAGTACCAATTAACAACTTAAAGTACATAAACCAGAGACGTCAGATTCGCATAACAGTTTGTCTCTTAAAAGCTCATCTTCTGGCAGCTGTCAGTTTGTAAAAATAATCCGGTGCATTGGGTATTATGAGATCATTTGCGAGGGGGGAGGGGTGAAATTTCGAATGCCTAGGGGCCTGCACAGGGTTTAATCTGGCACTGTCTGCTAGCAACTAATACCAAATCACCCTTAACGCTGACCTCTCCATCACAACACATATTGCGAAGAAGACCACAACAGTATGGAACAGTATGCCCCTTCTACTAAAGAAAGTGGAGTTTTACCTCCGTGATGCAGACATAAAAATTAAAGTATAGAGCCTGGACCTCACCCCACTTGACAGGGTCCCCTGTGTACCTACGTCCACATTGACGGCCTATCTCATCAATAGACTGAAGAAATACCACCACATGTTCACAACCATAGAGCACATGCATTTGGTTAACCACTAAGACCACATCATCTTCAAAGTTTGCTGCTTAAGCTGGAAAGCACAAACAATGGGTACACCAGCAAACTGAACTGATAACCTAACCACAACATTATTAGGCTGAAGAAAACAGAAAACATAGAAACCAGGTCAACCATGCCTCTACGCACTGAGGATCTAGCACCGCATTATCCCTTTCATGTGGCTAGCACCATCACTCCTGCTATTCAAAGAGGAACTTAAAACCTGCCTCTCCAAATAGAACCTCATCTAGTCTTGATAAAAGTCCTTACTTTGCTGTGTCCCGCAACATTATTCCCACTGATCTTTCACTCCTTACCTCACTATTGCTTACAACCCCTTATTGTTTCCTGTCCCTGTGCTAAGCCCCCACCCTTTACTATGCACAGCGCTCCATTGTTTTCCAGGTAAATTTGTGCAATTTTTTCAATTTAACAGCATTTATTGAGTGCATAGCTACCCTAAGGCATCCCAGCGCTGGCAGCATAGACAGGGGGGAGACTTGATAGTTTATAGAGTGGCGTTATGAAACAACCAGGTTTTAAGAAGCTTTCGAAAGGGAAGATGGTGAGTCTCTGAGAGAAGATGCTGGGGAAGGGTGTTCCAGAGTCTAGCTATATTGTAAGAAAAGGAACTACCTCCACTCCTTACCCTTCTGATTCTGGGAATTACAGCTACGTTTAAATTAGCAGAGCGAAGACATTTCCTGGGGCGATAGAAAGTGATGAAGGAGCCATTGATTAAAGGGCCCTTCCCCCATAGGGTCTTCTGGGCTATACACAGAGATTTAAATTTTATTCTTTCCGAAATTGGCAGCCAGTGTAGGGTCTTCAGACCCTGCTTAGCCGACTGAGTTTTGGGAATGCTAAGCAGCAACCGAGCAGCACAGTTCTGAACAACTTGGAGTTTCCTTATTGTTGATTTAGGTGCTCCCAGGTACAGGGAGTTGCCATAGTCCAGATGGGAAAGAACCAAGGCTTGGACCATAATTCTCCTTACCCCCATGGGAAGGAGAGGTAGAACTTTCCGAAGCAGTCTAAGAGTACCATAACAGGCTCCTGCCAATTTCACTGCTTGGTGGTCGAATTTGAGAGACTTGTCCAGCCCAAACGCCTGTACTTTTTATCTTAGTCTTGGGACTCAAGACAGGTCCAAGACATGTTGGCCATACATGATTAAGATCAGTATTAAGCGCGTTGCCCAGGAGCATTAATTCAGTTTTTTCTCCATCGAGCTTAAGACAGGAATGTTCGATCCATATTGCCACCTTCTCTAGACAGTCTATTCCAGGTCAGATGGAGAGTTCTGAGGGTGGTTGATGATGGATACTGCTCCTCCTTGATCAAGGATTTTCTTAGATTCTTCGACTACGGCAAGAAGAGCAGTTTCTGTTCCATGCTGAGGGCAAAAACCGGTCTAGGAGTAATGTAGAAGATTGTGGGTTTCTAAGAACTCAGAGAGGATCATGTTAACATACTTTTCTAAGATCTTACAGATCACAGGAAGCAAATAGATAGGACGGTAGTTGCCCAAGACATCAGGGTTTAAGCTCGGCTGTTTGAGTAGAGCTTTCACCATGTCGTGTTTCCAAGGTGATGGAACTTGGCTGGTGGAAATAGAGAGATTTACACTTCCAGTATGACTGGGAGTACCACGTCCTTGGCTTTGCGTAGGAAGTGAGGAGAGGCCGGATCGAGGGGGGAACCAGATTTTATTTGAGAAAAGATTTCTGATAAAGTATCCAGGTCCATAATTGGAAGTTCCTCCAATGAATTCTCAATGTAATACGGGGGCTTGTTCAATGCTAGGTCACTGGGACATGGGGAGCCAGGAAATGCATTATATATATCTTGAATTTTTCTGTGGAAAAATTCAGCGAGTTCATTACAGCGATCAGAGGAAACGACGGGTAGTGTACCTGGAGATGGAAGCTCTAGGAGATTCTTCGCAATGCGGAGGATTTCCCGAGGAGTATTTGTTGCTGAATTAATTTTTCTTTCATAATAGAGTGCTTGTGCTTTTTTTATTTCAAATTGGTAAAGTTTTATACACTCTCTATATTTCTGTTTACTCAACTCATTGTAATCTTTCCTCCATTTCCTCTCTATCCTTTTACAGGCTTGTTTGAGTGACCGAAGCTTAGGCGAGTACCACAGTGACATTTTCTCTCTAACCCTTTTGTGGCAAGATTTAACAAGAAGAACTGTGTCCAACGAGGACTCTATCCAATGAGTGAATTTTTCGGAGGCTAAAATAGGACTGGGGTCGAATTTAGGCTTTGCCTTTTTAAGAACAGAGATCCAGTATTCTACAGAGTTTAGACCAAGGACGGTCTCTCCTACAAATAGATTCAGTAACAGTGGGTTGAATTGAAGAATTCAGAGGATTAGGGATCAAGGAATGATCCGACCAAGGCAGAGGGATAGGGTCACCTACCGACAGCTCATTGTTGTTGGTGAAAACAGGATCTAAAATATGGCCTTTCTTATGTGTGGAGCCTTTAACTTTTTGTATTAGTTGGATCGCTTATAAATCTTGGATAAGATCCAAGGCATCAGTTTTGTTTGGATCACCGAAGTGCAGGTTAAAATCCCCTAGAAGAGTAATGTTGGGGGAGGAGCTTGCTAAAGTGGCCGCCATTTCAGGAAGAGATTTAAGAAATTGCCCCCCACACCCGGGCAGCTATATATTAGGATTCCTGAAAAGGTATGAGTGGCGGAAAATGAGATAGTGAAAGATAAACTTTCGCAATCAGAGATAAGGTTAGGCTCGACACGACATTTAAATGAATTCTTAAAAATAATAGCAATGCCTCCACCTTTCCTCTTATCACGAACTTTCCGCAGGATATTATAACCAAGAGGAAGAGTTTGCACCAAATCAGGTTCAGAGTCCTTGTGAAGCCAGGTTTCGGTTAAAAATAATACATCCGGTTGTTCTTCTTCCTCGGCATCGTACTCGACTCATCACTCACCATGAACCGACAGGTCAACGCCGTCACCTCCAGCTGCTTCAACACCCTCCGCAACCTCCGCAAGACCTTCAAGTGGATCCCCCCTGAGTCAAGGAAGACAGTCACCCACGCACTCATCACCAGCAGACTGGACTATGGAAACGCACTCTATGCCGGCATCAACCAGTCCCTACTCCGCAAACTCCAGACAATACAGAACACCACCACCAGACTCGCCCTCGCATCCCCCGACACGAACACATCAGCCAACTCCTACGAAGTCTCCACTGGCTCCCTGTGGAGAAAAGAGTCACTTTCAAAATCCTCACTCACACCTACAAATGCCTACACAACAACGGACCCAAATACCTCAACGACAGAATCAACTACCACGTACCCAAAAGAAACCTCCGATCTTCCAACCTCGCACTGGCCGAAACCCCGCGCATCCACAGAGCCAGAGCAGGCGGAAGATCCTTCTCTCACATTGCAGCCAAGACCTGGAACAGAGCTACCGGCAGACATCAGACACGCCCCCTCCTGAACACCTTCATGAAGACCCTCAAGACCTGGCTCTTCGGCTAAACAGATCTGCGGACCCCCCCCTCAGCGCCTTGAGACCCTCACGGGTGAGTAGCGCGCTTACAATTCCCTGATTGATTAATTCTTCTAAGAGTATATTAAGTTCAGTGGAGTGTTTAGGTAAAGATCTACAGTTCAATAAAAACATTTTGGGTATATGCGGCATCTGTAGATCAGGCAGCATCTCTAAGAACGGCCATAGCTTGAAAGAGCAGTGAGTGCACAATGAGTCACCATTAGATAGGTACATAGAGTGGCGACAATTGTCATTACATGGATTCCTTAGCCTTATGATTTGGTAGGAGGAATATACAATTTTGCCTGTAGAAAAAGGGACTGGGGTTCTGGCCTCTGGCCCCGGTCGGACGCAGACGGGCGCAGATGGGCGAAGACGGGCTTGCCTTAGGCGCGCCAGTGGCGCATCCGCGCTACCATGTGGCTTTAATAAACAGCCACCCGGAAGTCGTTTCACCAAACACCGCCTCCTCACATCCGAACCCTCCACGCAAACGGAAGAGCCGCGGTGGAACGGGGACCGGGTGGAGGCAAGCGGAACAACTGCACAAGAGGTCAGTACAAGAGAACTAATTAAAAACAAGTTAAAAGTGAAAATTTTAAAGTAAACAATGCTAACGATAAAAACTAGCTTATAGCTGTTTCACAGTACGCTTTAGGAAAAAACTCAGAGTCAACCTGTCAGGCTGCTGCGCATCCGCACTACAATGCGGCTTTAATAAACAGCCACCCTGAAGTCATTTCACCAAACACCGCCTCCTCACATCCGAACCTCCACGCAAACGGAAGAGACGCGGTGGAACGGGCACCGGGTGGAGGCAAGCGGAACAACAGCACAAGAGGTCAGTGCAGGAGAACTAATTAAAAACAAGTTAAAAGTGAAAATTTTAAAGTAAACACTGCTAACGATAAAAACTAGCTAATAGCAGTTTCACCGTACGCTTTAGCAAAAAACTCAGAGTCAACCTGTCAGGCCGCAATATAAGTAACAATACAAATATACATGAGAGCTGCCCTTGAAAACTAGCAATCTCTTATATTTTGCCAGCTGGGTATTACCTGTTTATTTCAGTTTATTGCGCCATCTTGGAGTTGACATTAGGGCTTAGTGGTCGAGCTGGTTGCTTACTCAATCAGCACCTATTTAACTGTCTGTTAGTCAGTTTGTCACCTAAACTACTCACTGCAGGGAAGGACCCCTTCAACTTTGAACATCCATGGCTGCTCCATTGTGGACAGCAGTGGATGGTTGGCTGCTATGGCAGTGCTTGAGGTGGTGGCAGGTCATCGGTCCCAGGCATAATTGACTCTCACATTGTGAATGACATATCGCATAATGGCACAGACAAAGAGACATGAGACTTACAATGGACCTTTAATTTCTGGGCGACTGCGTGCGCAGTCAACATAAGAGCTGGGCTTTTGAATGGTACTTTGCTTGGCAACATTTTGAGCTCCATGGGCTTTCCACAATGGTGTAGCTCGTGTCCAGATTGCTCTACTTCACCTCTGTTATTTTGCTCCCTTTCAGTTTTTTTTAGGTTTTTATGTTTTCTGTAACTTCCTACTCAGATTTCTGACACTACAGCCTGCTTTGTGTAGTTTCGGGTTTCTCCTTTACTAGGCCTGTGAACCAAATCCTGACTAAACTTCTCGGTAGCAAGAGATCTGGGGACTCTTGCTAACAATGAAGGTTTAATGTCTCATACTAATACACAATTCCTACCTTGGGATTATCCTGTGGAGACTGGATTTTCAAGGTGCTAATTTCTGTGTTACTTACCTTTGATTAAATTGTTCCTCCTTCAAGTCCTGGCATTCTTACTACAGTCTCACATTATGACTTAATTTCATATGTCAACATATGTGGGATCACGGTTCACGCAAAGGTATATATTCAGTGAAATATGGGGGATCAAGATAGTATGACTGCCAGTCAGCCTCGTTATTCTCAAGTACCTCATGAATTCCCAGGCAAGACCAAGTTCAGCCTATTAAATTTATGTAGTATGCTCTCACTTCTAAAACCTTGTAGGGATGAGTTTTTTGGGTACCGACACTCCATCTGATGAACTCCTGTTTTCTCAAAGAAACACGGAGGTAAAGGAAATACAGTAACTTCTGTTGCTTTGTGTACACACTGTAAAGCTTCATGATGAATATACTTGTGACACTGGCTAAATGAAATAATTGACATATTCTACATCTTGTATTACGGTTTACCCTTCCTATGCAATAAGGATAAAATAACTGTATCACAGATTAATAATGTAAAAACGCTTTTATCGATTCTGCTGCTTTCCCGTATGATTTGTAATAAATCTAAAATTAGAAAGAAAATGTAATTGCTTACAGAAATTATTTAAAAGACCCAGACAGAAACTACACTCATCTGTTACAACTTGGAGTATGGCTATCTTTTGATTATGCTCCAAGGCACCATGAACTCTGCCATCCCTCGAACTGAAGACAATGCCTACTATCATCACCTAGCTGTCCTTACTACAGTCTGGTGGCATTGGCAACACAGTTCCAGATGCACACAATGCCACAGTTCCTGCCCCAGTGCCTACTCTGATCACGGACTTGGTTTCTATCCATTCCAGGCAAGTCCAGACTTGGAACCAAACCAACATCATGAACACAACAGCATAAACAGACACAAGCTTTGTTAGTTAAATCAAATTTTCAAAGTAGTCTCATCCCAGAGACTGACAGAGAATAATAGTGTTTGTAGAGATGGAAAGGAGAAACAGTTCTGGGTAATCTTCAGACAATGTGTGATCTTTATGTGACAATTGTTGTGCTGTAGGTGATTGGTGTGACCTACTGCCAGGCAGTTAGAAACATGAAATGTGGATGGGTGCTGGTATTTTAAGTGGGTTATAATCCAAAATGACTCCTCCCTCTCCAGTTTCTCGAGGAGCCCCTGGACTACTTCCAGCTCACAGATATACAATGGCTTTGACAAGTCAGAGCCCTCAGAAGGGGCCCCAAAATCTGCCGATGCTGCTGGGGTCTACGCTGTGCCCTTGATTTGGTGTAGTTATAAGAAATTTTGAAGAGCAAGAGCAGAGCAGTCCAGGCTTAAAGTGTGATAAACACTTTAAAGAGAGCAGCATACTTATCAATAATAAGCCTGACATGCTGTCAAGCCAGGTTTCTGTGGAAAGGGATACCTACATAAAATATATATATATATATATATATATATATATATATATATATATATATATATATATATATATTATCCACCAAAACTGTCCCAGACGAAGGGCGCACTTTTCACAGCTGGTGCGCGCAGCGAGGCCGGACTAGCCTCGAAATGTAATTCCTCACCAATTCCAATAATGCGCAGCACTCTCCCAGGGGTTTGTTTTAGCGATTTATTAAGCCATAAAGTTACTCCTTCCTCCACCTAGTAGATAGTTATAGTTAGGACCTATTTTCCATAGGAAATCCGCAACATTCTATTTGAAATAACTTTGGCGCCGGTTGACGAATCTTTGCGAAATTTTCAAAACTCGTGGCCCGCTCCGGTCCGCTCCTATCCTGAAAGTCTCGGGGTGATTCGTCAAGTGGGGGCTGAGAAAAAAGGGGGGTCCCAAAACGTGTTTTCCCCATGCAATTTTCCATAGGAACCTTTCATCGCAGCTACAGCCCGAACTGCTGAACGGAATTACACCAAATTTGGCCCTTGGTTCAAAGTCGTGCTTTTTGGTTAAATGGTGTAAATCCGTTCAGTAGTTCCTGAGAAATTTGAAAAAGAAAACACATATATATCTGGGCGGAGCCTAACCACACATGTCATCGTGAGATCTGATTGGCTGTCAGCACTTCATCCTGGAATTGCTGGCAGCCATCTTGGGACCAATATAAATGATAGTACCCCATTGAAATGCATTGTAGTGAATCGAAGATTTTGAGGGTTACCAAAAGGAGAACTATAAAGGGTGATAACAGACTTTAGTTACATTAGAATTCATTTGTTGATGCTACCATACTAATTTCAGGAATTGTGGTGTGTTCTAAGGTGATTTTACCCTGTGAAAAACCTTCTGCTGGGATATCATGAATCATGTTTGAGAGAAAACTATTTTCACATGCTTGTCCCATATAGTTTTGGAAGGTGCTCCAGAAGCTAAAATGAGAGCATATTTTCTGTAAATTCACATTATCTTTCTCAGTCATGTGAGAATAAAGTCTGACATTCTCAGTAAAACATGTACATCCAACAAGGGCAGAGACTGTCAGTTGATTCCTTTGTGTTCTACTGCAGCTTCCCAGAGTGTTCTAAAGAACAACTAGAGTGCTAACAGCCTTACTTATGACAAAAGTATGGCACACCTGAAGCCATCTTGACTGGAATAAACTGGTAACTCTTAAAACATTTAATTTAAAAAGGAACAAAATGAGGGGGTTCATTTTGTCATAGAAATTATGGTTAGTGCTGTAGAAAGAAAAATTAGGACATGTTTTAAGTAAGATCTCAAATATCTTCCTGTTATATTTCAACAGGAGCAGCCTGTCAGTTGATGCCTTTGTGTTCTACTGCAGCTTCCCAGAGTGTTCTAAAGAACAACTAGAGCGCTAACAGTCTTACTTATGACAAAAGTATGGCACACCTGAAGCCATCTTGATTGGAATAAACTGGTAACACTTAAAACATTTAATTTAAAAAGGAACAAAATGAGGGGATTCATTTTGCCATAGAAATTATGGTTAGTGCTGCAGAAAGAAAATTTAGGGCATGTTTTAAGTGAGATCTCAAATCCTCTTCTATTTCATTAGAAAATTCTGACATGCAGACTGAAACAATCACTTTCAATACCAGCAGTAGACTTCCAGTTAACTCCCTGGTGAGCAGTAGCTTTACTACAGTGATCTAATGAACAACTAGAGTGCTAACATTCTGAATTTATGGCAAATGTGTGACACATCTGAATGCCTTCTTGATGGAATCAAAGTAAAAACTGAAAGCATTTCCTACTGAGGAGACTGCAGTAAATGACGAAATTAGGAAACTTCATAACAAATAAGTCTCCCAAGATGGCCACCAGAGAAAAAAGAGCCCAAATGTAGCACAAATATCACCCAGATGTAGCCCACATATAGCCCAATGACAGAAGTGTGCAAAACACTTTTTATTTTTAGTTTTTCTGCAGTTTTATATAGTGCAAACTGATCAGGTATTGGAGCGTTACATCTTACTTGGACCCCTTATTGCGTATTTTGCACTGAAGTACATGAGATTGATCTTGCGAAACATTGAACTTTACGATTCTGTTAACCTGAAATTGCTCTGAACCGGGCTTTGTAACCCCGTTTTTACCTACTGGTTTTAATTAATTCTCACTGTATTGTATTAGGAAAGAGGATTTACTGTTTTTATGTACACTTTTATGATCTATGTTTCTAAATCAGATCAAATAAAGTTTAATGAATTCTATGGCAGGACGGAGGCGAGGATTATGCATATCTTTCCTCACTTTATTTGCATAGCAGTTCAAAGAAAACGTAACACAACAATCATTAAACAAAAGACTACACAACCCATGAACCATTAGGGGGTAGTCTCCAAGGCAACTATAGTCCAATCATATCACAGTCCATCGTATATAATATCGTGACGTCCCTTCCGCTTCCTCTTTCTTCACCGCTCGTCAGTTAAGTGCATTCCTTACATTCTTGGCTTAATCTGACGATGTTGCTGTTTGTATAGCGGTTTCTTGTGCACGTTATTAGCATTATTGCCTTGGTATTGTTTCATATTCCCTGCGCAGCAGGCTCTTGCCCGAGCGCGTTCTCCCCCTCGCAGTTTCTCCCGCTGTGTGCTCTGCGCGTGGTGAGATCCTGTCAGGCGCGTCTGGTCCGAGCGAGGCAGCTCCGTCGAGCGCTCCCGCTGGTCTTTACGCACGTTTGGGAATCCGGTCACTCCTTTAGTGTCCGCTTGATTCCCAACCAACCCTCGCCTAATTTTGACACCGCTACGCGGTGATTTCCCCACACGGCCACGTTAGTAATTGGTATTGCGCCTCAGTCTATTCTTATAACAGCTTCGGGAAAGCCCAGCTGTTGGAGCACCGGTGAGGGGGCTGTCTTAAGGATTTTAAGGGCATTTGTTCTGTGCTCACACCCTCTGCTATCATGTCTTCTCCAGAAGACCATTTTTACTCCTCCTACCAGGAAGTGGAGGAGGAATGGCCCTCAACTTCTCCCTCCAGCAGTATACCAAGCCCTCTCTCTGGCTATTTCTAGGGCGCTGGCTCCTCTTAGGGATCAGGTTGATAAGCTGGCGAAAAGCATCCCTGGGGTGTTCAGTGACCCAGATCTGGTGGTGGTGGGTCCAAGTAGCTCCCAGATGGGGAATAAAAGGGCCGTTAAGCATAACGCGGGGCACTTGGAAGGATTTGATAAACTTACGGAGACCTTCCTCAAGAGTACGCGGATGCTAAAACATGCACCATGTCGGGAGGAGGAGGGGCCCGGAGAAAATTGCGACACTGTCACCACTATTGTAGACCCCGACGGCGGGTTTCCCTTAGAGGGAGCGGGTGTATCGGAGGACGATTTCTCCTCCGATGAGGATAAGGACTCGGTGCGTCTCTGGCGTCCAGAGTCCCACTCCTCTCAGTCCCCGGTTGGGGACGGGGTCCACTCGGACATGTTCGAGCCTACCCAAATTTACCATCCTAGGTCGGCAGAGTGGACACCTGACGCCAAAGTGGCAGAGTAAGTGGTGGGGAAAATCCATCAACCCCTTGAAAGGGAGGTCAGGAATAGGAGAAGGGGAGAATCCAAGTATATGAGGGATCCCAAGAAAGGAATTGATAGGTCTTGGACGTGGTAGGGCCCTTGACCCAAATTATTCAATTGACGGAGCGTTCCAAAGAGTCAGGATCCCCTTTGTCCACGGATATTGTGGCTGGTTGGGCGCACTACCCTAAACCCTATAACACTACCCCTCCACTACCCAAACACCACTGCACTACCCTAAACCCTAAAACACTACCCCAGCACGACACCCTACACTACCCAAACATAACTGCACTACCCTAAACCCTAAAACACTACCACCAGCACGACTCCCTACACTACCCAAACACGACTGCACTACCCTAAACCCTAAAACACTACCCCCAGCACGACTCCCTACACTACCCAAACACCACTGCACTACACTAAACCCTAAATATACCCCCAGCATGACCTCCCACACTACACAAACACCACTGCACTACCCTTTTTTTTTTTTTTTTTTTTAAACCTTTATTGAAGGTAAACAGGGAAGCATTGCAGAATACAGCACAATGCCTACATCCCCAAAGGGGCCGGCCGTGGAGTGCGCGACTGTGCATTACAGAAGAAAAATAGAACGGATACCCAGCAAGCCGCCCATAGCCACTTAGGGCCGGCCGCGTCGCGGAGGAAGGAACAGTCGGATAAATATCTGCAGTATATTACCTCCCACAGCATCCAGATGGAGAAAAGACAATAATATTAACCAAGTGTATAATAGGAACAAGGCGAAAACCCCCCCACCTCCCTCCCCCTCTGGCACAGTAACGACATGACAAATAGATCGAAAGCAGTTTGGCTTTCACTAGACTCATCTATAAGGATAAAACAGAAGTCCGGGGATTAATGGGGCAGGACACCTCCGTTCCACGAGTCTCAGAGGATAGATCAGCTTAGAGGTCAGGGTGACTCGCTAGATATAGAGTGAGCGGGACCCAAATATCCTTGGGGGCGGGACGACTCAGGCAGCTCCTCCGCATAGATTTCTAATTGCTCCCTGCAGTAGGATAGATCCCTAAGCCACTTACGAACCGTGGGCAATCCCTTTGCACCCCAGCACTGCGCCACAGCCCGCTTAGCCATAAGTGTGGCCACTGCAACCAGTCTTCTATTGCACGGCTTCAGGGATGCCACACTGCCCAACAGACACATCTCAGGCATACATTGCACTCTCTCCAATACAATATCCGTGAGCACAGCCGTCACCCGAGCCCAATAGGCAGCTATCCCTGGACACACCCATGAAAGATGTAAAAAGTCCGCGTCTGCTTGTCCACAGCGCACACAGCAGTCATCATCTCGCAATCCAAATCTTCGCAATTGTACAGGGGTATAATAAAGTTGGTGCAGAAATTTAAAATGTATAATACGCAGGTTACAGTTGGCCGTCAGTCGCCCAGTCAGTTTGCAGCAACAGTACCAGTGGTCCTCCGACAGGCTCCCCCCCAGGGCTGTGTTCCATCTAGCAAAGGACGGATGTGCCACCGCCTCCCGCTCACGAAGAGATGAATTATAGAGTTTAGTAATCAGCCCCTGATGGGTCGCGCCCGCGAGCACCGCCTGCAGTGCCCGCAGCGTCTGGGGCTCCGCGGGGAAACCAGGGTAAACATCCCGGACGGCCTGACGAACCCGCACGTACGTGAATCCCAGCATAATATCGTGAGGCCGGTTCGCCTGCACGTCCCGCAACGAACGGAATCGGCCCTGATTGTAGAAGTCCCCCATCTGGGTGATCCCGACTGCTTGCAACGTGGTCCGCGCCAGGCGCTCCTGCAGTGCAGATATGCCGGGGTGCGCTGCTATCGGCAACTTGGGGGCATACAGGTATGTTAGTGTCGCACGACGCGCCAACGTCCGCCAAGCCCAAGCCGTACACTGGACCGGGTTGATCTCCGTCCGGGGACCCCCAGTCCCTCCCGAGAGAGCCGCAGCCACTAATGGGAGCGGGAGAATCGCATCCGCCTCAATCGCAGTATGGGGCAGGAGACGCTGCGGATAGAACCAATAATGCGCAAACTGCGCTTGACGCGCAGAGAGTAGTAAAGGCGCATATCGGGAGCTTCAAAACCACCGCGGTCGAAGGGTTGAACCAAGGTGTCCCAGCTGCAGCGAGGCCTCTTGCCCCCCAGACAAACGACAATAGGGCCGTCTGCAAAGACTTCAAAAGAGAAACATTCAGGCGGATAGGGATATTCACAAATAAATATAGTAGTTTAGGCAATATAACCATTTTAATGACTGCTATACGGTCCGCCAGTGAAAGCGGCAGACGGGCCCACCGCGCCGCTCGCTCAGTAAGTTGAGAGATTGTACGCCCATAGTTCATAGAGATTACCTGCGCCGGATCCCTGTGAAGCCAAATCCCAAGATATTTGACTGGTTCCTGAGTCCAGGTCAAAGGAAAGTCCATTTCAAACTCGCAGGTCCCTGCCGTCAGGGGAAAGACCGACGACTTGGCCCAGTTTATCCCCAGGCCAGAGAAGCCCTCGAACCGGACATATTCTCGCAGCAAGGCCGGGAGATATGTCGCAGGCTCACGGACATACAGCAGCATATCGTCCGCATATAGCGAGACAACCAGTGGTCGCAGCCTGAAACGCAACGCCGCAGAGGCATGAAGCTGGCACAGTTTGCAATCCAGAGGCTCCAGCGCCAGGGCGAAAAGCATCGGTGATAGGGGGCACCCCTGCCTCGTGCCCCTTCCGATGGAGAACTCCGAGGACACCCAGCCGTTCACGCGAACCCTAGCCGCCGGGGCGGAGTAAAGAACCCTGATCCACTGCAAAAAGAAGGGAGGGACACCCATTCTGGTGAGGACGGAGAACATGTATACCCAGGAGAGGGAGTCGAACGCTTTCGTGGCGTCAAGCAACACTGCCACGGCCTGGAAGTCGGCATCAAAATAGTGTAAGGTAGCGAAGACAGTACGCAGATTAAGCACCGTAGATCTCGCGGGTACAAAGCCTGACTGGTCTGGGAGCACCAGTAGGGGAACCAGCGGCTGCAGACGCAGAGCGATCATTTTTGCTAGTATCTTGGTGTCAATATTAAGCATTGAGAGGGGTCTATAAGAATCACAGCGGTTGGGCTCTTTGTCGGGTTTCAGGAGCATGACCAGGAGAGCCTCCCGCAACGAAGGTGGGAGATGGCCAGTATCGTAGGCTTCCGCATAGACTTCTAGAAGTCCAGGGGCCAAATCATCAGCGATTGCCTTATAAAATTTGCTCGGGAGCCCATCCAGCCCGGCAGCCTTGCCAGTGGGGAGGGACATAATGGCCACCTTCACATCCTCCTCGTCAAAGGGCTGGGTAAGATGATCCCGATGTCCTGGGGCCAGCCAGCCCAACGCCACATCCCCCAAGTACGCGTCAACGTCTGCCGCCTGAGCCGTATCTTTGTTACTATAAAGGGCAGTATAATAGTCGAGTATGGTCTCACTAATGGCTGCCGTGCCGAAGCGGGCCACGCCCGCCACGTCCTGCATCTCCGTGATGTATGGTTGGCTCCGAGGTGCGGACAGCTTCCGAGCCAGCGAGCGACTAGGCCGACCCCCTCACCGTAGTATCTAGCAGTGCTGCGCCTAGACTTGTGTTTTATTTCCTGGTCCGCGGTGTCATTATGTTCCGTGACTAAGGCGCGAATCTTGGACAGAGTGTCGGGTATTGGATTCGCATCGTATGCCCTCTCTAGCTTAGAGATGTCTTCCGCCAGTTTCTGGATCCTGCGCCGCAGATCGCGCAGCACCCCGGCCTGTGCCCCCATGCAGACTCCCCTGATAGTAACCTTGAAGGCCTCCCACATAGTCCCGGCGCTATCCACAGAGCCCGCATTCTCCCGGAAGAAATTGCGGATGTCCTCTCCTACCGTGGCCCTGAATACCGGGTCAGTCAGGGAAGATGGCTGTAGTCGCCACTGGAAAGGTGGTCTCCCGTAGGTCGGCACACACAGTTCTATAAGCACCGGAGAGTGGTCAGACAGTGTCCGAGCCAGGTGACGCACCCCTGTCGCCCAAGTGCATGCAGCTTCAGTGACCAGCCAGAGGTTCAAGCGGGACCAGGTCCCGTGTACCGCCGACACAAACGTACTCTCCCGCGTGCCAGGGTGTTGTAGTCGCCAGACATCCCTCAAGCATCCAGCCTCCATTATAGCACGCAGAGCCTCCGCCGCCTGTTTAGGTCGTGCCCCCTCGCTACCCATACGGTCTGCATCCATATCCAGGCATACATTAAAATCCCCCCCCCCATATAATTTCCGCATCTGGGAACCCAGAGACACGACGCCAAACATCCGCAAAAAAAGCCGGGTCATCAACATTCGGCCCATACACATTCACAAAGAGGACACTCGTCCCATCCAGCAACCCATGCACTATTGCCACTCGCCCCTGGTCGTCTGTCTCAGATCGGAGAACCTGAAAGTGTATCCCCCTTTTTATCAAGATCAGCACCCCTCGGGCATAACTAGAATAGGAAGAGGCCACCCGGTGTCCAGCCCATCTTGCCCCCACATTTTTATCAGATACATTCGTTAAATGAGTCTCCTGTAAGAAGGCGATGTGGATAGTCATTCTATCTAAGTAAGCAAACACTGCCCTGATCTTTTTGGAGAGTTAAGCCCTCGGACATTCCAAGTCAAAAGCCGCAAATTTCCACTCATCCGGTCAGTGGATGGTAAGCCAACAGAACAATGGAATATTTCAAAACCATGGAAGGTCTAGTGCAAATAAGAAGTGAAATAACAAACAATGTAATACACAACATACCGTGCCAGAGGGTGCCCCCCTCAGTTCCCCCTCCCCCACCCACTTCAGCATCCCCAACTTGCTAAAGCCGTCCCTTCCATCCCCCCACCCCATCCCATCAAACGAAGGTGAAAACCTCAGTTGGGGTGTACCCATGTGGGGCGCTAGAGTGCAACTGCCCTCCCAACTAGTAGGAGGTGGCTGCGCAGGGAGTGGATCCATACCTACAGACACCAGTACACAAAAGCCAAGTCCGCAAGAGTAACATAGATAATGCCGTAAGCCCAGGCAGCGGCTACCCAGACAGGGGAATACTCCATGGCAAAGATGGACATGCTCAACAAATAGCTCCTATAGATCAACTGAACGAGCTCAACACCCCAATATGACCAGAAATGCACCCCTAGAGCTTAGTGTTCCTCCGTGTCCGACTGCTGGTTAGTATCGCGTCTTCGTCGCTTGAGACGTTTGGCATGTTCGAGAGCCGCCTTAGGGTTATTAAAGATCTGAGAGTCCCCGTCAGGCCCTATCTTCAAGCGGGCCGGGTAGAGCATAGCATATGGGACCTCCGCGGACCTGAGGAACTTTTTTACATCGGCAAACTCCCGTCTTGCCGCCTGGACTGCCACCGTGAAGTCTGGGAAGAAGGAGAGCCGATTCCCTTGATAGTCAATGTTGCCCTTCTCACGTGCCAGGCGCAGTATCACATCGCGGTCCCTGTAATTTAGGACTCGTGCAATAATGGGCCGCGGGGAGTCCCGGGCGCCGGGCGAGCAGCCAGCGAACGGTGCACCCGCTCCACGATGAACATGGGGAGAGCTGTTCCCTGCCAAATATGTCCGAAAGCAGCGTTTCCATGAATATCTCCATCCGGCCTACATTGGTGGACTCCGGCAGGCCAATAAGGCGAATGTTGTTACGCCGTGAGCGGGCCTCTAAGTCCTCGTTCTGGCCTGGATGACTGATAGGACCTTTCCATATTCAGGGCTTTCCGCGACGTCACTCAGTCCGTCCTCAGCGGCCGAGACTCTCTGCTCCACTTCCCCATGCGGGCACTCTGCTTCTCCAACTGGGATGACATGTGGTCCAGCCGGTTGTTAACTGCTGCCATTGTGCCCTCTATCGATTGGAGGCTTCGTTGCATTGCCAAGAGCGTGGTTTCAAGGCCCGAGGGAGCCCCCTCTGTCACATCCGCCTCAGAGTCCGAGGCGGCCTTCTGTGACACCTTGGCGGATTTACGCGCCTCAAACGTAAGACGGGGTTGCGTTTTGTCCGTTTTACCCATGGCACCTCGTAGTAAAACTTGGCACGGGGGTGCTCGAGGAGTCTAGTGCAATATTGGTCCCCAGCAGGAGCCAGGCAGAGTGGGTGGAGTGTTGTCTCACGGCAGGTCCGCCCTCGCTAGCCGGCCCACGGCCACCCGGGCCGCCCTCCAAGTGTGACCAGCCCTGGATGATCACGGACGGCAAGGGCACCGCTGGCTCCGCCGCGCAGATTCAAAGGCCACCGCACCAGTCGCCCCTCCACCTATTAGTAGCGCCTTGAACTGTCCATCGCCTTCATGCCACCACTGACAGTGCCGCCGCTCTCCGGTCGCTATTCAACTCCCCCAGCTCGGCTGTGTTAGCCTGTGCGGCGCTACGGCACCCACCGCTAAATGCACTCCCGGTGCAATCGGTTCTAGTGCGTTTCCCCTGGGGCTGCAGCCAAGATGTAGTCAGCGTGGGTCAGAGCAGTCTACGCATCCGCAGCAGGATTTAAAGGAGGTAGGTGGTAGCTATATTGGTTCACTCCAGCGGCGCGCGAGAGGGCCCGTCCGCTCCTCTCGCTATCCGCAACTCCAGCTGTGTCCCCCGTGGGTCCCCCCAGCACAGGGGCCTGCGTCCAGTAATTTTCCCCTCTCGCAATGTCCAGAGAGCAGTCCCACAGGTGGAGTTAGGGCCACCAGTGCCACTCCAGAGCCTCACAGCAGCCCGCAGAGCGCGATCCACTGGCAGGCCCGCACCCGCCTCCACAGTCGCCGGCCCGCAGCAGGCAGCGCCCCACTCACCACTCTCGGCTCCGGGGAGCCCAGTGCCCGCCGCGATCTCCGCTGCCGCCGGTGCTCGAAGCCTCAGCCTCCCGTTGTCCTCAGCGGCGGTAGTATGGGGCCCCGCCACCAGCTAAGCCCTGCACCGCTGGTCCCCCGCCTCGGCAGGCGCACAGGTCACCGATCGGAGCTCAGGGCCTCAGAGCACCCCGGGCGCCGCCATCTTGAGATTTTTCGCGGCCGTCTCCAACGCCGCCGATTTATTGCTTTTCTGCCCGTCTCGGGCCGGCCCAGGCATGATATCAGGTTCGGGAGCCCCTCGCCAGTCAGGCACTCTCTGTCACCTCGCAGGATAGTCGGTCTGTAGGTCGGATTATGGTCGGATTACGGCGCCGCCGGACAGAGCCTCACTCGGGTGCGCCCATCTTGCCGTGCGCCCTCTAGCGCCTCCCACCACTGCACTACCCTAAACCCTAAAACACTAACCCCAGCATGACCCCCTACACTACCCAAACACCACTGCACTACCCTAAACCCTAAAACACTAACCCCAGCATGACCCCTACACTACCCAAACACCACTGCACTACCCTATACCCTAAAACACGACCCCCTACACTACACAAACACGACTGCACTACCCTAAACCCTAAAACACTACCCACAGCATGACCCCCTTCACTACACAAACACCACTGCACTGCCCTAAACCCTAAAACACTACCCCAGCACTACCCCTACACTACCCAAACACCACTGCACTAACATAAACCCTAAAACACTACCCCCAGCACAACCCCCTACACTACACAAACACCACTGCACTACCCTAAACCCTAAAACACTACCCCCAGCACGACTCCCTACACTACCCAAAGACCACTGCACTACCCTAAACCCTAAATCTACCCCCAGCATGACCCCCTACACTACCCAAACACCACTGCACTACCCTAAACCATAAAACACTACCCCCAGCATGACCCCCTACACTACACAAACACCACTGCACTACCCTAAACCCTAAACACTACCACCAGCATGACCCCCTACACTACTCAAACACCACTGCACTACCCTAAACCCTAAAACACTACCCCAGCACGACCCCTACACTACCAATACACCACTGCACTACCCTAAACCCTAAAACACTACCCCCAGCATGACCCCCTACACTACTGCACTACCCTAAACCCTAAAACACTACCCCCAGCACGACCCCTACACTACCCAAACACCACTGCACTACCCTAAACCCTAAAAGACTACCCCCAGCACGACCCCCTACACCACCCAAACACCACTGCACTACCCTAAACCCTAGAAAAGAAACCCCCACCCCATGCCCAATCCCCCTTACCTCTCACTCCTCATGGTTCCTCTCTCCTCGTGGTTCCTGCTTCACGTCATCTCTAAGGGGCGGTGCACGTCGTTGTGAGGAAACTGAACAGCCTCTGTTTCCTTACAACGACATGGATCGTCTACATATTTTTTAGAACGCATGGTCATTTACATACATACCTTTACAACAAAATTCGTTGTAAAGGCATGCGTGGTAAATGACCATGCGTTCTAAAAAAATGCGTAGTAATGACTTTGTGATGTACAACGCATGGGTGGTAATGCATGCGTTGTAATGGTATCGCAAAGTAAAAAAGTTGTTGTAACGGCTGTTTACCGATCGAAGCTGGCCCCTGTTCTTCAGCGAGATGTTTATTTGATTAATTAGGAGGAAGGAATGTGTTTTTTTTACCGAATAGTGCATTCCCGGCTGTTGTATTGTGAAAGTGTCCGCGTGGCCTGGTTTCACTTCCGGTGAGAGAGTGGAAGAGTCTGTTTGGATCTAAAGGAGTTCTGTTGTTGGACGGGCCGGCGCGACATGTCATCAGAAAACATAGCTAATGGAAAGCGTCCTCCCTGAAGTGTGGAGCAGTGCCATGAGAGGTCAACGAGTGTGCGTCCCACCGCAGTATGACCGTACCTCGTGACCCATGTCCCGCCTTCAGGGTACGGGAGGCAGAAGCGGCATCGCAGGTCCTCTTGAAGACCGTTGTAGCACTAATTCTACATTTTGGTACTAGGGCATTTTAACTTCGTTGTTCCTGCCAGATACAAAGAGAAGATCCTGTGTTATTCAGTGCCCTCGTTACCTTTTTTGTGGGTTGTGGTGCTTGTCACTTTGCTGCCCCGCCGGTGCACACGACTGGGCACCCCACCTCATGTGCCATCTGCAGGGCCTCTGCCCTCGGATCACTGGTTTCGGTTTCTGGAGTGGCAACATAAACAGTTGCTCCCAAAGGACTAGCCTGAACACTTAGGTGAATATCCCCTGCACCAGCATTCCATGGAAATTCTTTCCTAGCTCTCCCACGTCAACGAGCACGTCTCCGCTCGCGACACCGTATGACGTCATCGGAGCCATAAGAGGACCTCGTCGGCGTGCTGACGTCAGTTCCACCCATTTTTTCCGTGCCACCGAGGCAAACAGGGGACTGAGACATTTTCACATGTATACATAGTATAATAAATATATATATATATTCACTGAAAAAACCATAGGTTTCAGGCACGTTATAGTTAGAAAATAGCATTTAAAAAACCTTAGAAATTCACTGAAAAAACCATAGGTTTCAGGGGCGTTATAGTTAGTTGGACATTTCACTCGTACAAAACCATAGAAATTCCCCCGTTATAGTTAGTTCAGCTAACTATAACTCGCGCGTCCGCAATGCACTGCTGATGACGTCACATATTACATCACTCATGACATGGTCAGTGACATCACTCATGACATCACTGATGACATCTCAAATGACATCACTGATTACATCACTGATGACATCATCCAGTGAATGTGTGTTTTTCTGAAAATTAAATATGTTTTATATATGTATATCTCAAGGTCGATGGAAGAATAAATGGGTATATAAGTGTCTAAATGGATGATTTTTTTTGTAAAATTGATTGTATAACTGATTAAGTGTATCTTAATGAATACATGGGTTAGTGAGTAATGTTTAAATATGAAAATATCTGTATCAGTCTCTCACTTTGTGTATAAGTGGCTGCATGGGTTGGTGAGTAGCTACATGAGTGTCTATATGGGTTATTAGTTGGTTTTTTGAGTATCAGTATGAGTGTCTGAGTGTCTGTATGGTTCGGTGGGGGTATTACTTAGTGCATAGATACATGAATGAGTGACTCACTGTATGTGTTGAAGACAGCATGTGTGCAGGACTGTATAGGTGAATGAGTATGTGTATGGGTGTGTTAGTGAGTGAATGACTGTCTCAATAGTGTCTTTATGAGTAACTACATATGTTTTAAACTAGTATATGTGAGTATTGGTGTATATAAGTGAGTATATGTGAGAGTGAGAGATTGGAAGAGTTCCTGTACAAATAAGTAGGTGTTTCTACAAGTGATTGTTTAAGAGAGTAAGTATGTGTAAGTTTCTGTAGAAGTAAGTGTGGTAGTGTGTGTATAACTGTATATGCAATTAAATGGATGTTTGGTACTTTGTTTGCATGTGTGACTATGTGTGTGAGTAACTCTATGGATGAGTGGCGGTGTGTAACAGGATGTATAGGTGTATGAGTACATATGATGAGTGAGTACATGTATGAGTGACTGTATAGGGACTGTTGGTGAATGAGTGGATGTGTGTGTAGATCTTGGAATTACTGAATAGGTGTGTTATAACTGGTATTGGTATGTCCATTGTTTTGAAAATGTTAGTTTGTATTTTTGAGTGTGTGTATCAAAGGTTATATTAGGGTGAGAGGAGGTCTGCCACTCTATCACAAGGATGATGTCATCAGTGATGTCATCAGTGATGTCATTTGAGATGTCATCAGTGATGTCATGAGTGATGTCACTGACCATGTCATGAGTGAAGTAATATGTGACGTCATCAGCAGTGCATTGCGGGCGCGCGAGTTATAGTTAGCTGAACTAACTGTAACGGGGGAATTTCTATGGTTTTGTACGAGTGAAATGTCCAACTAACTATAACGCCCCTGAAACCTATGGTTTTTTCAGTGAATATATATATATATATGTTATGACTTCCTATTAATGGTTGAACTTCGTTGGATTTCCTAATCGAAAACATTATCCTCAAATCTTATTTTGTTAAGTTTTTTTAAGCATTTTATTTGCTATGCTATCCTCCATTTGGCGAGCTACCTTCAGCTCTTGTAATGGGAAATTGCAACAAAGGAAGATAGGAAGTGCGCTTTTAGAAAACATATACATTAAAAGGTATTACTTTCTTTTGGATAGAAAATAAAAGAAAATGCAACCTTTTACTGAGCGTCCTTGACATTTTAAAAGATTTGAAGACAGCATTCCTTTCATCTTTGATATTACTATCTGTTTCAAAGTTTAAAAGCTGTTCACAAAAAGTGGGACAATTTAAGTCAGAAAAATAATTAGTTGTGCTTGAATAGTTTATGTGACTTGTTGTGATGTGTGTATGTGCGTGCATGTGCGTGCATGTGTGTGTGTGTGTGAATGGGCTGTGGGATGGCACGGTTGGAGGTCACTCAGCAAGAGAGGGTGTGGTGGCGTCTGTGTGAGGAGGTGAGTATTGCACTGTAGAGTTGCTTTTATTACATATGTGGTGATTTGGTGAATATTGTGCTATTTGCTCTACTAATGCACCCATAACTTGTTTGTTCTCCCGTCTCCTCTACTCATAGAATGCAGTTTTAAGAGCTATTTTGCTATCCTTATTTCTCGTCAGTGCTGTTAATCTGTCCACTATGCGTACAGTCTGATGTCCCATCAGCTGCTCCTCGTGGTCTCTGCACGCCTAGTCCTATGATTAGGTGACCTCCTTTAACCGTCATCTCTCAAACCCATTGCAAAGGTTTATTGACACCTTCTGTTTTGCTTATGATACCGATAAAGGATAAGTCTTTCTGTGTGGTCTCCAGAAATTCAGCAGTCCCGTTTGTGTATCTGTTGTCATTGTATTTTCATTATATTTAACCCTCAAGAGAACTTTGTGTAAAGGAAGGAATTCAGGGCCGGACTGGGAACCACAACCGGCCCTGGCAAAGTGCTCGGCCGCCCCCCCCCCCTGGGGGGGGTTGGGGGTGCCGCCGAGCTCTTTGCCAGGGCCGGTTTGCAAAAACGGCCCTGTAACAAAAACGGCCCCCAGGGGCCCAAAACCGGCCCCCACCCGTGCGGCGCACCGGGGGATTGCCCGGTGCCCGCTACGGCCAGTCCGGCCCTGAAGGAATTCAGTATGGAGTGATGGACCGTCACATCTCTTCCTCGATTTTCTAATGAGGTACCGGTTGTTTTCAACTGTTTACAAAAACTGCCCAGGGAGTCAATAATTGTGAACACAAAGCTGCTTGTACCTTACGTTGATGAGCCCAGCCAATATGAAGCCAAATCATAAAGCCATAAACCATAAAGAGTGACTATGTGGTCCCTGGATGAGGATTTTTAATGGGAAATACAATTTTTTTCGGGTGAAGCAGGCGTAGATAGGTTTAGTTTGTTTTGGGGAGGAAGGTAGTGCCCCAGAAATTGGCTATTGAAAACACGAGAGGAAAGGAGAAGTATAGACTTTTTGGAATTATTTCTACTGCTAGAGGCATTGGTGTTGAGGGGTCAGAATTAGAGCACAAAAAAGGTATGATCAATGTTGACAATCAGACCCTAGTGGCTCTAGTAAACAGGCAGAAAGCAAAGGTCAAGAGATTGTTACTTTTGTTGCAGGGCTTTATGTTAGTTTGGCTGCAGTACAGCATATTGTTTTGGGCCAGGTATGTGTCATGTGTGGACAATAACATAGCTATTGCTTCGTCTCGTTCACAGTGGCAGAGTTCCCATGGTCAGGCGCTGGGAGCAAAAGCAGGGAAGACAGTTGCAACACAAGAGATTTGTTTTTTGGGATAAAGTGAGGGTCTTGCAGTTGGTTGAGAATTCTTTAGCTGCTTCAACCTGGACGGCTTATAGTTAAGCTTGGACAGAGTGTCTGGATAGCAGAGCAGTACAAAGCGGTGGTAATATGATCAAGCGGAGAGAAGAGAGTATGTGGTGCATTATAATATGGCCTTAATAAATAAGGGATGCCCATGAGTACAATTGCGGGATAATTATCAGGAATAGCTTTTATGGAAAGTATTTCTGGAGTTATCAGTTGAGCCAGGGAACAGAATTTTGACTCGTTGGGTGAAATAAAGAGATGCAGTGCGGAGGCCGAGAAAACTGGTGACAATGTCAGTGCTGGCAAATGATACTGGGAAGAGCTGCATACATTTGTGAATTGGTGTTTGACTTAAGGTTGTTTAGTTTGTGTTCCTTGGTGTGTTTTGGGTTTCTGAACTGTTAGGGGAGTAGAGGGGAACAAGGCATTTGGCTATCTTTAATGGGGTTATGTTTAGACTGTGTGTGAGGCAGTCAAAGACAGGTCAAAGAGGGAAATGCAGATGGCTATTGGTATGGTGATGGGGAGGAGCTGTGTCCCATTGAAGCATGGTGCACATTTTGTGAGGTGGGTGGAGGGTAGGGGGAATGCTTTTTGCCACGAGAATGAAAAGGAGGTAGGCATCTTTTCGGTTACTAGGCGTATCGAGAAGGGAACTAGGAGAAGTGGGGCTGAAACCAGAGCGGTTTGGCACCCATTCCTTCAAGACAGGGGTAGCCACCAAAGCCAGCATGTTGGGCTTCTCATTGACAAGATTAAAAAGATTCAAAAGTGGTCATCAAGTTGCTGTTTGAAATACATTACACAGTAGAAGATGGGCATTGAGGGGTATTTAATATTGTAGATTTTTTCTTTTTGTTCTAGGTTGTGTTTCGGGACCGTGGTTGACGGTAGTGAGCATTTGGATTATTAGACATTCACTGGTGCGCTGATAAGAGAAGCGGACATTTAGCAAGGTTTTGGGGTAGTAGAGAGATGTCTTTTGGATTGAATGGTGGGGGAATTGTGGTATGAGATGGGGACAGCTCATGTCATGGTTGGCTGACTTTTCTACAGGAAGAGCATTCCCAGATATGGTTATCATTCATCTGTGGGGAAATAATTTGGTGCAGCTGTCTGCCTTGGCATTGTTGAACGTGATGAAAGTGGATCTGGAGAGAATAAGGCGTTTGTGGTTATGAATTTAGCTGGTGCAGCTCCAGGTGTGGCGAGGGGCTTACAAGCACAGAGGCAAGACACAAGGTGAACAGAGAGATGCAATTTTTTTGTGGAAGCAAGCCAATAGGGGTGTTACAACATCCTGCCATTGTACAAGAGGATTTCTGATTGTTCAGGCCGGATGCAATATACCTTTCCTTTTTCCGCAACAAAATTTGTCAGTTAGATATTTGATGGTTTATAGGCAGTAGACTGTCAGGGACATTTTGGTGTTGAATGCAATGAATAAAAGGTGGGGGGCAAAGGGGACATTGGCAAAGGAAGTTGTCTGAGGGACAGCTCTTCCTTGATGCTACAGACAGTTGGTTGGAAAAGGAAAACACCTATGCCGGGTTTTCCTGTTGGCAGAAAATAACAGGCATGATGCACTAGTCCGAAAAGACTGGTGGGCTCCCGGATAGATGCTTGCAGCTAGAAAGGGGGGTGGAGGGGCAGACAGGGAAATCAAGAGGGGGTAGGTTGATCTTTACCAGAAAAAGAACGGTGCATGGACAGCTAGTATGTTGAGAGGATGAGGTTGGAGAAAGGGTGTGTTTGGACTGGAGGATGTGTTTGATTGGTTGGAAGAGCTCACAAGAGGTGGGGATATGGGTGGCGGGGATAGGTAATTTTAAAGTATTAATGAATCCGGGATGAATTAAATTTCTTCCGTAAAATTTAACCTGCAATATCTTTATTAATTTATGTTTTTGTTTCAATAAGCAACAAATGTATCGTTATGAAAAACACATAACTCTGGAAAATGCATCTCCTTGTTATGAATACTTTATTTAACTAGGTTAAATGGCTTTTACCTACATTAGATGCATAACCAAGACCATTAAAGTTGAACTAAAGTCTATTTTATGTCAGTTGGGTTTTAAAGGATGTGTGGGATTTAGGTAATAGCCCTATTTCTCTCCTAGACTTTGCAGGAATGTGTTAGCTAACCATCATATTAAATCAGCAGAAAGCTGTCATGAGAACAGAGAGAATAAATATTCCACAACAGGAAAGACAGGTAAGTCAACATAGGAGATGCGAGCAACAATAACCATTTTAACCAAAGTGTCTCAAAAAGGAGGATTTTGAGTTCCATTTTGAATGTGAACAGATAAAGGTTTGTACGAAGAGCTGGTGGGATGGAGTTTCAAAGCTTTGTTACCTACCAGAGAATGCCTGTTTTCAAGCAGCGTTCATGCCTGAAAGTCAAATGGACTAAACATTTCTTGATCATCGTTGAGCTCCAGAAATTTTCAGATTTCCAACCTGGTACGAGGGAGTGGAGTTTTGGAGGACTTTATGAGTATTGTATGCAGTCTTAAGTTTGGCTATTGCACCGATGGGAAGCCATTGCAGGGTGTGGCGATTAGGAGAGTTGTGGTTGAATTTCACAAAGTGGGCAGCAGTGTGGCGCACTGCTCTCAGAGAAGCTAGATGCACTCTAGGAACACCAGAGAGGAGTGAGTTACCATACGCTAGTCTGGAAAGAACCATTACCATGACCACAGGTTTCAAATCCTGCTCAGGAATGAACTACCTGAGGCCACAGAGTAGTCTTAGCTGGTAGCATGCACTTTTGGCCATGGCTTAAATTTGTCTCTGGAGGGCTAAATAGTTATTGGGGATAAAGTCCAATGATTTGGCATTCTCCACACCTTGCAGAATGGTAGTTCAGGGGAGAGAAGGATTCTAGCCACTCTGATATGGACGTAGGGAGATTAGTTAAAATTCAGTTCAGGTGAATTGGGTTTTAAGTGGTTGTTGGACATTCATTTTGAACCGGGCTAAGAGCAGAGGAGAGACAACAGATGACTTCAGGGGATGCAATAAATTAGAATTCCAGATTTTCTCAAAATCTCACCAAGATATTGATTAAACAGGGTTGGTGATAGGGTAGAGACTGAAGGAACCCCTTGCTTTGGGTTGGTTTTGCCCGAGACAGGGCTCCCTATTTTCACTATTTGTGAACAGTTAAACAAATAGGAGTCAAACCTTTTTAGAACTGTCCCACCGATGCCCATCCTTTCCTTCAGAATGCTAATCAGAGCATGGTGGTTGACCAAGAGCACGAGTAGACAAAAGGTCCCTGAGTCAAGGAGTTGGAGAGAGTCATCCAAAATGTGCAGAAGGCAGTTTCTATGCTGCAACTCTGCCTGAAGCCAGACTGAAAAACTTTCAGGTTGTTATTGGACTGGATTTGGAGAGATAGCAGTGATGCTTTGCCGCTTTATAATACCTTCCCTAACAAGAGAACTGTAGAAACTGGGCAAATGTTTTTCAGGTCATTGGTATCGGACATTGTTTTTTCAGGATGGAGAAGACCTGGCCTATTTTCAGACTGTTGGGGGGGAAAACAACCTTGTCTTGGTGAGGAGTTTATTAAGGAAGTCCAGTAAGGCAGCATTGATGCAGCATTCTGGGCCAACCCTCTTACCATTGATCCTCCGATGCACCTTTTTCTCCGACTGAGAGGTGATGGGATTTAACATGACATCAATCAAAGTTCAATTAACATTGTAACCAATTTGGCTATACAATAAGGATCAAGAATCAGTAGCTATGGTTAAGAAGGTTTATTACAAGTTAACAATCACGCTAAGGTACATGACTCTTAACACCATGCAATAAAGATACAGAATAACAACTGGGAAGCCGAACTTCCTAAAGAGGTTAAGGTGAACCAGTATCAAGCAAACTAGGAGTTCAGTCACAGCAATACAAAAGAGTAACAAAAGTATTTGATGCTCAGAGAAGAGTCAGAGTTTCTCGTCTATACATGGGTAAATCTAAAATCACCTAAACTAAGGTCCAAGCTAAGAGGATGGTTCTGGAGTCTAATGAATCTCAAAAATCAAGAAATTCCCCAAAGGAAAATAGAACGGGCAGACAATTAAGCTGAATGGTGTCAGTTTTTCAGACGCTCGGTCAAGAGTCTTCTTGTGTCAGGGAAGTAAGGGGTCATTAGGATGGCGGAAGGACCGCCACCGCCGGGCCGGCGGTGGCGGTCCTTCTGCCATCACAAAGCGTTTTACCCACCGCCCAATTAGGATGGCGGTGGGTACCGCGGCGGACGCAAAGTCCGTCCGCCACTACACCGCCAAAGGCAATCGTACCGATTGCCTGGCAGACGGTGCAGGGTGCCTAAAATGGTGGCGGTGCCTAGCAGGCACCGTCCACCAAATTAGGATGTAGTGAGGACAAGGCATGGAAAGGCTGGCGGGGATGGGGTTTGGGGGCCCGTTGCGGGCCCCCCTTGTCCCGGGGGGAGGCGTTGCTGCACTGGGGGGTACCCATGGTACACCCTGCATTTCCCTGCACTGCGTGGCAGGCACCGCATGGTTCCTGCCATGCAGTGCAGGGAAATGCAGTGCATGCCATTCAGACATTGCGAACGGTGCTGCATCCAGCAGCACCGTCCGCAATGTTAATGGCCCGAGATGCGCCCGCCATACTGGCGGGCGCATCGTAATATGTGTGGTGGGACTGCTGCATTTCTGGCGGGCGGTCCCAACCACCACAACGGTGGCGGGCGGACTCATGTCCGCCCGCCATCGTAATGAGCCCCTAAGTTTTAGCCTAAGCCACACTTAAGATAGAATCAAAGAAGCATAGAGGTCTAAACCTCTCAAAGTCTAGGGAAAAGTGCTCTAGTATTAGACAGTGTAGACTCCAATTATTCACACTGAAATCGTTCAGGTAACACCCCTCTGTTCGAATTATCAGGGGTCCATTGTCTTTTTCATGTCTCATGTTGCAGACTGCAACATTCGCAAAGTATCTCACACTGGACATGGTAACGACATTGGGGCCGATTCCGATCTCGGCCGGTAGGGCTCCGAATCGGATTCGGCTTTACCGGATCCGATTCGGAGCCCTGTTTCCCGACCGAACCGTACACGGGTCCGGCCGAGCGAGTACGATGCGAAATCTCCGACCGACTCGTCCGGGCGTCCCGACCGCTCCGACCGACTCGCTCGGACTCGACTCGCACCGCGCAATGGAGACGTTTCCCGGCCGGGTAAGTACGATGCGCGCCGCGAGCAGTCCGACCGAGCCGCGCACTCCGGCTCGTAAGAGCTGTCGGAGCCGTACTTTGGGGGTCCGTGTCGGACCCCCTGTATGCGTAGCCGCGCGAGTCGCACACAGGGGGGACCCATGGGTCCCCCTACCTGTGCATGTACGGCGCGACTCGCTTCGCCGCGTACCTGCTGTAGGGGCGCCCTTGTCCGACTCGCACTCCATTGAGTCAATGGGAGCCCGCGTACGCGTTGTACGACCGGCTCCCATTGACTTCAATGGGAGTCCGACCGACTCGAGTCCGATAACATACGGACGCATCGTACTCGTTCGGTCGGACTGCACGGGTCCGATCCGGTCGGAAATCTCTCCGGGTCCGGCTCGGTCGGAGAAATTTCCGGCCCGAATCGGAATCGGCCCCATTGTCTTCTCACACTCAGGTTAGGTGGCAACATTTCTGAAGAGACCTTTCAGTTAACACGCTGGTTCTCCATGTTCTTTCGTCAAGGTCTTCCTCTCATGCTCTCTTTCTCTATCACTAATACATTAATGTATCTATTCTAAAACTAACAATGCATGTGAATACCTGCAAGAAATGCCATGTTAGCTGAAAATGGAAACAGTATTTTATACAGTATGGGGAATTGTAGGCCTAAAATGTCAACTTAACATGTTCAAACAAGAGTGCACATGTAATATGCATTTGCACTTCCAAACACAAATAAATGTAAAATGTCAGTACATTAGATGCATATTACATGTGGCATACAATAAAAATTTGTGATCATCATGTGTAATTATGGCTAAGAACTACATTTGAATGAAATATACGTATAACATTAGTGCACTCATTACATAAACTTTTGTAGTTTCTAAAGCAATCACATTCTACATAAGTGAGTATGGTTTCTACTTCAACATCTAAACTGTAAATGTCATTTTATGTATTAAGGCACACATTGTGTAAATCACATTTGTTTTAATATCGAGTACATATCTACTAAGTGAGAATGATTTATTTATATCTCATTTGATTCAGTTAAAGCACATAATATAAGTAAATTCACTAATCCTACAGTGAATACACTCTAGTAATAAATGTCGAGTGCAACACTTATTTAATATTGTTATCCCACATGAGAAAGATGCGCTAAGTGCACATTCATGTTATGTAATTGTAACATGTACAGGTGCAGCCAAATTTGAGCTGGGCCAGCAGCACCTTTTCCATTTCCTTGCCCAGTGAGCCAGGCAAAGCATCAAAGAGGTGATTGGACCTTAGTTATAGTCTGAAGTAAGTCTAGCTCAACAATTGTGTCTAAGTGTGACCAGGTCCACTTGGCTTTGTGGGACAGTGTACAAACATCCGGGACATTGGATTTTGACAGAAGTAATTGCTCAATAAACTTTGCTTTTTCTGTAAAAGAGAATGGAAACTCTTCACATTTTGATGCTGGTATGGAAACTGTCGGTGGAGGAGTAGGAGTTTGATTGTTTGACTAGATTGAAAAGTAGCTTTGGGCAATTTTTAGCGGCATCAAGTATGGATTTAATGCGGCTAGATTTAGCTTTGAAGATGTTTGATTTGTAGTTTATCCTTGTGGCCCTGAGAAAAATAGGATTCAAGGGAGGGGGTACTTGTCTATAGATTTTCTCAAGATGCCAAAGAAGACTTGCTTCAGTAAACAGATTCTTTCAGAACCAGGGGAGAGAAGGCTTAGGTCATTTACTATTGCATTTCAGTGGAGCATTTTCATTAATTTGATTAGTGATGCATTTGTTGTATTGTTCTGTTGTGGAATTAAAGTTCCGTTTTGGATCAGGGGTGAGAAGGATACCCCGATCCTTATTAGCCAGGTTATTGATGTTAATGTTTTAGTGTCAGAGAACCATGATTTTTCTCTCTTGAATTAGCCCAAAGTTTTTAGGTGGGCGACGGATAGTTTGAAAGGAATTTAAAGGTGGTCGAACTAATCCACAGAAGTGGGGTCTTCAGCAGTCAGAAGTGTGCCTTTGGATATAATGAGTTAAAAAATACAGCCTTTGGACTCTGTTGGTTTCTGAGAGTGCTGAAAAAGGTTGTTGTCTCATAGAAAAGAAGAGAACAGGTTAAAAGGTTTGTTGCTAACTTCACTCCTGTGGAGACTGCAGACTCCAAGGAAAATCAAGGGCTCCAAGTGTGTCAGTTGTGATTATATACATTTAATACATTCCTTCACTAACGTGTGTTTTCCAAGAGGGTGGTATATAAAGTTCATTCTGAGGGTGCACAGACAGAATATCGAGTTGTGAATATCGAAGTGCCAGAATATCGAGTTGTGAATATCGAAGTGGCATAATATCGACTGCAAGAATATCGTGGACCAGAATATCGACTTGAAGGTAAGAAATATAGTTTTCTGTAACATCGAAGTCAGTAATATCGTTTGTAAAAATATCGTTGTTAATAATATCGATATTTATATTAGTGTTCTGTATTTTAGTATGTATGTTAAAAGTATGTGATCTAATTTTTTTGTATAAGTATAGCGTTTTTTTTTAATGTATGTGTGACATTTTTAGAAGTGATTAATTTTATGTTAATTAAATTTTGCGTATTTTAGTTCTGTAGCGGGTTGTGGGTTTATAGGGGAATAGGGTGGGAAGTAATTTAATTGTAATAAAGTAATTAATAATTTTTATTTATTAGTATTTATAATACATTTTTTATTAATTACTTTTTAATTGCTTATCAAATTTTATTATTTAATTAATTGATAATTATGTTAATTGTGTTCTTTTTTTAGGAGCGGGTTGTGGGTTTATAGGGAATAGGGTGGGAAGTAATTTAATTATAATAAAGTAATTATTATTTATTAGTATTTATAAATATTTTTTTATTAATTAATTACTAATTGGTTATCAAATTTTATTAATTAATTAATTGATAATTATGTTAAATTACTTTTTTTTAGGAGTGGGTTGTGGGTTTATAGGGGAATAGGATGGGAAGTAATTTAATTATAATAAAGTAATTAATAAATGTTATTTATTAGTATTTATAATTATTTTTTGTTATTAATTAATTATTTGGTGATCAATTTTTATTAATTAATTAATTGATATTTATGTTAATTGTGTTATTTTTTTTTAGAAGCGGGTTGTAGGTTTATAGGGGAATAGGGTGGGAAATAATTTAATTTTAATAAAGTAATTAATAATTTTTATTTATTGGTATTTATTTTATATTTTGATTTTATAGTGTTGTTTGTGGTAATTCATTTATTATTAATTATTTATTAATTGTTTTTTAATTATAATTAATTAATTGGTAATTATGTTAATTGTGTCAATTATGTAGGAGTTGTTTGTGCGTTTATAGGGGAATATGGTGTGAAGTAATATATTTAAAAATCATTAATAATAAATTTTTTGATTATAATTAATTTATATTAAATATAGTTATTTGTTTCTAAAATGTTTTTTAAATTTTTATAAATGAATGTTTGTAGTTAATTTTTAGTACTTTTTAACATTAAAATATTTTTCTATCTTTTGAAATTTTTTATATTTTTATATATTTTTTATTTTTGTGTTATTAACAATTTTTCTATTGTAGTTGGTATTTTGTTTCTTTTTTATTTTAATTTTAATTTTTGGGAAATATTAATTTCAACCCTCTGCTATCCAACACTTTCCCTACTGTTGCACTCTCTGGAGTGGGAATAGTAATTTTTACACCTACGCTATCCAACACTTTCCCTACTGTTGCACTCACTGCAGTGGGAATAGTAATTTTGACCCTTGGCTATCCAACACTTTCCCTACTGTTGCACTCTGTGGAGTGGGAATAGTAATTTTTACCCTTCGCTATCCATCACTTTCCCTACTGTTGCACTCTCTGGAGTGGGAATAGTAATTGGAAGTCCTCCGCTATCCAACACTTTCTCTACTGTTGCGCTCTCTGGAGTGGGAATAGTAATTTTTACCCTTTGCTATCCAACACTTTCCCTACTGTTGCACTCACTGGAGTGGGAATAGTAATTTTTTCCCCTCCGCTATCCAACACTTTCCCTACTGTTGCACTCACTGGAGAGGGATTAGGAATTTTTACACCTACGCTATCCAACACTTTCCCTACTGTTGCACTCACTGCAGTGGGAACAGTAATTTTGACCCTTCGCTATCCAACACTTTCCCTACTGTTGCACTCTGTGGAGTGGGAATAGTAATTTTTACCCTTCGCTATCCATCACTTTCCCTACTGTTGAACTCTCTGGAGTGGGAATAGTAATTTGAAGTCCTCCGCTATCCAACACTTTCTCTACTGTTGCACTCTCTGGAGTGGGAATAGTAATTTTTACCCTTTGCTATCCAACACTTTCCCTACTGTTGCACTCACTGGAGTGGGAATAGTAATTTTTTCCCCTCCGCTATCCAACACTTTCCCTACTGTTGCACTCACTGGAGAGGGAATAGAAATGTTTACACCTACGCTATCCAACACTTTCCCTACTGTTGCACTCACTGGAGTGGGAATAGTAATTTTTACCCTTCGCTATCCAACACTTTCCCTACTGTTGCACTCTCTGGAGTGGGAATAGTAATTTTTTTCCCTACGCTGTCCAACACTTTCCCTACTGTTGCACTCACTGGAGTGGGAATAGTAATTTTTAGCCCTACGCTATCCAACACTTTCCCTACAGTTGCACTCACTGGAGTGGGAATAGTAATTTTTACCCCTACGCTATCCAACACTTTCCCTACTGTTGCAGTAATTGCAGTGGGAATAGTAAATTTTTACCCCTACGCTGTTCAAGAATTTTCCTACTGTTGCACTCACTGGAGTGCAAAATGTAAGTTTAAAAATGTATAAATATTTTAGGGGCCTATTACGATGGCGAGCGGACTTTGTCCGCCCGCCACCGTAACGGAACACGGGACCGACCGCCGAAGGTGCGGCGGTCCCGCCATGGCAATTAGGATGCGACCGCCACCATGGCGGTCGCATCCAGCACATTTTACATTGCGGCGGGCGGTGCTGTCAGCAGCACCCGCCGCAATGCAAAATATGCATGTTGTGCATTGGCATGCACAACTTGACAGGCACCGCGCGGTGCCTGCGATCTTGTGCATGCCAATGAAGGGGGGTACCATGGGTACCCCCCAAGTGCAGGCATCCACCCTCCCACCCCCGGGGGCCCGCAACGGGCCCCCGAAGGCATTCTCCGAATGCCTTTCCATGGCGGAGTCTCCGCCATGGAAAGGCATGTCACCGCAGGCATGCTAATATGGATGGCGGTGCCTTCAAGGCACCGCCACCATGTTGTCTGCCTTTTCCGCCCGGCTGGCAATCCGACCAGCGGAAAAGCGGCGGACGGTCTTTCCGTCCGCCACGGTGCCTCTCGCCATGCTAATATGGCGGGGGTGGAAAAGGATATTTGGCGGGCGGATCACCACCGCCGGGGCGGCGGTGGCGATCCGCCAGATATCCTAATGGGCCCCTTAGTGTTTTATTTTATAATATAATGTTTTTATTATTATATTTTATGTTAAAGGTGTATGTATATATATATATTTTATAGTTAATTTTTATATATTTATAATATTTTAAAATAAATTAAAGTTATTAGTTTATTAATTATTTTAAAGTAAATATACATTTATATATTACATTTTATATATGTACGTTTAAATTCTTTTAAATTACATTTGTTTATTATATTTTTTTAATGTATATTATATCTAAGTAATTTTTTTAGTTAATTTTATAATATAATTATTTTAACATTATTTTTTATATATAAAAAAACGATATTTTGGACATCGATATTTTTTACATCTATATTTTTTTTCGATATTTTTGTCATTTACATTTTAAAGATAGGATGTCGATATTTTGACTATTGATATTTTTACATCGATATTTGTGTATGTAGATATTTTTGTCTTCGATATTATGTCAGTGATTCCATTCTGAGACTGGAGATCTTGGGGCACCGATTTCAAGGGCTAGGCATAGAAAAGAAGAGAAATTATCATTTGGAAGTAATTTGCAGATAACTGTGCTTCTGTGAATTACTGCTACACCACCACGTTGTCTGATTTCTGGGTCACAGCAGAGAATGGAATAACGTAGACAAAGGGGCCGATTCCGATTCGGGCCGGAAAACGTACCGACCGACTCAGTACGGGAATTTAGTCCGACCGACTCGGACCGGCGCCGCACGACCCGGGTAGTACGATGAAATGAATGTGAAATCCGACAGACTCGGACGGAATACAAAATGACCGACTGGGAGGTAGTTAGTGAATGTGCAGGTTGTTCGGGATGACGTCCAATCATTGGAACCTCTACACTGCTTCTTGGAATGCCGGTGTTGGTAATTATCGGTGCCACGGGGCTGCTTGCAAAGGGTGGCAGCAGGTAGCCCGGCTCCCTAGTCCCTGCACACCATTTCCCCATCAGTGACTGCAGTGGACAGGAGGGGGTGGCTCTCTCCCCCCCACATGGCGCCGGTCTGATGATAGGAGAGAAACAATCCACACGTCCAATAGCAAGTCCTGCTACTACTGACAGTTACTATCGTCGTAAAACTACACTGCACAAGTGAATGTTTCTCATTATTGGTGAACGTTGCAACGCCTAATATGGGCTTCCCGCTGATCTGGCTATGACTGGGACCCTTTCAACAGTTCTATCTAGCATTTTAGACATTCAGGGGCCGATTCCGATTCGGGCCGGAAAACGTACCGACCGACTTGGTACGGGAATTTAGTCTGACCGACTCGGACCGGCGCCGCACGACCCGGGTAGTACGATGAAATGAATGTGAAATCCGACAGACTCGGACGGAATACAAAACGACCGACCGAGCCGGACGGAAACAAGCCATCCGGCCGGGAAATCACGCGAAACGAACCGACCGACACGCACTCGGATTGAACCCGAACGAAACGTACCCGCGAACTCCGACCCGCGTAGTACGATGCTGTGCGTGCAAAACACGACCGACTCGCCCGGAGCACAAGCCGTACTACCGACACGCATACAAAACCCAGCCAAAGCAACCCAATACTACGCGACCGACTCGTCCGCCGCATATGAAACCTAGCTGACACACAGCGGGAACGAGTCGGACAAGATCGCACCAGACAACTGCAGCGTCCTACTTGAACACAAGAACGACTCGTACATGCACCAAAAACACCAAGGAAAAATTAGAAAAAAAAAGGGCCAAACAAGCAACCACTAAGCCAATAAATACAGGGAGGGGAAAAAAATGGAACAAGGACACACCTCCAACTCCACCTACATAAAGGCCACAAATCCCTACCATGATCCTTTGCAAATTCCACTGACCTGCCAGCACACAACACCATCACACAGCAACCACAGACACACTCACAGCTAATACATCACACAAACCACACACCATTACCACACCTACAAATAGCACCCTCACACACACCCAGCTAAACCTACACTCACACCCCCCCACCTGCACACACACACACACACACACACATCAATCACCACCACCACCCATCACCATGCCCCCAAAGAAGAACCATAAGTTCCTAGATTGTGAATTGGAAGTCCTGGTAGACGAGATACTCAGGGTAGAGCCACAGTTGTTTGGTACATTGGTACAACAGACCCCCATGTTGCAGAAAACCAAGATGTGGGCGAGGATTGTCGACAGGGTGAACGCACAATCACCATGTTTGCGCACAAAGGAAGACATCCAGAACAGGTGGTATGATGTGCGCAGGAGGGTCCGGGAACTACTCAAAAAGGACTACCTCCTCAGCCAGCACACCGGCAGTGGCCCTCCTGCAAAACCAGTATACCTCAGGCCCTGGGAGGAGAAGGTGCGGGCCATCCTACCACCAGTGAGCGTATACGGACGAACAGACATCCCAGAGCCTGGTGAGTACACAACTAATATATACAATATGGTGTGACAACACACACACATCACAGTCAAGGGGATAGGCAAACCATGCACACTTAGCAAATACACAGCAACCAAAAGATATTCATCCCAAGATGTGAATGCTAGTCAGACAAACACAATACCTGCCATCTCATAGTGACATGTAACTGTGTCATGAGATCTACAAACCTAACAATAAATACAGCAAGGCAGTGGCACAAATAGAACCAACAAACACTCACAGATATTTACCCACCACTAGAACACCACCTCTCAGGGAAGCTCACTCAAAGGAAGGAATCCTGTGTATGTTGGTCAAGTCAGTGTAGCCAATAGCATGATGGGAGTGGTAGTCACAGATATTGGTCACACCCACAATTGGCCCATCAACACCACTCACAACCATGCTCACATCACAGGGAGTGGATAAGGACTCACAAGATGGCTGACACTGGGTACTGCTGTGGGGAGCACAAGGCCCTGCTGGGAACTGTGCACCAACAAACAGCACAACACCACTGCCAGACATCCTGAAAGTCAACTTGCACAACCTGCAATGCAAGCACGTTGCATGGTGGGATATCTGGCTGGGTGGGAAGGAGGACTCACAGCACTGACCATAGTTACAAGCAGCTCTCCTCACACACCCCCTCAACACTAACTCCACATAACCCACCTGGGAGAATGCAATGCCTCACAGCCTAACTGAAGATCCCACAAAGAACCACCACCCTGGGATATGCTGTGTGAAGCACAGGGACACTCTTGGGACTTGTAGCCAAACAACTGCCAGGACAACACTCCCAGCCATCCTGTCAGCACAGGCACCCCACCCCACAGGGAAGCAGAGTCAAAAGGAAGGAAGGATGGGCATGCTGGGAAGGGGGGTGGAGGCAATAGCATGATGGGAGTTGAAGGCACAGATATTGCTCACCCTCACAATTGGCCCATCAACACCACTCTCAACCATGTTCACATCACAGGGAGTGGATAAGGACTCGCAAGATGGCTGACACTGGGTACTGCTGTGGGGAGCACAAGGCCCTGCTGGGAACTGTGCACCAACAAACAGCACGACACCACTGCCTGACATCCTGAAAGCCAACTTGCACTCCCTGCAATACAAGCACGTTGCATGGTGGGATATCTGGCTGGGTGGGAAGGAGGACTCACAGCACTGACCATAGTTACAAGCAGCTCTCCTCACACACCCCTCAACACTAACTCCACATAACCCACCTGGGAGAATGCAATGCCTCACAGCCTAACTGAAGATCCCACAAAGAACCACCACCCTGGGTTATGCTGTGTGAAGCACAGGGACACTCTTGGGACTTGTAGCCAAACAACTGCCAGGACAACACTCCCAGCCATCCTGTCAGCACAGGCACCCCACCCCACAGGGAAGCAGAGTCAAAAGGAAGGAAGGATGGGCATGCTGGGAAGGGGGGTGGAGGCAATAGCATGATGGGAGTTGTAGGCACAGATATTGCTCACCCTCACAATTGGCCCATCAACACCACTCTCAACCATGCTCACATCACAGGGAGTGGATAAGGACTCACAAGATGGCTGACACTGGGTACTGCTGTGGGGAGCACAAGGCCCTGCTGGGAACTGTGCACCAACAAACAGCAGGACACCACCGCCTGACATCCTGAAAGCCAACTTGCACTCCCCGCAATGCAAGCACGTTGCATGGTGGGATAACTGGGCTGGGGGGAGAAGGAGGCCTGGATGGTAACCAAATACCACCAATGCTGGTCATGCACACACCTCAACATTCACATTGACATGCCACAGGTTGGCAGGACAATGTGCTACACCAATATCACTCACTGACTGTCACTATTTAGGAGAATGCAATGTCCTGGCCCACATCCAGAGGTACAGTCACAACTGTCAGGTGTTTGAACAATTGATGCCAGTAGAAACATAACATACAATCTGTGTCTCTCCCCAAAACAGGAGATGATGGGGACACAGCAGTAGACCAGGAGGACTCCCTGTCCCAGGCTCCGGGGAACACTGAGCTCACTGGTGTGGATCAGCCTCTGCACTCCTCGGATGGCGAAGAACCAGCTGGACCCTCCGGTGTGAGTCATCATGCAGCACCAGCAGGACCAACATCTGCACCCCTGCACCCACCCCTCCAACAACTGCCAACACACAGGCCACCCCTGCCAACACGGACACACCAAGGACCACAGATGACAACAGTGCACGGACCCAGGCCCAAACTGGAGCTGCTGACAACGAGCCCAGGAACAACACCCAAGTGGGCCCACGGTCACCTGTGCGTGCCACTGCAGGTCCTGCACGTGTCGCCAGGGGTGGTGTGAGGGGTGGGAGACATAGGTCTCTCCTTGCAGAGGGGTCTGGACTGTATGATGACCCACAACTGGCACGCATCGCGGATGCGTACCAGACTAGCACCGGAGAGGTCAGCCAGGTAGTGGGGATCCTCAAGGACATACAACAGCAGCAGGCTGCCCATCATGCCCGCTTGGACTCCCACATGTCCCGTGTCGAGACACACATGTCACGTGTCGAGACACACATGTCTGGCATGGAGTCCAAGTGGGACACATTGGAACAACTGACAGTGGTGCATAGGGACATACTGACATGCCTCCGCCAGATCAGCACCAAAATGGCCTCACCTCCCTGTGTGCCCACAACATCTGCTGCTGAAACAACTGCAAATGCCACAGGGAGGGAGGGGAACTCTGGCAGAGAGTCCCCTGCACCGCCGCAGCCTGCACCTGAGGGTCCCCCCCCCAAGAAGAGGGGCCGTCCGAGGAGGCCAAACTGAGAGGCCGATGGCCATCTACATCCCCCAGGAAGCCAACACCTGTTCTGGAACTTTTCCTCTGTGTGCATACTGCAGGCCCTGTTGAAGCTAAGCCAACTCTCCCACATGACATGGGAGCTCTAGTTGACCAAATGTATCAGATGACTGTGGACTTTACTCTGGACTTTTCAGCTACCAAGACTTCCAATTCACATGGGAACTTTGGATCCAAATTTCTATGTACAGCACCCACCATCCTGTGCACCATCCTCACACCTGTATGTAAATAAACTCACCAATACACCATATCTGCCTCTGTTGTGATTCCAACGTGGTTTTTGTCATGTAGATGTTGATCTTCTAAATTACACTGTGCATGCTAACTGCTACAGCAAGTCCAACACTGTCATGTCAGTCATGGCGACGTGACACATATGAGGGAGACACACCACTAGGGCCACAAAACACATACACACCAGGGCCATCAGACTCATCACCTAAACTGATGTTGCAACGAAGTACAGTGGAATGTACAGACAAGCCACCTATTCACAGTCACTGTCAACTAGACAACAGGTGCAGTAAGCAAATGTCAGTCAGATGTGTGACTACAGACAACGCACATCCCAAAGTCAAGCACAGGTTTATTACACATTTCCAACATGTAGTTTCCACTACAAATGCAAGCTAATCCAACCTGGCTGTGGCCACAAAGTCAAAAAGTGCAGAAGATAGAAAGTCCAGGGGTGTGTGGCACATCACCTGTAGGGAAACGGCTGCTTCCACCTTGGAAGTTGAATCATGGATTCGGGGATCCAAGTTGATCAGACAACTCCAGCAGCACCCTGTGAAGGACAGACATGACACACAGTCAAAACCACTGAAGAACAGCACAGAACGGCAATACTCATGTCTAATACATGTCACGAGATAACTACACAAAACCAAGTTAGCATGTCAACACTGTTGGGCAGTACAGACCACCTGCAAGGACACATCGCTGCACGCATCCAGTCAAGTAGCACATGGCCACACTCAAACAGCACCAGAGCACCACACACACATATCATGCAAACTCAAATCATTGACATTACAACCCTCTGGAGACTCACATTCAGCTGAAGAAGTTGGTGATGAGCTGTGTGCGGACATCACCATCATCATCATCATCTTCACTGGCATCGTGACCCAGGCCAGGATCTTCCACAGGTGGCGGACGTTGGTCATCGTCATCCAGGATGAGAGGCAACTCCTTCCGCATGCCAGGTTGTGTAGCATGCAGCAGACGATGACAATCTTGCACACCTTTGCTGGGGCATATGGGAGGGCCCCTCCTGTCTTGTCCAGGCAGCGGAAGCGGCTCTTCAGGAGACCAAAGGTCCGCTCAATCACCCTCCTCGTCCGACCATGTGCCTCATTGTAGCGCATCTGGGCTGGTGTCACAGGGTTCCTGAGGGGTGTCAGCAACCACGGCATGTTGAGGTATCCCGAGTCACCTACAGACAGTGAAAATGTGTGCGGAAAACAACATAGCAGAACACACACAATGGTACAAAGTCAGTACACACCAACAAGCCAGGCACGCTGGTTCGGCATCTGTGACATCATCCTCGGGATGCGACTACTCCTCATCACGTAGGTATCGTGTGCAGAACCAGGGAAACGGGCACACACATGTGAGATGGTCATATCTGCAAGACATACCACCAGAGCATTGATCGAATGGTAATGTTTACGGTTGCGGTATGCCTGCTCATGTGCCTGTGGTGGTATCAAAGACACATGTGTCCCATCAATGGAGCCAATTACATGTGGCATCCTCCCCAGGGCATAGAAGTCACTCTTGACGTCAGTGAGTCGTTGACGTGTTGGGAAATAGATGTACTGGTTGAGGTATCTCAACATTGCCCCCAAAACATCGCGTAGCACACGGCTGAACATAGTCTGTGACATCCCACCAGTAGTTGCCACAGTGTGTTGAAAGGTACCGGTGGCAAAGAAGTGTAGGGCTGCCATCACCTTCACCTTGGGGGTCAGTGCTGTAGGATACGGCCGGCCAGGCTGCAAATGTGGGGCCAACCGTACTGCCAAATCCTCAATCAGCTGCCTGGTGAAGCGGTACCGTCGGATGCTGTCACGTTCCACCATCGTTGCCAGGTCTGGGAATGGTCGATGGACATCAGGAGCCCTGCAGTGCATAGGTGAAGAAAGCAAGATTGTCAGTCACCCCACCAATGTGCCGTTCACCATACTCAATTTCACATGACACATCATCAACATACATAAGTACTTGATGTGTGTGTCGTCCCGTTTGGACATATATGGCACCTACATGGACATCATCTAACATCTCTCTGTTCAACAAGTGTTGACAACTGGTTCCAGGGTGTGCTATGGGACACCATTAGGCTGTGTCACAGTACACATTAACTGCTCTCACGTTCCACACACATACCACAGTGACATGTCTGGACAGATGCTCCACAGGCATCACAGCTCATTGACAGGTAGATTCCCAGGGAGCCTGTCTTGCCACATGGACACTGGCATGACATGGCGTATCATGTACACGTCAGAAAAACAAACATGACACCCACAGGTGGTGGCCCCTGTAGCCTCTGCAGGACAGACATGGACATCTGTGACACACACACACACACCATCAAAGTTCATGCACAAACCACGTGGATGTGGAGACTGTCTCCCATTGTGCACATGGAGTCAGAGACATGTGATACACAACATGCACACAGACTGTGGAGGGACATCACTATTGTTGGAATGGCCCACCCTGTGACGTACATGCCTTCCCACATGTGGGCCTGGGGGTATGTGACATGTCATACACATATACAACCTGGAAATGTGACCATGACACATGCTCAGAAATGAAAAGTTGCACACCACAGTGGTCATGTGCACAACACACAAAGGACCCTGTCCCCATTAACACGTGCACAGCCTGGGTGTGTCTGCACCCAAGTGCCACCCCAAAATCCACATGTTCACCCCCATACACAGATAAGGTTATGCTGCCACACATGCCTCATAGACAGTGTGGACTGGGTGTGGTGTTGTAGGTGTGCCCCAGAGTCCCTGGAAAGTAAATGTGGCTGGCATAGGTTCACCAGTGACCAGCATGGTGACATATGCGTGTGACCTGTCCAGGTACGCGTTGTAGAGCAATGGTCCGATCGGTGTGCCCGCACGGACCATTGCATTGAATGTGAGCATGTACGCGTTGTATGCCTGGTACGCGTTGTAGAGCAATGGTCCGATCGGTGTGCCCGCACGGACCATTGCATTGAATGTGAGCGGGTACGCGTTGTACAGCAATGGACCGATCGGTGTGCCCGCATGGACCATTGCATTGAATGTGAGCGGGTACGCGTTGTATGCCTGGTACGCGTTGTACAGCAATGGACCGATCGGTGTGCCCGGCCGGCCCATTGCATTGAATGTGAGCGTGTACGCGTTGTATGCCTGGTACGCATTGTAGAGCAATGGTCCGATCGGTGTGCCCGCACGGACCATTGCATTGAATGTGAGCGGGTACGCGTTGTACAGCAATGGTCCGATCGGTGTGCCCGCACGGACCATTTCATTGAATGTGAGCGGGTACGCGTTGTATGCCTGGTACGCGTTGTACAGCAATGGACCGATCGGTGTGCCCGGCCGGCCCATTGCATTGAATGTGAGCGTGTACGCGTTGTATGCCTGGTACACGTTGTACAGCAATGGTCCGATCGGTGTGCCCGGCCGGCCCATTGCATTGAATGTGAGCGTGTACGCGTTGTATGCCTGGTACGCGTTGTACAGCAATGGTCCGATCGGTGTGCCCGGCCGGCCCATTGCATTGAATGTGAGCGGGTACGCGTTGTACAGCAATGGACCGATCGGTGTGCCCGCACGGACCATTGCATTGAATGTGAGCGGGTACGCGTTGTATGCCTGGTACGCGTTGTACAGCAATGGACCGATCGGTGTGCCCGGCCCGCCCATTGCATTGAATGTGAGCGTGTACGCGTTGTATGCCTGGTACGCGTTGTAGAGCAATGGTCCGATCGGTGTGCCCGCACGGACCATTGCATTGAATGTGAGCGGGTACGCGTTGTACAGCAATGGTCCGATCGGTGTGCCCGCACGGACCATTGCATTGAATGTGAGCGGGTACGCGTTGTATGCCTGGTACGCTTTGTACAGCAATGGACCGATCGGTGTGCCCGGCCGGCCCATTGCATTGAATGTGAGCGTGTACGCGTTGTATGCCTGGTACGCGTTGTACAGCAATGGTCCGATCGGTGTGCCCGCACGGACCATTGCATTGAATGTGAGCGGGTACGCGTTGTACAGCAATGGTCCGATCGGTGCGCACGCATTGGCTGGGGCCTGGCATGGCAACGGACGCGTTTTTGAAGCTTCAACGAGTCTGATGCAGTGAATTCAGTTGGCCAGCCACAACAATGTTGCAAATTCATGGGTGTCATGAAGTTGAAATTTTTGAAGGATGCTGTGGGCATGTCTTGGTGCTGCAATTCCATGGATTGGTCAGATTCATAAGATGCATACGACTTGGACCTATCACTTTGGACACATGGCACAGTATCTGCCTCTGCAGCACACATATAATGCTGGCTGTTCCCCTGAGGGCTCACTTGCCTGCACTACATGCTCCAGGACGACATCTGCCACTACACTGCTGCTGTCTCTGCATCCTCTGGCTACTGCAATGGCACGTACTGTGGAGAGAGCCCCAGCCTTCACCCATGAGGAGAACCAGGCCCTGCTGGACAACCTCCTTCCACAGTACAGCAAGCTGTATGGGACACCAGGGGAGCAGGTGAGTGTGCTGTCCACTGCCTTACTAATTGTGCATGTTGTCTGACTAGCAGGATTTACAGTGTGCACACCACTGGCTAGCATGCTCACTGAGTAGTACTCACCCCCAAAGTGTGTAGTCACATGCACTGAACAGGTACAGTGGAGTAACAGTGCATTCAAACAAGGTTCACTTCCCATGCAATGATACCATGTAGTAACTGCTGGCAAACTGTCCATAGCCCTCGTTGCACTGCCTGTGTACATCATATGCCCCTGTGATTGAGACATGTATTTCCAACTGTGTGATGCACGGATATGTTGCATGTGTAGTAATGGCCTTTTCACTTTGTCATCCTCACAGGTTGATGCCCATCAGAAGCAGGATATCTGGCTGGCCATCGTCCGGGCAGTCAGATCCGTGGGGGTCTACAAGCGCCGGATCCGCAACTGCCAGAAGAGGTGGCAGGACCTTCGGGGCTGGACCCGGAGGATTGCAAGGGTCCAGCTGAAGCTGTCGCCTCCTCGCAGGAGGGGCGGACACCGGACCCTGACCCCCCACATGCTCCAGATCCTGCCGGTGGTCTTCCCGGAGCTGGATGGGCAGCTGAAGGGCAGACAGCAGCAAGGAGGGGGTGAGTCAAAGACTGCACTGTGAACTCTGTCTGACATTCTATGCGCCCTCCTGTGGCGTGGTTAAACTTCCCCAGTACATCAGTCTTGTTGTCCAGGACCCATGTCCCTCTATTGTGACATGGCCACTACCCATCTGATAGGCCCGTGTGCTCCTTACGCTCAGGATAATTGTGTCACTTGGGTACAGGGTCCTTGCATTTTGCTTTGCTCAAGGTGGGTGACAGCTTTTGTTCCCGTGATATTGTGTTAGCCTTCATGGGTGGGTCAATTGCTCACACAATGCCTGAGTCGTGCAATGTAGTCTGGGTGTAACTTTGATATGTGATCCACTTGCAGATCAGAATCACCACATGTCCCTGGGGTATTTGCCACACCCCCATGCTGCGGGTGGGTAAAATGTTTGGGCCTCAGGAGTATGTATGTCAAGTGTGTCACACATGCCTAGCCACCTGCCTACTGACCAGGGCTCATCCATCTTGCAGGTGGAGCCGGACAGTCATGCCTACTCCAGGGCATACAATACACTCTGTACTCCCACTCCCGTGTATCAGCTGACATGCTGTGCTCAGTGAAATGTTCCCTCAAGTGTCTGCCTCTGTGTCGTTGTGCTGTGACTACGTTGTCGGGACTCCTGTGAGGTTTATCGGTTAGGGGTCAGCATGCCATCTGCTATTGGACCATGTGAGACAAGACTTCTGTGACTCATAGGTGTTTGATCACATGAATGTGCAGACAGGTGTATGCCACTGTGACTTTCAGGCAGCTGTTTTTCACTCTCAGCACACTGTGAGGTGCTCATGTTCAGAGAGTTGTGTTTCATGTCCCCCATATGTCCAATTGGTATGACGTGGACAAATAGTAGTTCAGATGATGTGGTTTTTGGGGGATGGACATGTGAACTTGTCAGTTACATAACTTGCATTCCCCATGTCCTAGGATTGTGACACAGTGCAGACTGTTGTTGGCTGGCTGCCATGGCCATGTGACTGGAGACAGTGATGTATGACTTTGCACGCATGCCTGTGTCATGACATTAAACTTCCTAAGACTGATCCTGCAGGGGAGTGACATGTGCAACATGCACCCCATTGTGGCATTGACTATCCGGACATGGGTGCTTCATGGGGTCTGATGCTGGTATCCATCACATGCATTTCTATTTAGACTCTGGCCGTCCATTTATACAGACACCTGCACTGACTCAGTGGCAAGAGATGTGACGTGGGCATGTTCACATACTTCACCGTGTGCTCAGCAATGTCCAACTACTGTGTAGGTGGTGCATGTGTCCACACTGGGGTCTTACCATCAGACAGGCACCAGACAGATGGGTGCAAGGGCAGGAGGGGTGTCTGTTCCATGGTTGACCATCAGACTGACAATTGGCTTCTCCTAATCTGTGTGATGACTTTTGGCAATGTTTTACTAGAGATGCCAGGACAAGTTGTCACACATCACCCTGTTGGGACTGTGTATTTGGACTGGACATTGGCCGTAGTTAATTTTGGACTTTTGATTTCAGTTGCACACTTGCTGAATAAAGCCTCTTTTTGTTTACTTGTGGTTAATCTTTGGTGGTACATGATGTAGATGTGTAGAATCATGCATTTGCTGTTGTAATTGTGTTCAGATCAGGTAAATGAAGTTTTGCTGTGATGGGCTCCATGTGATCCATGGGATATGTGTCCTAATCTAGTCTGGATCTATAGCATCCCTTGCTGCAGTCTGAGGGTGTAATGTTCAGCATTTGACACAGGGATGTACGTTTAGCATTTGTAGATTACCATCTTTGTCCTACACTGTTGCACATCTGTTGGGCTTACCACTGTCCAATGTTCCTAGTACCCTGACTGTGTGCCCGTCTCCACTGGACATGCAGTTTTGCACATCAATTTTGGAGGACTCATCTGTGTATACAGTACAACTGGATTGCCACGTGTTTTGGGTGTATGCAGATGACTGACGTGACACTTCCGTACCCAGGCTGATGTGAGCAGAGGCTTCTGTGTGTTGTAGTTGTTGACTCACTGACGGAGTGTCCTGCTGATATGTTTGAGTCGTGCACAGACAAGTTTTGGCACAGTGGACCTTCCACAGGAGTGGAGTGCCCTCATGGCTGTGTGTAATCTGGTGACATTGCGTGTGCCCGTGTTGTGTGTTGTGTGAGCATGTCTGTGCATGTCCCCTTCCCTTTTCATACACAGGCTGTGTCCCTAGGGATGTTCCTGTTTGTGATGCTTGCAGAGTTGGTATGTGTTCATCCAGCATCTTGGACCTGGTTTCTCCGTGATGTGGGTGCATGGCAAACTGATGTTCATGAGGTTGTCATCCCAGGTTGTCTTTGTTGTCAGGGCTGGGGATGTGGGCAAACGCTGATGGGACACATTCAGGATTCCCCTTGGCACTTGTTGTTTACACAAGTGATGTGATTTTGAATTTGTGGTAGCTTTCAGTGATTGTGACGCGTTGTGTGTGTGACTGCTGCCACTCCTCAGGGTCAGAGCTGCAATGTTGGAAGTTGTGTACGTGTGTTCTTTGTGTCTCACCTTGGCTTCTTCGTTGGTGTGTGACTATGGCCAGGATCCCATTGTTTGTGGTGGATTTCACATCATGCGCATGTACGGCGTACTGTGCTGTGTGTCATACATAGACGAGTCATGTTGAGTGGGCATGTGTGATGGGTTTCTGCACCTTAGTTCCCCCCACCACCACTGGGATTGTCATGGGTGCATGTGCAATGTCACCAGTCCATGTGAGCTTCACTGCTGCACATTGGTGGAGATCAGGGTGTGTGGTGTTGAGTGTGCAAATGTGAGTTGTTGCATGGCTAGACCACTACCTCCATATTGGCCTTGGCTGGCAGGCCCTGCTGATTGATTGGAGCTTGTGTAGGTGTGATGGTAGTTTGTAGCTGAGGACACATGGCTGTGGTTCACAGTGTGATCAACATCTACCTTGTCATCACAGTGGAAATGTCATGCAGGCTAGTGTCTGCACAATGTGGGGTCCCTGGGGGTAGTGCTGTGGTGGGTGTGTCTCTTGCTGTGTTAGTTGCTGTTCCTACAAGCTTGTGTGAGATGTGTAATTTGGGCTCCCTCTCATCTAACAATGCCAGATTGCCCACATAGGGGAATCCAATCCATGAGTTACTTGTGTATGGCACTGTATACACATCTGTGTAATTGGGATTCAGGCCTCCACATGTGTTGTGTGGTTGCCTGGGGACACTGGCACACACCCCCATCACCTGTTGTGTTTGATATGCAGTGTGAGTCTGCCTGTTTGTGTTAGTGCATTTGCATCACTGCATTGGCATTTCTGTAGTGTGCCATTGGATGTATGTTGTTTGGAGATTTTCCCCTGCTCTCCCTGGGACTCCTGGGTCATCAGTCAGCACAATGATCATGGTTTGTATGTCCCATTGCTGCCATGGTATGGTATGGTATTTGTTCACCTGACATCGACAGTCTCCACAGGTTATATACATTTGTGTGTCCATAGGTGCAGATATGTGGGTCAGCATCATGATGGTCACTTCTGTCATTGTGTAATTGGCTGATTGTTGGCAATGTGGTCCCCCATGTGTGATGTTTGTATGCACATGGCCAAAACGATGTTTCTGTGTCTCTGCACTGTTAGCCTCGCCCAATCTATGTTGCAATGGGACACAAGCACTACTATGCCACAGATGTTTTAGTTGTTGTGTGACCAGGATTCATCCATACAGTTTGTCTTTGGCAGCTTTTACCATGCCTACACTTACCTTATGATCACCGTGGTGATGGGGCTTTGGGCCCCATTGCCACACTGATCAAAAGGTGCATCAGCCTTGGACCCCACATTTCCCTTTTGGTGACTGTGGTGATGGGGCTTTGGGCCCCATTGCCACACTGATCAAAAGGTGCATCAGCCATGGACCCCACACTTACCTTTTGGTGACTGTGGTGATGGGGCTTTGGGCCCCATTGCCACACTGATCAAAAGGTGCATCAGCCATGGACCTCACACTTACCCTTTGGTGACTGTGGTGATGGGGCTTTGGGCCCCATTGCCACACTGATCAAAAGGTGCATCAGCCATGGACCCCACACTTACCTTTTGGTGACTGTGGTGATGGGGCTTTGTGCCCCATTGCCACATTGATCAAAAGGTGCATCAGCCATGGACCCCACACTTACCTTTTGGTGACTGTGGTGATGGGGCTTTGGGCCCTATTGCCACAGTGGCCATGGTCGGCTTGTATTGTGGAGGCCACACACTTTTATGTGTCACACATGTGATAGTGGGTCACATTGTATGTTCATTGTCATGTTTTGTGTTGTTGGCATTTGACATGGACTACACACGCTTGTCATGTTGTTTGGGTGGATGTAATTTTCTGTGATTCCTTATGTGGGAGTATGCTGGTTGTGTCATGCATTACCCGTCCTATGAGTAGGGGTGGTGGTAGTGGCAGGCATCCAGCCCCCCATGAGTGGGGATGGTAGTAGTGATAGGCATCCATCACACCAAGGGTGGGGATGGTAGTAGTGATAGGCATCCATCACACCAAGGGTGGGAATGGTAGTAGTGGCAGGCATCCAGCACCCCATGAGTGGGGATGGTAGTAGTGGCAGGCATCCAGCCCCCATGAGTGGGGATGGTAGTAGTGATAGGCATCCTGCCCCCCATGAGTGGGGATGGTAGTAGTGGCAGGCATCCAGCCCCCATGAGTGGGGATGGTAGTAGTGATAGGCATCCAGCCCCCATGAGTGGGGATGGTAGTAGTGATAGGCATCCTGCTCCCCATGAGTGGGGATGGTAGTGGTGGCAGGCATCCTGCCCCCATGAGTGGGGATGGTAGTAGTGATGGGCATCCAGGCCCCCATGAGTAGGGGTAGTGGTGGTGGCAGGCATCCATCACACCAAGGGTGGGGATGGTAGTAGTGGCAGGCATCCAGCACCCCATGAGTGGGGATGGTAGTAGTGATAGGCATCCTGCCCCCCCATGAGTCGGGATGGTAGTAGTGATAGGCATCCAGCCCCCCATGAGTGGGGATGGTAGTAGTGATAGGCATCCTGCCCCCATGAGTGGGAATGGTAGTAATGGCAGGCATCCAGCCCCCATGAGTGGGGATGGTAGTAGTGATAGGCATCCTGCCCCCCATGAGTGGGGATGGTAGTGGTGGCAGGCATCCTGCCCCCCATGAGTAGGGGTAGTGGTGGTGGCAGGCATCCATCACACCAAGGGTGGGGATGGTAGTAGTGGCAGGCATCCAGCACCCCATGAGTGGGGATGGTAGTAGTGATAGGCATCCTGCCCCCCCATGAGTCGGGATGGTAGTAGTGATAGGCATCCAGCCCCCCATGAGTGGGGATGGTAGTAGTGATAGGCATCCTGCCCCCCATGAGTGGGGATGGTAGTAGTGGCAGGCATCCAGCCCCCCATGAGTGGGGATGGTAGTAGTGATAGGCATCCTGCCCCCCATGAGTGGGGATGGTAGTGGTGGCAGGCATCCTGCCCCCCATGAGTAGGGGTAGTGGTGGTGGCAGGCATCCATCACACCAAGGGTGGGGATGGTAGTAGTGGCAGGCATCCAGCACCCCATGAGTGGGGATGGTAGTAGTGATAGGCATCCAGCCCCCCATGAGTGGGGATGGTAGTAGTGATAGGCATCCAGCCCCCCATGAGTGGGGATGGTAGTAGTGATAGGCATCCAGCCCCCATGAGTGGGGATGGTAGTAGTGATAGGCATCCAGCCCCCCATGAGTGAGGATGGTAGTAGTGATAGGCATCCAGGCCCCCCTGAGTAGGGGTGGTGGTGGTGGCAGGCATCCAGGCCCCTATGGGTGTGTATGGCATTGGTGATGCCCATCCCACCCCTATGATTGTGCTGTTGCTAGTGTACGTCATTTGTGCATCCCAATGTGTGTGTGACATATTTCGGGTACGTGTCGTTTGTTTGTGTTGTGGGTGTTTGACTTACCGTCTGCGCCGTACACGTCCGAACCGGTCCCGGTAATAGATGTAGAGTATAGGTAGGACCTGCGCGATGGGATTCATGGTTGGGTCGTCTCTGCTCGGGTTTCGCGTGTCTTCGACTCGTACTCGCCGCTGGCTTGTTCATCTCGTAGCCGTGGATCTTCTTGTGGCGCGAATCGGAGCTTATGTGCGGCTCTCGCGGATGCTGAAACGTGCCGGACGTAGCAACGGGTTCGGCGCGTACGGAGCGCGCATCGTACTAGTCCGGCCGGAAGGTGCTGTGTATTTGCTTCCGTGCGGCTCGAATCGGCGTTTGCGGAACCCGGCTCGGGCGGGGAACAGGAGCTGGATTGGGTAAGTACGGCTCGCTCAGAATCTGGGCTGTTGTGCGCATCGTACTTGTTCGTTCGGTGTGGTATTCGAATCGGTCGGAAAACACGCGTTCGGCTTGGTTTTTTTCCGGACGAATACTGTTAGGTGCGCTTTCGGACGACATCGGAATCGACCCCAGAGTAGAAGGTCTAGGACACTGAAATGAAATGTATATTTATAATGCGCTCGATTGCCCGAGGGCGTCTTGGTGCTGCTACTGTATGAAGGCATGATAAAAGAGTCAGGCTAGGTTAACGGAAGAGTCATGTCTTTAAAGTTTTTCTGAAGAAGAGATTTGAGCTTTCTTTCAGATATAAAGGAAGAGAGTTCCATGGTTTGGCTGTACAGGTTATGAGGCTTCAGCCGTCCCAAAAGGCTTGTTTGAACTTGGCATCGAAGCGCTCTAGGAGTGTACCAAGTAAACTTTCATTTAAGGTATTCAGTGCCCGAGTTATGCAAGGCTTTGAAGGCAATACATAGGACCTTGAATTCTATGTGCTTTTTTATGGGCAACCAGTGCAGCTTAACTAAGGCCTGAAAGGCGATTGGTCTCTAGAATCCCCATCAGTAGGTGTGCTCCTGCATTTTGCAGAATCTGCAGTTTGTGGAGGAGTCTTTGTTGCATGTTGAAAAAAGATCATTGCTGTAATCTAATTTAGATAGTACAAGAGCTGTCACTATAGTTTTCCAAATTTTGGGGGGAATAAAAGGACATACCTTCCTAATAATATTCAAGGTGAAGAAAGATGAAGAAGTCACGGCATTGAGCTGATCTTCAAAAGATAGCTTATTGCCAAATAGAATCCCCAGATTCCTGACTTTCTTTGCTGAGGTTGGCAGCATACCTAGTTCTTGTGGCCACCAACTGGGAGTCCAGAAGGAAACATCATTGCAAAAAAGGAGAACCTCAGTTTTTCCTAAGTTTAAGTTGAGGCAGTTATTTTTCATCCAGTTGTCAATTTGCAGCAAACAGCTATGGAATCTGGCAGCTGTATCATCCGGATTGCTGGATGCTGAGACAACAATTTGTGTGTCATCAGCATATGTGATTACTCAAAATCCAGAAGATTTGATGAGCCTGACCAGGAGGGTGACATAAAGATAAAAAAGGGTGGGACTCAGGGACGAGTCCTGAGGAACCCCACAAGGCAGGGAGAAAGCGTCAGAAACAAATTCGTTCATGGTGACAAATTGTTCCCTCTCAGACAAAAAGGATTTCAGGAGAGCAAGAGCTGTTCTCTTAATGCCTATATTATAAAGACGGTCGATCAACAGGTCATGATTTACCGTGTCGAACTCCGCCGAGAGATCCAGTAAAATGAAGGCAGCCTTACCTCCCATCTCAAGTGTGGCTCTTAGATCTTCTGAGGCGACGATCAGCGCCGACTCTGTGATGTGCTCGCTCCTAAATCGAAATTGTGTAGAGTCGAGTAGGTGATTGGCATTTATAAAACGGGCCAGTTCGAAATTGATTGCCTTTTCCATTATTTTAGTCAGGAATAGAAGACGTGAGGTAGGTCAATACCTACTAGGGTCTCGAGGGTTAAGTTTAGATTTTTTAAGAAGCGGGAGAATAGACGCTCTCTTTCATCGTCTGGGAAAGTAGCCAGAGTTGAGCATATCATTAAAGATGTTAGCAAGATGGGAACATATTATCTCAGGTGCTAGATGTATGCTCTTTGGAGGGCATGGGTCCAAAGGAGAACCTGATTTGATGGAATTGGCCAAGCCTTCCACCTGTCCCGTGCTTTGCAAGGAGTAATGGCATAGTGTTTCTGAGTTAATGGGTGGGGTATTAACACTGTCTGAAGCATCACTCAACCTCATATTTGCAGGTTCGAATCCCAGTGAGTCTGCCTAGCCTTTCATCTTTCTGAGGTTGATAAAATGAAATATATATGTTATAGGTTCACAGTGTGTTTTTACATTAGTAAGTCTCAAGTCAAGTCAAGTCACAAAGCTTTATTTGATCTTTTGTAAACAGACCATAAAAGCACATAACATCATAAAAAAATTCCACACCAATAAATATGCATATATACAAAGTTAAAATGAGTATTAAACAATTTTGATGTGATCCAAGTAAGACCATTAAAATCATTTTTAAAAAGAACAAAACAGTTGATATTTAAAATTACACAATACTGCTAGGATGTGAACCCGCCTTTTTCCTCTTCCTAAAACAGGCCCATAAAAATGAGGCGACACAGAAACATACAAATGGGTCCAGTAAGGCCTTTAAAAAATACATGGCCACCCGACATTGCCTAAAGTTGTTGTACCTCAGGATTGGAAGTATAAATGTTTTCCTTTCCTCTGAGTAATTTTTACAAAATAATACGATATGGAGATCTGACTGCACGGCATGGTTATTACAAGGACAGGGAGCAAGATCTGCTAATTTGTATTTATTGTGTGGGTATCCCAAGAGTAGCGGAATCATATTCAATCGGAAGCGCAATAGAATGAATCTATACTGCGCGTTATTTATGCAAGATAAATAATGAAAACCTTCTCCTGGTATTGGTGGAACCAGATCATAAGCAATGGAGGAATGATGGATACGGTTCTTTTCCCCTCAGGCATATTTTAATCTCCGTACATATAAATCCGTTATCCATTTCTTTGTAGCCTTTTGGCAGGAATCAGGGTCCTGAAAAAGTTTTCCCATCCCTAGGGCTTTCAATTCAGTCTCTACATAATTTAGCCACCCGATCCTTTTATAGTGATCTAGGTTACAGCAGTCCCTGATGATAGTTTGGGTCAAGTTCACCGTAGTCCTCCACCATATTGAGAGCCACAGGACCTTATGGTGTCACTCAAATAGGGAAGTCCCAATTCAAGATGTAAAATGTAGTTTGGGGCTGATTGGGGTAAAGACACACGATTTTTAAAGAAGGAGTCTTCCATTTGCTGTAGCGAAACAGCATTAGCCATCCCCCAGACTCCTGCCCCATATGTTACGGCCGACTTTGTTTTAGCTAAATAAATATTTTTGATTGCATCCAGTGGGCTTCCTCCCAGCTTTTTCGCAAATCTTTTGACAGCATTAAGGCTCCTTTGCATACCCTGGCCTCTTGTTACCACTAATTTAGACCACGAGTGATCTTTATCAAAGAGCACTCCTAGATATGAAAAGGAGTTAACCACCTCGATTTTCTTGCCTGCCAACTGAAAGTGGGGATGTTTCTCACCTCTAGTCGCTCCGGCCACAATTATGAATGATTTGGATTCATTAACTTTTAGATCAAGGGAGGCCATAAAGGTGGAATAAGCTTTGATTAATGTTTGTAAGGCTAACCCCGATCTAGCCATCAATACGGCATCGTCAGCGTACGCCAAGATCAGAAGGGGGGTTTGATCGAATTTGGGCACGTCCAGTGAGAGGGCAGACAGGGAGGACTCAACCCCGTTCGTATAGATAGAAAAAAGAAACGGGGCAAGCACGCACCCCTGTCTTACTCCCTTTTCGATTTTAAAAGGACGAGTGCACTCCCCCTTCCTGCCATATCTTACACAAGCAGTGGCGTTGGCGTACAGCTGACGAATAAATCCAATAATCGTCGGGTCGATACCCATACCCTCCATCATGGACCACAGCCTAGAGTGTGACACACAGTCAAAGGCTGATGTTAAGTCCATGAAGGCCATATATAGCTTCCCACTTTTAGCCTTTGAGTACTTCCTTATGGTTAGGTAAAGGTTTAGGCACTGGTCAACCGTCCCCATTCCTCTACGAAACCCATATTGTGCCTTCAAAATTATATTGTGGGATTCGGCCCAATCCTCCAATCTGGCCAGGAGAACCCGACCCATACGTTTAGCAGTGGTATCGAGGAGAGATATGGGGCGGTAATTCTTTGGAGAGCCCCTATCCCTTTTTTATAAATCGGCACGATTACGCTCTGATTCCAGGATGGGGGCGGGCCTGCTATGTGAATGTTGTTAAAGATATTTGCAAGTAAAGGGACCCACATATCGTAGTTATATTGAAAGAGGTCAATTGGTACTCCATCTGGCCCTGGGGCCTTACCGGGGGTACAGGATTCTAGCGCCATTCGGACCTCAGATACAGAGAAGGTTAGCCCTCTCTGAGGTAAAGGTTCTGGACAACATACTGGAGCGGATAAGGAAGTTGATAGACCAAATATTCCTTCAAAATGTCTCACCCATGCCTCTTCATCTACATGCACATCTAATAAGTCTCATATGTTCATAGTATGTGCTTCCATTAACCAGGTGCGTCTTCATCTAAACTGTGATCCCATCAACCAGTTTTCTTCAGTCCTAATCTGTGCTCACATTTTTATTTTAGAATTTTTTATAGTGCAGAAATAATCAGATAGCATCAGAGTGCTTTACAACACACAGGATATAGTTTTACAGTCGGTTACAGTAATAGTAGTTAAACTCGGACATTTACATCGGTGGATGTGTACAGTAGTTACCACAAGAGACAGTTACAACAATCAGGCAGAGGACATACACAGTTAAAGCATCGATTTAGATGGTTGGATCATATAACGAATGCAGATCAGGGCTCAGTGGAGAGAGATTTAAGACGGATCGAGGGTGAATTAACCAAGATGTCTTTTAAATAGGAAGAGCTTGAAGTCCTTTTAAAAAAAAAATCTTTTTAATGAGCAGTGAGACAGACATCCATTTAGATGTTTTTTGCAAAGTATACAATCAATTCTTTATATTGGATACTATACATTTTATTCCACATTGTCTGCTGTTCTCCCCGTGGTTAAGCAGTAGGGCTGTCTGGATGGGTCCTCTCTGTGGCTATCATCATAGGATTACGGGAAGAAGTAGTGCAGAGAAACCTGTTCCCATTTCTTTGGGCAACCCCTACTTTCATATACGGCTCTTTCAGCTACCATGGCCCAGTCCATGTCTTTGTTCCATTCCGTGAGGGTTGGGGGCGGCCTGTATCCTCCAGTGTTTGGCTACATTTTGTTTAGCAATCATTATACCCAGTGTTGCCCAGATTTGGCCTTTCCGACTGAGATAGGTCGCCTCCTATATGTTAAGATATGTTAAGGAGACATCGTTTGGGCTCGGGCCACAATTGGGCCCCACTGACTTGTGTTATCATGCTCATGATTGTTTCCTAGTAGGTCGTAATTTTGGGGCATTCCCATAAAATGTGGTAAAACGCGCCTGTGTGCCCACATTGGCGCATGCATGTTGGGGAGTCAATTCTTCCCATTTTGACTGTGTCTCTGGGGAGGTAGGCTCTGTGAAGCACTTTGAGATGGATTAGTCTCAGTTTTGAGGGTATGGCCACTTCTCTGGGGGACCCCAAAGCTTACTCATTCTCCAGCTCCCCAATGTCGCTTTGCCATCATTCACTGAGGTTTTGCAGTGGATCTGCCCAGTTATTTATTAATTTTTGATATGTCATGGAGATCGCGCATCAATCCATATAGTCTGTGAGTAGTCTATCTTCAAGTGGGGAGGCTTCAGGGAGGGTACTCCCTGATGGTATAGATACCATTAGGGCATGTCTAATCTGTAGGTATTGGAAGGTTTCAGTCATAGCAAGATTATATTCATGTTGTAGGTCTGCGAATGGGATTACCTCTCCCTTAGACCACAGATCGCCAACTCTGGAGATACCTATGAGGTCCCATTTATTAAATCCAAGGCATTTAGCAAGGCAGCCTAGTTTCTCCATTTCCCAAAGTGGAGTGGCTTGTGTTATTTTGTTGTGCCTTCCTGGTGTTGCATATAAAGCTTGTAAGAAGCCCCCCTCCCCCAACAGGAATCTGTCCATTTGGTAGGCTAAATCATTGTGTGCCCAATGTAGCCAGTGGTTTATTACTTCAAATTGCGATGCCCGATAATATGCCTGTATATGTGTGGCAGGCGTATTATTGGGCATCGTAAAACGGGGGCAGTGCGATGCCCCGTCATACCATCCCTTACCAATTTCTGTGTCGCGATACGGGGTGGTTTCCCATCCCAGAGCAGAGTTCGCACCTCTGAGTTGATGGCTTGAAAGTAGGTTTGTTGTATCGGGAATGGTGTGATCTGGAAGACATATAGAAACCGGGGCAGTGCCTTCATCTTGAAGAGCATGGCGCACCCTAACAATGACATGGGCAAGGAACGCCAGTGGCGGACGTCACTCCATAGTCGTGTCAATGGCACTTGAAGGTTTTTTTCATAGAATTTGTCTGGGTCTGCTGTAATGAAGATGCCTAGATACCGGAAACCATCTTCTACCACTACCACTTCACACTCTGTCTGCAATACTGGCGGTGGACCATGCAGAACATATATTATAGATTTGGACCAGTTTATCGAGTACCCTGAGTACTTCCTGAAATTTGTAAAGATCTTCATTATTCTAGAGAGGGAACGACGAGGGGTTGCAGTGTATAATAATATGTCGTCCGCATATAAGGATATGCAGTCTTCCCACTCTTCAGCCCTGCGGAGTCCCCGGATTAGAGGGTCTCCTCTAACCCATGCCGCAAGTGGTTCAAGGACCAGGGCAAGCAGGAGCGGCGATAGAGGGCAGCCCTGTTGTGTTCCCCTTCCAAGGGGAAAGGGGCACGAGCGCCGTCCATTTACTACTACATGCACCAGGGGTTTCGTGTATAAAAGGCGGACCCAGGCCTGGAATTTGGGGTCAAACCCCATATGTTCCAGGACTGCAAATAGGTATGGCCATTCGATGGTATCAAAGGCCATACGTGAATCCAAGGAGAGGACTATTGCCTCCTCTCGGATGGTGTCTTTTCTCCCCATCACCCCTTGAAAGCGATGTAAGTTGAGCGCAGTGTTCCAGGCATGAAGCCAGATTGGTCAGGATGTACCAATTTGTTGATATAACATAATAGTCTGCCTGCTAAGACTTTAGCGAGTATTTTGGTCTCTGCTTTGAGTAGGGAACTTTTTTGAGACCTAAGAAGAAGTGTGCTGGTGCATGTAGTGTTGCTCTCAGTGGGCCTAGGTGAACATTGGGATTGTCTGAGAGGAGGGCAATTCCATAGTCTAGTATAGAGAGAACTAGAGACTGCACCACTGTTTTGAGATCTTGTTCCATAATCAATTGTCTGATGCTCAATTGGTGTTGTGCGCTGTTGGCCATGGTTGCTATGTGGCTGTGAAGATTGAGACGATTATCAAGGGTGATGGCACTCTGGACAATGGTGGGGCAGCTGACCTATGGCAACCTCTAACTTTCCTCCCCTATTCTCTAACCATGAAGAACCATCCGCATTCTACATCTACCATGCTGGACAATTCTCCTCATCATTCATGTCTCTGGCCCCCACACACTCACACTACCTAGCTCACATGCCATCACCCCTCCCTCCTATCTTCACCTCCTCTGACCCCCTGTCTTTATTCGACTCCCATCTCTCCCCTCCCCACATGCCTTAATCCTATCACAGCCTTCACCCTTCTCCACCTCATTTAATACACAATACATCTTTCTCTTTCAATGAATGCCTTCAGAATTTTTTATACACCACAGCAGCACCCACACTTATTTCCAACCAACACCACTTGACTCTACACCCTCCAAATCATAATTCAATACCCACCACTTATTCATCCCTCCCCACTTCCTCACTCTACCTCTCAAGTTGAACTCCCCTCAGAACCCGTCGTCCCTATCGAGCAACATAACATTCCGTGCTCAGCTGTGCTCACCTGAGATAATAAACTAGGCCACCTCATCTCTTCTATCTCCCAGCTTGAAGCCACCATCTCCCACTTAAGTTCTAAAATGTCTACTGTACCCAACTCCCTACTCCCCCTGGTGTGAACACAATACCACAAACTCCTTACCCTCAGTAGTATTCTCTCCCCATGCCCCAAAAGAGCTGCACACAATCTCTCCCCAACAGATATTTCCAATTTACTGGCTAGCTACAATGCCTCTAACGCCCCCACCTTCTCTTCTCCAGACAACCCAAATCATTGCACTATATCAACAATCTCTCTGGTCCGAACGAAACGCCAGCCATCTACAACCCAGGCAGCAACCTCCAGGAACATCACCCCTATCTCTACTAAAAGCCCTGCCATGCTCTTCACCAAAACAGTCATCTCAGAGCTGCGCTGTTTTCTTCACAACTGCAGATCTGCAACAAAACACAAGCTGGAAATCTCAGACACCATCAATCATTACAATCTTGAGCTACTTTTCCTCACTGAGACCTGGTTCAATGACACCTCACCCACTATTCTTGATCTTCTGTTCCCCCCAGACTATTCCATCATCAGGAATAATAGAGTGGGTAAAGTCGGGGAGGCATTGCAGCTATCTTCAGAAACTCCCTTCAACTCAAGGAACTTCCCAGTAGCTCTTTCTTCACATTGGAATGCCTCTCTCTGAAACTTCATGTACAGCACAGCTTCCTTTCAGGTTTAATGCCATTTATCACACTCCAGGTGACTGCTCTGCCTTCACTGAGGAATTCACTGACTTTACAAATGACCAATACTCACAAAGTGATAAATTGGTCTTTTTAGGAGTCTTTAATCTTCATTGGGGCATTTTGGAAGATTCAGCTGCCAACCAGCTTGCCACATTTCTCTCAGGAAATTATCTCTTACAATACAGTGCAAAACCAACACATTCCAAGGGATCCATGCTTGACCTCATTATTTCCAAAGAAGACATGCTAACAGTCGATGATCCTATACCAGTAGACTGGTCTGACCACTTCCTCATCCCCTTCTCAATGCACCTATCTCATTCTGTAACCCTTGGCCAACCTAAAGGGGCAACTACCTGGATTCACAACACCAGAAACATCGACCTTGACATTCTCTGCAAAATAGCCATGAAGGCACTACCAGTCTTCAGCCCCCAACTCTGACGTCAATGATTGGTCCACCCAGTGTCTCACCAGTCTTTCCGTCTTGATATACAATGTTGCTCCACTACAAAGCAAAAAGAAAACGACCACACCTTCTGCCACAAGGTTCACTAAGTCCCTCTATGAAGGCAGAAAAACCTGAGGTACCTGGAGAAGAAATGGAGACAGTCCCCTTCCACCATTAATATCTCTAATCTCTGTTACGCAAGATCGCGTTATAACAAACACATCTTTAGAGAAAAAGCGAATCACTTCAGAAACCCCTTCCACTCTGCCAAGAACAGACCTAAAAAACTATTTGACCTAATCAAAACTGCCAGCAAATCTTCCTCAACCATCAAATTTGATGACCCTCCCAAGAAAGCAGCAGAATTTGCACAATTCTTCAATGAAAAAGTGAAATCGCTCGTTGACCATGTCACCCATCCTACCCCTCTTGAGGACTGCAAATCCAAAGACTCCTCGCACAGCTTTGACGTCATCACAGAAAATGCCCTCCTCAAGAGCATTCTGAAAACAAAACCTTCAAGACATTCTATTTACCCCATCCCTAGCGACATTGCAATAGACTTCTACACTAACACGCTCCCCTACTGGACTAATCTGGTTAACCTCTTCCTCAGCCAAGGCTCTCTTCGTGATGCCATCAAACCAGGTCAGGTTACCCTACTTCTAAAGAAACCCTCTGCTGATGTGAATGACCTTAACAATTTCTGCCCTATCAACAACCTCCCTTTCCTTGCTAAAATCACTGAAAGATGTGAAGCTGATCACGTTTGCTCAGCATATTGTGACAAGAACCTTCTTGATGAATTTCAATCTGGCTTCAATCAAGGCTGCAGCACTGATACAGCACTGTTCAGGGCACAAGTCCTAAAAAAAGAAGTGGGGGGACGCTCCAAGTTAGGTGGTGTCACCGGAAGTGACGTCACGAAAGGTGATGGGGGCAGGCTGCCAGCAGCAAACCTCGGCGTTATCAACACACTTCCTTCCTATTCCAACCCCAGGCCCCTTGTGAGCGCGCGCCGTTTCCTCTCTCGCTTTATTTGGTGGTGTGCTGGGATTTTTTGATTTCCTCGTGAAGCCCTCAATGCGGCCAGCTTTTGGACAGGGGGGATGGCGTCCACCCGGTAAAATAAGTGGGGGGACGCCGTCCACCCGCGTGGTACCCCGACTCGAGCCCTGGCACTGTTACAAGTTATCGATGATGCCCTGCGAGTACTCGACTCAGGCAACTCCTGTCTCCTGATCCTTTTGGACCTATCTGCAGCCTTTGACACTGTAAACCATAACACTCTTCAGGACACACTAAAACAAAGTATTGGGATTTGAAGACACAGTGCTCAAATGATTTGAATCATACCTCTTGGGCAGATCTCAGATGATCAAAATAGCAAACTGTCTCTCTACATCAAAGGCTGTGGATCAAGGCATCCATCCCTCAAGGCTTGATCCTCGTGCCCACCGTTTTCAATCTTTACATGGAACCACTGGGAAACCTTCTAAAAAAAGTCTGGGATCCACTATCACCTCTATGCTGATGACACCCAACTCTACCTAAAGATGTCCTCCGCACATGACATTTCAATCCTTGATACCACCCTCAACTCTATCCAAGATTAGATGACATCCCATCATCTCATTTTGAATCCCTCTAAAACTTAATTCCTTCTTCTCTCAACATCAAACTCTCCACCTCCTGCTCAATCATGGATGGATAATCTGAACATTCTTAACAACAAACCTACCAATTTTGACAGTGCCAAATCCTTAGGTGTCATCTTGGGTAAAAGACTCAACTTACATTCCCAAATCAACACCATGTCCAAGAACGAACGCTACCAACTGCGCCTTCTCTGAGGGATTTGGCGTTTCATTGCTGAGCAAAACCTGAAAGCTCTGGTTCAATCTTTGGTACTCTCCAGACTGTACTACTGTAATTCTCTCCTTGCTGGCCTCCCCAAACCCCACCTATCCCCTCTAAAATCTATCCTCCATTCAGTGGCACACTTCGCCTATGGGGTCAAAAGAAATTACTATATTACACCCATACGGATTTCGCTCCGCTGGCTTCCCATCGAAGCTAGGGCAATATACAAGACTGCCTGCATTACCCATAAAGCCATAAACACTTCCACCCCTCGCTACTTGGCCGACAAACTCAAAATATCAGGCGGCTCCAGACTTTAACGTAATGCTGAAAATGTACTGCTTGAACCTCCAACTTTCAAAAGTGAAAGACTTATGGCGCAATCCTTCTCGGGTAATGCGACTAGAATTTGGAACTCGCTACCTCCAAACCTTCGGACCACCGCCCCTTTCCAGATTTTCAAAACAGATCTTAAAACTCTTCTCTTCCAAAGACACTTCTATCAATAATTCACCTCGCCCAGCTTCCCAGCAGGCACACACCATCTCATTCCAGGTCATGACCTGATTGACACATGATACTCACGAGAGCTACTACGATCCTCCATCTCAATTTTGTAAATACTTGTATAACCCTAATCGCTCCACCTTTTCTTATTATGTAATCTTGAATGAATCCAGTGCTTAATTTGAGCCTGTGGTTTCCGGTGCTCAGCACAGCCACTTAATTGGTTTACAGTGCTCCACCAGCACTTAATTGTTATCACCACACTTATGACACTCTGCCACCCGGTGGTGCTGCTCATCTAATTTAGAGATGAGCAGAACAACGGTTGTTTATGAATACAATATATAGTAAAAAGTACTAATACCTGCCTCCCCAGCTATTCCTTTAGCTATGGGAACCTGGACTAATCTGAACTGTTGCACTTGCAGGCAAGAGAGATGGTTAGTAATTGTTTTGGTCCCGTCACTGGCAGCGATGACGGGGCAATGGGTGGTGCAAGCTGCAGTGGCCTCCTGGTCAGGCCCCTGGCGCATATTTTTTTTTTTTTACAAATTAAGCACTGATGAATCTGTAATTTTTTAATCTGTAACTCTCACCACGAGTAACTGTTATGCCTATAAGTAGTCTGTTTTACCTACTTCCATGCTACTCTCATTCCTTGTGTAATTTACTCTATTGTAAAGCGCTCTGACACCTCTGGGTAAAGTTTGCGCTGTATAAAAATGCAGAAATAAATACAGGGCGTGAAAGTTGGTCATCCATTCTTATATTTTAGCACTGCTCCTAGTTTAGCTCCTTTTAGCTGTTGTCCAATACCTTAGCCGAGTGTGCTTGAGATTGTTACCTGCGTACCTTTCTCGTGTACTCATTCTAACATGTTCTCACAGCCTGTTTCACATTGGTTCTGCCGCTAGCAGCTTCCCTAGCTCAAACTTTGGCTGCTGTCACTTTAAGAGGCTTTGGCTGCTGTAGCTTTAAGAGGCTGGGGGGAAGGGCTTTGTTCAGCCCTGCCCAGCTCCCCAGGGCTGACGTCTGAGCTTCCTTCCCCTTTTCTCTCTACCTCTCTATAGAGCCGGTCTACTCTCCTTTACGGCGCCCAGCCCCCTCCTCTGCTGCACCCAGCCCCCACCCTTTCGAAGAACGGGACTGCTCTTCTGCTGCACTATCCCCTCTCCCGCCTCCCACAGCCTCTGCTGCACCCTCTCCGAGCCGGGCTGCGCCTCTAGTGCCCCGGCCTTTTCTTCCTTGTATACAGTTGCCTGTCCCCTACTGGGTGGGAGGGGGAGCCCCGGAAAAAGAGGAGCATCGCGGGCTTGGTTTAAGGAACAAGAAGGCCCTGTGCTTACCGACGGCGGTTACGAGATACCGAGATACAGAAAGAGGAGAAATCGTCCACCCCACTGAACCTTTTATGCAGACCCCCGCCTGATCCGCAGCCCTACAAGAGAGCTGTCTCTACTGATACCCAGGCTGGAAAACCTGCAGGGAGGCGGTGCTCTGCCTGGCTCTCAGATGTGGCATCCAGGAAATCAAGAGAACCTAGCAGACTGAAGACCCGTACCTGGCAAGGCAGTGCAGCTTTGGGGGTGCTGCTTCCTACGTTTGGATTGTGAAGGGCCTGCTCTTTGGATTTTGGGTTGCACCTGCTGATTTTTGGGATCTCTCTTCTATGGATAATGGAAGGCCATTAAACAAGATTTGCTGCTGTCTTTTGGGGGCACACGATTGAATTTTCAGTGTCTTGACTGCCTTTTTGCCTGGTGATATGGACACGGAGCACTTGCACTTCTGTCCCCCGGGGTTGTAGGTTTCGTTAAAAAATTTGGAAAGTAGCGAGAGGGCGCAAGAAATAACAATACATCAAAAAGGATTAAGTAGCAACAAGGAAATCGGTTGGAACCTGCGAGTGGAAGCGACCGAAGTGCCCTTCCCTTGGTGCCGATCTGTTCGGCTGTTTTGGTATTGGAGGAGAATGGATCCGAATCATAACGGATAGTCGTGGTCTGCCGCTGTCACAGGCCTCCAATGGAAATCCTTGGCCGTGGGGGAGCGAAAAGGCGCCCCCAACCTGACCCTGAGCACCGTGCCGCTTCCGGCAGGGTGTGCGCCCCCAGTGCCTGCTAACCCCGCCGGCAAGGCACCCCTCGATGCCTCTGACCGATCGGTGCCTGTGCCGTGCCGCCCAGGGGGAACCCGCACCCTGAACTCACGCCGTGGTCCCCGGGATGTCGTCCAGGTCGACCGTCGCGTCGGGCAATGAACGCAACACTGATGGGGTGAGTATGAACCGCTGGTGATCTTCCCAAATCTCATCTATATGTGTTGCTAGGATTTGTATAGCGCGTTCCAGCATTAATATGACACCGAAGCGCCTTCCTAATCAGGGCGCCTATTTCGTAAGGCTGGTGTATTGTTTATGATGTGGTCCATACTGCAGACGCAGCTTCAGATTGTAACGCTTTGTTTATTTTTTGCACCTGCCCTCGTCTCCTTTTATTTATTGCTATTGGGTGGAGGGCATGTTCGGTTTCTTTAAATCCGAATCTGCCCAGTCGGCTGCAGAGGCCAGGGACTGCGGAATGACAGCCTTGGACATCTACCAAGCCGTTTGCATGTTATGGCCAGTAGGGCTGAAAAAAGAGCTCTCCTGGCTTAAAAGCTAATTCTCCTTTTTATTATACTAATTTGTCAGTCATGTAGACCGTATGCATGTCTACAGCATGCATGGTTCTTTCTTGGACCACAGGATGATGGACAGATATCGTTTGTCGAATAAAAAAAAATGGAAAACGTCCACAGTAACGGGCAGCATGAACATGCATCCACTGATCTCCCCGCAGTCCGTGAATCGTGTTGTCAACTAAGATTACAGGCAGGGGCTGTGGGCGTGCAGATTCTCAATGAGGAAGTGGGGCCGTGCTAAGGCCCCTCACTGAGATTCACAGTACGTTTGTGTGGCATTGCCCGTCACCTCGTGTACCCGAGTCTAATGCCGTAGGTGCTGTAATGCCTTCGGTTCCTTCACAATTGGACTGATTGAAAAGGAGGGGGTGGGGTGTCAATCCTTCTCCATCAGAGCCCGGCCCCGCGGCCACCCTTGCCAGCTTTGTCATGGTCTCAGAAACCCCGCAATGTTTACGTTCGATCTTGGGTTCATGGCTCTCTCCACACACATGGCTCCGAATATGTGTGTTTATGCATTCAGTGATCGCTGCATTGGGCTCGTACAAGTGTCAACAGCGCAATCACACCTTCCGTTGGTATCCGCGGTATGCACAGCGACGTGGTATTCACTTGGGGGCGGTATTATTCGAGTGGAGAAGGAGGTGACACCCGGGCTTATAATGGCGATATCCGGTTGGAAAATCTAAAGCGTGAAAGGGGTCACTAGATTCTCTGTGTCGCCTCTCGCCAGATGGACTCCATGGGGCAGCACCGCCCACCCTCTAACCACAGGCCTCGTCCATACTCCTACATTGGGATATGTCACTGTTGTCCCTCATCCTGCTAGGCCGCGGACCCTTCGAAGAGAGATTCCAAAGAGTGCTGTCTCGGGACGTGTGGTGAAAATGGCCTGTGTAGTTTAGTTAGCGAGGTGCTGTCTAAAACACCCCTTATATTTGCCACATTTGGCTTGGTGGCGATTCGCTCACTGCGAGGTATAGCTGGGCTTCTCTGCACTGTGATTGGTTCCGCTTTGCAGTGTTCCTGTTGTCCACTGTATACTAGCGAGGACAGGCACAGCGGTGGATGATGAACAAGGGGTGTGACTAACAGGAATATGCACCGTGCATGTAAATCACAAACAAGACATGCGCACTGTCGTGGAGTCTCATCTGTATATGACGAACTGGGCCTGTGGTTCAACGAAAGTAAAGGAATGGGGTGGTGGCGGTGGGGACTGTAGCTGGTCCATCGCGAGTGTACAATAATTCACAAAGGGGTCATATGCCGTCGCAGTAAATGATGATCGATAGGGTGGCGCGGACACTGTCGCGGAGTCGTCCTAAACCTTTTGTGAAGCATTTGTATGTGTTGGTGACCAGAGTTTGGGTACCATCGCAGGTTCGCTCTGTCATGAGATGAGCGCAGAAAGGCAGATAGTTTGATGCCCCATACACAAAATAGTCTGAATGGACTGGAAAAAGACTTGCCTCTCAAATCAGGACAAAGGTCCATGTTTTCCCTAATGGTTTAGTGTCTGTGCGGAGAACAGGAGCACACGTCCATAGCATAATATGTGTGAATGTTAGTTTATTGACTCGTGGGTTTTAGCTTCGAATTTGGCCATTTGTGGAGTGTGTTCATAGGAGGCAAAGCTGTACTAATCACAGTACGCGTGCGAGTAGCTGAGCAATGTTGGACACATTGTATTTTTTCCGGTGGCATTTGTAAGAAACTCATATCTTGATCTGCAGAAGGCCTAGCTTAGTGAAATTTCAATTTGTATAATGGATTCTGGTCTGTTGCAATTTAACACTTTATTTGTCCACTGGTGTCCTTTGATTTCCGTTGATGCTACTTTTTACTAAAAGTCTTCATCACAATGCCGGGGGTAGTGAATTGGCACATCCTTGACCTTCCCACCTTAACCCCAACACATCCCCCTCCTTGCTTCTGAGGGGCCAAGGGAAGGAGTGGAAAGTACCCACAGGAAATACGACCCTTCAACCCTGTTCCTACCATTCCTGTCGCAGCTGTCAAGAGGCCTGGGACCCGAGGTGGCAAGCTCAGCGATGGGGGTATGGAAGGGCACACCTCTGTTAGCAGCTGCCTCTCTTGGCTATAACAAATTGACGCCCATTTTAGACTGTCATTTGTGGTGGTACTGCTTGTCATGTGTAGTCGTGTTCATAAGTAGCTTGGGAGAGCGGGGTGCAGCATATATAATGACCACTTTGTTGTGTGTAAAAGGGAGCTTTATTGAAACGGGTGCACATCACAAACTTTACCTGGCAAACCACCTTGCAAAACTAAATCCTAGCTATACATGAAATTGAACTAACCAATGTCCTCACCGTCCCCCCCATAAGCCCACCCCGCAGCTATCTCATTTAACTGTAGTGCATTTCAACATTTTCAACTTTATATTTCCCCTACTGCCTGTGCCTGCCTGTATGAACCCCTAAGCAACCAGACATCCTAAATTGAACCTTGAACTACCTTCCTAGACCCTCCCCTTGCACATGGTTCCCCAACTGGTAAAGTCGACCAAACTTCTGACAAGGCCCTGCAAAACATTCCAGGCCCCCGCCACCCAGAAAAAGTGAGCCTGCTAACTTTTTCACCCCCGATCCTTTTTGCAGTGCACCTTATATCCTGATGTTGAGGGTCCTTGACGAAACCTCCCTCAATTCCAACAAATCTAAATCAATCCGGACGCACTGCAAATGGACTCGTCACCCCGGAGAAACTCCTGAGCCTCAAATTTAACGTCCGAATAACACATCCGGCAAAATCCAACTTCCCTGCAAAAACAGGACAGTTCCCATTTTACCTTCCTGCACGCCCTATCCATCGCGGCTGGCGTGCTCTCTTCCCCTGCTTGTCCCCCTCGGGATCAACTCTGTCCACACGACACAACAGCCAGCCCAATTCGCCTTAATTTGTAACAAGTCCTTTTTCATTGCCCTCACCAGAACAACACCCTTCTCCCTCACCAGATCATTTTCCCCTAAGTGGATAATCACCACATCCGGGCACCTACCTCCCTCTATCATACCGTTCAGGCACTGTAGTAATTCCCTCAAACACATGCCCTCTTTTCCTTTCCAAGTAATGGGAAGCAAGCGTATATTAAAACCTAAATTGGCCTCAAAACACCTCTGGTGAACTTGTAAGTCCACTCATTTGATGAAGATAGTGTCCCAACACCCAAATGACCACGTCTTCCACCGCCGGACCCGCCATTGAACCTGAAAAGAAACAAACCGCAGTAAGGATTTAAAAAAGTCTGGCCAGCTGCACTTCCCTCATCGCACATAGCGCCTGTAACAGTCAGATGACCATTGCACCAAATGCAGGATATCTTTGCGCGCCCAGTCTGAACTCCCTTCTTCTGTTGCCCACCAATGCGAAAGGAAAGCGTGCCACAATCAGCAGTGGGCAAGCCCAATCGCTCAAGTACTTTATGCAACAAAGATAGCAGCTGAAACACTGTAGCCTATTTTGCAGACTTGTGTCTAAAAACAATGCCAGTGTTAACTCCACAACAAGAAGCCCATTGATTGCCTCACCCCACCTGACATTGCCCTGGTGACTCTACTGCATGCAGTACTAAGCTCCTCCCCCTGGTTGAAAACAAGCAAGACTCCGCTGTATCTCCGCACACCTGCGGCATCTGCCACATAACATTGCAAAGTAAATTTCATGTTATCGGCCTCTTAGTCCGCCCCACACTCCCCCATTCTCGCACCCAGCCTTCCAGCATATTGCCCCCTGATTCGCCCGCCAATGGGGCATAGCCGCACAACAATTTCCCCATAAATGCGACTCCTTAAAATTTTCCTGGAATGGTAACCCGGGACAAGCCTTTCTCTGTTAAATCCAAAATAAACTGAATCACATCTTTGGCCTTCAACCAACCATCCTCCCTGCGCCCCTGATGCTAGTAACTCTAACCATGCTTGACCGTACGCTCTCTGTGTCGACTCCGCGAGGGACCCTACCACCAGTTGTACCATCCTGCGTTGCCTACCGACCACAACTTCTCTGGCATGGACGTCAGGTCTCTGTCGGCGTCCTTGGCCAACCCGCGGGATCTCCCCCGCTGTGAAAGAGACCAAGCATCTGTAATGTCATTGTCCACACCTGGCACATGCTGCACCCTGAAAGAAATATCATGACGCAAGCAAACCAACACAAAAACTTGCAGCAGTTTCAGAACCTGTGCGTCCCTGACTGACTGTTTATTCCAACTCCTCTCCCCCACAAAGTCACTGCTACCACCAGAGGAAACCATTCCAATAAGGCAACGCTCCTGCCCCCCCCCCCTTTCCACTGTTCTGGCCATGGCTCCGCGCACCATCTACCCTACCAATACAGCCCAAAACCCAGACCACCCGCTGCGTCACAGACTATCTGTACATCCCAGCTGAAGTCACCCTGCCGCGCCAACGGAATTCCATTGAAGGACTGCAGGAAAATACAGCTCATTCGTAGGTCCTCCTTGACCCCTGCTGAGAGCCTGACATGATGATGAGGTAGTGAGAAACCAGAGAGCGCTCTCCCCAGCCTTCTGCAAAAAGTCCTGCCCTCCCTCACCACTCTACATGCAAAGTTTAGGTGACCCAGCAGCACCTGGACCTCCCTCACTTTTACTTTGTCCCTCGCTAACATGCATGTTAACAATGCTAGCATTTTCTCCTTTTTCTCTTGTGGCAACCTCACTTCCATCCAATCGGAATCGATTTCAATGCCCAAAAATGACAGCACTGTGTGTGGACTGTTTTTTTCCCGATGTCAAAGGAGCCCACAGGTCACCCATGAGCTCAAGGAACCTTACCAGCAGAGCTTGGCAGTCCGCCAAGCCGGGTGCCCCGTGCCAAAAAAATCATCCAAGTAGTGGGTTACCAGCTGATCGGCCGTATGCCATGTAGACAGCCACTACAAAAAAGAGCGGAAGTATTCAAACAAGGCCCACGTTATGGAGCATGCCATCGGTAAGGCCTTATCCACTTACCAGCGTCCTTCAAATTGTATACCCAAAAGCTGAAAGTCATCTGGATGTACCGGAAGCAGCCGAAAAACTGACTTCACGTCACACTTTTCCATCAATGCCCCCGGTTCTGCCGTCACCACCAGTGACACGGCCACATTCACTGAGGAATATGACACAGAGGCCATGTCCTCTGCAATGAAATCCTTCACCGACTCACCTTCTGGCCAGGACAAGTGCTGAATCAAGCGAAATTGACCCTGTTCTTTTTTTGGGCACCACCCCTACAGGAGAGACGATCAGCTTCTCCATCGGCCAATCATGGAAGGGGCCCGCTATCCTGCCCTCCGAAACCTCCTTATCCATCTTCTCTTGTACAGCCCGTTTGTGCTCTTTTGCTGACCTCAGATTATCAGCCCACCGCAGCAACCTCAGTTCCCCCGGACCCCCGTAGAAACCCAGCCAGTACTCCAACCTGTCGAACTTAACCAGAGTACAAACCTTTTGCACCAGATCACTGTGCCCCCCTCCCTCCTCGGGTGCCAGAGAACTGCTGCTGCTGATGTGGCCCCTATCCGCTCCGTGCAGTTGCCACTGACTTGAGCCCTGTCCCTGATAGCAACTGCCTGTCCCGAAACAGTTGATGAGGGGATACTGACCTACTCACTTGGAGCACTCGTGGCAAAACTTACAGTATTCCAGAGTGCACATTCCTGTATAAAAGACTCAGCAGGTACCTCCCGACCCGTCGGGCCTTTTGCTGTGAAACCCACCCCTACCCAGGTGGGGTGACCTTGAAAAGGGGCAGTGAACTATCAGTAAACCTCTTGCTGTAAAAATGGTCTTGCCCAGCTGCGCAGCCCCTATGGTCTACTTCCAGAGATCAGAATCTAATTCCCCCACTTCGCCTCCAGGTCCCAATCGAAGTGCACCCGAAATTCCTCCTTGTACTGGGCCCATGCATTACCTCCCCATGTGAGTTGGGTCTTCCAGATCCTGTCCATGTACTTAAACATGGCCACGCAATGTTCCAGATACTTTTCACAGTAAATGCTTGCGCAAATTAAGAATGCTGTGGTCCAGTTCTCAATCGTACATTTGGTCGTTTCGCGAGCTCATATTCCTCCTTCTTCAAACCCTCCTTGGATTGCACCTCCCTATGCAATAGTTTGCGCATTTCAACATTCTCCCCTTTTGAAATCATCTCCTTTGTGGCTAGCATTAAATGAGCTCCCAACGGCTTGGTGAACCCTGTAGGGTAACCTCTTTATCTTTAGCTCCTTACTCTCCAGCCCTTCCTTATTCTCTCCCTTCTCTTGGGACCCCCCCCCCCCCACTACCTGTCCCTACGCCGCTACCTACTCCTTTCCCCTCCACCACACTTTGCTCTCCTTGCATGCCTTCTCGCTTTTCCTCCGTGCCCACTCCCACATCCGTGACATACTTCCCTTTACGCAGCTGCTCCCCTGCCCCACTTTGAACCCCCCCGCATCCACACCTGTGATTACCATTACTGGATCTACTGCAATGGCCCTGGCTTTCCTGGCTCTAAGGACGGTGCACATACTGCTGCTTGCTGCCTCGCCAGGGGCCTCTGTGCCTCCGTCGTAGTACTTGGCCGCTCCATGCTTGCCTGTAACACACTGGACAGGACATTAGTTGCACCCCCACATCCCCTCACTCCCCTTTCCTCATCTTGCACCTCACCTTCCTCAAGGCTTTCAATGTCATAGTCCAACACAGTGATCCCTAGCAGGTCTACTGCACCACCCCAACTGGGGCCTGCACCCACATCCTGCCTGGAAACCGATACAAGTATGGGAGTGGTATGCCGACTTGCGGCGCCCAGGAGGGCCGAAATAACCCCACCATGCCACTCCGCTGACACTACTCGCCTGTCTGCATCGCTGCGATCGCTGGAGGCCATTCGTGACCTTACAGCCAGTGGGGCCGACAAGGACATTCCGGACCTTCTTCCGTCTGCCACGTAGGGATCCCTCGATGACGTCAGGCGAACTGCTTGGTGCCCAACCATCTCTTCCCCTAGGTGCTCACGAGCCGCTTCCAGCTCTACCAAGTCCGGAAATCTGCACCGCTCCTCTCCCTGCAAGAAAGAGGACATAACTGGTGTGTTGGGTCCCTGCCACAAAAGCAAGTCTGCCCTCTGCGGGCCACCAGCCCGCTGGATGTTCCCTGCCACTGCCAAGGTATACTCACTCACCTCCCAAACTGCCACAGACCCCCCCAACCCCGGCCGAAGTTCTCCCCTGGGACCGCCTCATCCCCTTTGTCCTCTTTCCTGCTCCATTGTGATGTGGCCGCCACTAGCATGGACGCGGGCCCATGACTGTCCCTGCCACTTCCACTGCAGCGCTGTATTGTCTGTCCTGTGCAACCCCCCCCCCCACTTCCCAGATAGTCATCCAACAGGGATACCATATCCCTGCCCCCCTTCCCTTAACTCATCCCATGAAAACCGTGCCATTTCAGGGACCTCTCCTTATGGCCTCTTCCTTATTGCCCCGACTCGGTCCCTTCCAGCCACCTGAGTCCCTAGGAACAACAAGTCCTCCCTCCTTCCCCCCCACCACTCTTCACCACATGGGCTTCCACTGAGGAGTTCCCACGCTCCTCCTTCCGCTGTACAGCATCTAAAATCCCCAGGCCTCGGCCATCCGTTCGCCTCAGTCATGAGTCCCACTGCCCACCTCACCCCTCACTGTTCCTCCTCCACACTTCATTCCGCAGCCGGGAGCAGCGCTGCTGATGCCGTTCGTTTCCTGGCTTGATATGTTCCCCCACTGGTCTTTTACCTCGCAGATGGCTCTGCTGACGCTGCCCGCATTCTCAATTGAGGCCTTCCTGCGGCCGCGTACACATGCAAGGTGAGCTGAGGGGCTGCTGCCATATTGTTTCGACTGCAGCTAGCATCGGTACGCGAGCCTGAGCTCGCACCACCAGCCTGGCTTCCCCACTGTCACGCCCCACCCCCAACTCCGCTGCAGTGCGCTTGGACACAGCGGCCCGGCCCCCCCCCCCAACCGCTTCTCTTTTTCTTGCACCACGAGAGGCTGCTCTCCTGGACACGAAGCGGCCCCTCGCACTTCCCCTCACGGGTATGACTCCAACGCAGTCACGCCACTTGTGCGGCAGCGAGCATGCCACCACCAGGGCCATGCGTACCAATGCCAGATGGGCTGGGCAGGTTGCAGACACCGCTGCTTCAGCTCTGACCACAAAGTCGAGGAGCCCAGCCTCTTTAAGTCGCCGCATCACCTCTGCCACCTTGAACTCGGCCGCAGACGTAAGCGCTACAAACTTGTAAGTACCACTGCAAAGAACACCTAAAGACTCAGAAAAATGTCTGACTCTCTCCCTGTCACCAGCCACCAGGTCACCTGAACCTAAAATGGTGGCAGGGAGCCTAAATTAACCCCTTATATAATTTGGGCTACATTGGTCGGCTGCCACCCAAGCCCCCCTTTGGAAAACCGCCTTGCGAGATCCATTAAAAACTATCTGAGGCGAACTAGTTCCCCTAAACTTTGTTTTTCTTGCCCTACACATGGGATACGTTTAATGGGTTTTCTTTCTCGTTTTTCTCAGTACCTACAAATAATTTAACCTGCACAGAATATGGGCTTGAAAAAGCTCAAGGGAGAGTATTCCAGTAAGCGAGCAAAATGTGTTGGCCGCAGTTAAGCAATATTTCCAATGCATGAAAAACAAAAATTAAGTCACTAGTTGATCAACAGCACCTGTCTAATAGAGCATTGTCCAACGATAAAAGCTATACTGAGAAAGGTCTAAAGTTCATAAACTATTTCTTACTGGAATCAATATATTTGAGTGACTCTCCGTAGTAGTTCAGCATGAAAAAATATTTAGTTTGCCCCAAATGTGTCAGACCCAGGTAAGTGGCTAAAGAAGAATGCAGAGCTAGAAAGTCTGAAATTAGCCCTGCAACGAGGGCTGCAATGGTATAAGAGCTGCCCCCTTCATAGAGAGGAATTGGCTCCTGCAGCATGTGGAGGTTATTTTGGGGATGGGGAGAATTCTTTTCATCAGCACACCTCGTAGTCTCCTTCCGGTACAGTTGTTATCCTTGAAGCACTAGGTTTTTGTAGACGAGTTCTCCTGATTTTCTCCGTTGATTATCATGTGTGACGAAGGTGAATAATGTTAGTTTTTAGGTCTCGGTCTTTAAAGTCTGCATGGTGTTCTGACACTCTAAACGGCTTATCCTGTTCTGAGTCGGTACTGGGGCTTTCAGGGGTGACCCCAAAGCTGTCGGGACAAAGGAGAATAGCACTGAAGTAGCTGGCAACGGATTGGGTATAGTGCATGTATCATTTTTGTTCAATTATGAAAACATGAACAAAGAGAATGACAATTCATGAAACGAGAAAATCTAAGAAGTACCGTGTATCTAAACAAATGCACATTTTGCATTAGAAACCAGCTTTTGTTTGCAAATATGACGTGGAAGAAAACCTTGATACTAAACCTCTTATCCGAGATTCTATTACTCAGTACTAAATTCTCCCATGTTTTTGATTTTTCTACTCTCATAATGATAATCCTAGGTCTGCTTGGAACTGTGGGCTGTAGTGATCTCTTTTTGTCTCAAACTATGTCTGATTTGAGTGTCGGACTGATGTGGCGGAAGAACCCCAGACCCCTTTTTATTGGTGACCAGTAGGGCACTTGTGCCATTCATGGCATATTGTATTCTATACATAGTACAAGGGACTTTGATTCCGCATTCTACAGCCATTAGCTTTTGTGGCCTGGGAAGCCTCAGCAACTGGCTTAAGACTTTCAGTCACACCTTGGATCAGCCCAGAGTACCAATGGCACAATGTAAAATGAGCAGGCTATTGCAGAATGTGGTGAGTGACTCCTGAGACTGCCCTAGCTCACACAAATTCAGAGGTTTTAGACTGAATAGGGACCCATGATAGGTGGAGCCCCATGTGCTGCAGGGGCCTGTTACGTCTGCTCAATAGTATTGTCTCATCTTCTTCTGTTTTTGGGATGTTTGGGTGTATTCTTACTCCTCCGTTGCAATGCACACTGGACTGTTTCACATCTAAAAAGTATATGCTGTCATCAAACATTTAATTCTGTATCTTATTCATGCATTGTGTACACAAATCAGTCTTTTTTTTTTTTTTTAAAGTGTTTTGCACTGCAGAAGGCATTTGTTAGGATTCACATATTGGACAGCGCATGCGCTGTCTTTTGTGTGGGGTGTTGTTAGCTTACAGTGGGCCTAGATCCCGCCCTTGCTTACCATTTGCTTGCTTCATTGTCACTCATTTTCTTCTTATTCATTAGTTTGTTTGAGCTTTCCTTCCTCTTTTGTGTTTGTTCCTCCCAGGGAACATGGAGGTATTACCTTTGTCCTCCCCCTCCCCACTCGTGATACTTTTTTTCTTTTTGTTTAAGCACTACCAGAGTGCATGTGTTTTCCAGATGCCTTGTGAATTTCTCCGCCTCTGTGGGGCTCCTTCGTGATGATCTTTCAATGCCTGTTTGCTTCTGCCACACCCTTTCCTGTGATCCCCTTGTGTGTTCCATGTTCCACTCACTTTTGTCCGTTTGCTCCACCCAAGTTCTTCTTGCTGTTTGTTTCTCTCCACCCATGCCTTCTGTTCTTTCCCCTACCTGCACTCTGTGTTCTTTCTTCCACATTCGCCTGCCATGTTGCTTTCCCACACTGGCGTCGCTTGTGTTGCTTCACCACCCCACCCTAGTAGCTCTTGAAAATGGATTTATAGATCTCTCGAGTCTTGCACTGGGTACATATGCCCACCTCCCTGCCTTGATTGCCGCGCATCAGGTGTAGGGGGTTTGCGAACTGATCCTTCCAAATGGCATGGGCTACAGAAGGAGTATATCATGATATATAGGAGAGGATTGCCTCGATTTGTGTTGTTGAGGGTACTGTGAGAGCTGTCTTGGTCAAAGATAGAAGCAACACAAGAAGAACATGACGTTGCAGTAGGGCTGAGGCATCATTGTGAGGGAAGTCTGCCTTTGGAGCATCTTCCTTGCTGTGAAAGAAGGATGAAAGGTCCTTTTCCAGAAGGCTAGCTTGAAAAGGGCCTAAACAAAAAAAGAGGTTAAGTCTTCCTCTCTTGAGAGAGTTGTGTAACATGGTACTCTGACAACCCTCGTCAATAGCATAGTAACACAGGGGCCTCTCTTGAGGTCATGTTGTCTTCATCCAGTCTTAAGCCAGCAGAATACTAGTGAGTTAACTTTCTCTGCTGGCATCTGCTGTGATCCACAGGTCCCAAGTACAAATCCTGGCAAGAGTTGCACAGCCTTCCATCTTTTAAGGTAGGTACATTTAGTGCCGGATATTGGTTAACACTAACCGCTATTTACCACACTTGAAAATGGTAGAAGTGCTGAATGAAGCGCTCCCGATATATAAAAAGAAGTTGCTCATTATAGTTAACCCTTAGGGATATGGCTTGTAGCTGCATTGGTTGGGGACGATCATCTTCTGTTAGTGGGCTTTCCACTCCATGCTACAAGCTCTCCACTGACTGTTACTGCAGGATCCGGTACTGCCACATTGCCTGTGCTGAAGTCCTGTCCTCACTTTGCCCAGGGCGATGGAAGGGCAAGTAAATGGCCCCTGCCATTCGAATCGGCCCCTGCTCCTTTAATCAATCAGTTAGATGTAGCTACTCCAATCTTGTTTAACTTGATACACGATGAGTTATTCTTTTATTCTGAGCCTCTCCTAATTTTGGTATATTTCCTTCTTACACTTCACCTCTCATATCCTGAAAGAAGTGGTTCGTCCCAGTGCTGTGGTGCCTTACCTGTGCTACTAATTCCCATAATGGCTTTCCCCAGGGGACCTTCTGCAACAGCTTCTGTATTGCTTGTCTTTTGGAGTTTAGCCTGTGTGCTTTGATCGTGGATGAAATCTGCATGTCGAGCATTATCTCGAGGACTGGGGTGGTCTTTTAGTTTTTTGTTTCAAATCTGTTTATTGAGAATACAAATCGAAAAACATTACAACAAGCAAGATATCAAGGGGAGAGAGAAAGGAGGAAAAGGGAAAAGGAGAGAGAGAGAACCAGAGGGAAGGAAGAGGAAAGGGAGGTGCGCAGCATCAACCAGTCCAAAAGATCAGCAAATGAAATCACAAAAAGCAAAGCAATGGTGCATCACGAAGCTATCATTGATAAAGGGCAGTACTCTGGGAGGGATAAAGGGTATCCAGCTTGTGAGGGGGGATTAAGCGGTGGTGGGCTCCAACAGGAGGAAGGAGCTGCGTAATGTGTAGGCGCGGTCAACGAGGTGTCCCACTGCCAGGAACCAAGCCCCTGTGAGTGGAAGTGGACACAGGGTGTTTTAGTTTTTGACCCCTGCCTACCAAGCTTTCATGTAATTACCTTCTCTTCATTAGTGTCTGACATCCTAGACTTAATATTGTGACTATGATTGTTCACAGTTCTTCTAAGATGATCAACGCTCCCCCTTGAAATGGTGTTTATTTCCCCATCGGTCACCATATTATCATGAATGACCAATGCATCTTGCGTGTGCTAGCTCAACAGACTTGGCTCTATCCTACATGCTAATTGAGCGATACTACAAACTGATGGCTTGAAAGCACAGTATTACATGTTCCACAAAGGGATCTTGGGGCCTCTTGGTGTTCCAAACTTTACTCAACACAAAGTGAGACACCTTCCTACAAAAAGACAAAATTCGGTTTATTGTAAATAGACACTATACATTAGGACAATGTCCATGATATGATAAAGCCTTGTTCAACAATTAAAGTATTTGTAATCAGGAAGCTGAGAAATGAAGGTCGATGGCATGCTGCAGTGAAAGTAGGGGGCCTTTCCACATCAGCAGGGAGGATAGAGATGAGCATAGGTGCCTAGGTACTACACTGGCTGACATGGGGGTTAACCGGTTTCAAGAAATCCTTCTGAGGAGCTTTGCATGCTGATGTATTATGTACCACAGAAGGTGGCCTGTGTCGAATTGTACAGGTATGGGAGCTGATTTCCTGCCAGATTCTTAGCAATTCAGGTCTTCTTGACCATTCTTAAGGGCTTGGATCTCGAACAATGGTTCCTGGAATCTAAACTACACATCGTACACACTGATGTAATGTAAAGGTGCAGTGGAGGTCTTGCTTTTTGGGTGCTCTCCATATTTACAATAGTATGAGCCAATTGGTGTGCCTTTAACATCCATGCATTGTACCTTTCCCTATTTATCCTTTAGACTAAGGAAGAAAGGGATCATTCGAAGCCTTTGCTGGTCTCTCAAAGCAAGACTGTAGAGGAAGATAAAAAAAAATGTCTAGAGGACAAACAAAACCAGACTCCTCCTAATGCCATTAGAGACTCTATTAACACCTCTGTAAGACCTTATCACCTCCAATTAGTGTATCGGAGTAATTAATTTTAGTAGATGATTATGTTCAGATGCTGTCTGGTTGTCGACTTAAGTTACCCTGGACTTAATCCATTCTCCTTCATCTATGTATGTGACCTTAAGTGCCCGGATTCTCAAGGTGACCTTCAGTGCTTTATCCAGGCCCCAAATAAATTAAACGGGGATCTGACTCTGGAGGTTCCTGGTACAGCAGCCAAACCTCCTTGAACTTAAGGAATGCTTGAAATATACACCTAAATGGGCAAGTGCGAGAGTCGGTGGTGTAATGTAAGGACAAGGTGGAACAATTGCGTGCAACGGGAATCACTGATGTAATGTAAAGGCGAGGTGGAACAAATTGGAGGCTCAGAGGCAGCAATTTCAGGGGTGTGGAATTTTATAAAATATCTCCTTGTCCAAGAGACGGAATGCTTCATAAATCTATTTGCTCTGTGTACAAATCCACTTGTCCCATTTGATGCCATGCATTGAGATGAAAAATTGTGGCACTTAATTTCACAAAATGTTTGTGAAAAAGTGCCTCTTTTGCATTGTTAGCCCCCCACTTTTTGCCTGGTTTTGATGTGGTTTTGAATGTAGTACACCAGGTCCTTGTCAACCAGGTGCCCTGTGCCAGTGCTCTTACCCTAAAACAAACTCCCAATTGGTAATTCTGCCCCCTGTAAGTCACTAGTAACTGGGGAACCCTGGGTACCTAGGGCCTGAGAGCTGAAGAGGGTCCCTTGGGACCCCCCTCACTGGGACCATGCCACTGCCCTTGCAGCCTGCATGCCCCTGTGAGGGAGAAAGCGACAAAGTCGAAATGGCACACTGTCTTGGTGCCATGCCAGCTAACACTGCCTGGCAGTATAGGTAAGTCACCCCTCTAGCAGGCCTCACAGCCCTGATGCAAAGGCAGGGTGCACCATACGACAGGTGAGGGCATATCTGCATGAGCAGATCTGCCCATACAATATTGGGCACCATTTCCTAATATTGTAAGTGCCAGTGAAGCCATAGAGAGTGTGCTAAGAAATAGAGGTCCAGAGCATCATGGTGGCTTCATTGAATACAGGAGTGTTTGGTAAAAACTACTCCTTTCAATAAACCCCCACTGATGCCAGTGTGGGATTTATTGTACCATGTACTCAAAGGGCACCTCAGAGGTGCCCTCTGACTCCATACCAACCCTGGTGTGGTCTCTGACTGGCTGTAGGTAGCCAGCTACCACTAGACAGTTTCTGGACCCCTGTTTAGAGAGCCCCTGCTCTCTGGGACCAAAAACAATGCACATCCTGGGCAGAGGTGTCATGTCTTCTCCCCCGAGATGGGTCAGTGCTTGAAGAAGGGAAGCTTTAAAGGCCTGCCGCCTTTGTTATGCAACCCCCCCCAACCTCAGTTGCTAGCAGCAGGTGGCAGCCCCACACCCCCACTTTGGGTGAGAAAACCTGTAGGAAAATTAAAAAAGATAGGTGTGCCCACCACTGCCAACCCCACCCCTCAAGTGGGGAGAAGCGAGGTGAAGCACACTTTTCAGTCCCCCCATCTTGACGATGGGGGAACCCCTCCAATCAGGGCTAGGTCTATGCCCCTTCCCAAAGGAGGGTAGCATAATAGAGGGTGTAGTCACCCCAGGTGCTGTGCCCATTGGCCCTACCTTCTACTCCCCTAAAAGGCCTCCTAAATTTAGTTTTTAGGTGGCTCCCCCAGATCTGCGACGACCTAAGAAGCAAGAAGACACCCTGCAGCCAAAGCCAGAAGACAACTGCCTTGGCCCCAGCCCTACTGGCCTGTCTCCAACTTCGACGAAACCTGCGACCTGTCTTGCAGCACAACCTCAGAAACCCCTGGGAGGACTATTACCTTCAATAAAGGCTCCAATCTCCAGAGGACAGCGGACGTGTCCAAGAAAAAACAAGCTCCAAGCAGCGCCACAGGGAGGACTGACTCTGGCCGATGCAACTCCCTGCTGCACAAGAACTACAAGAACCGCCGCAGTTGAGGATCGACATTGGTGTCGATGTGACGCACTGCTACCAAAGATCCCCAAAGACCGCAGTGGTAGAGGACCAGCACTTGTGTCGCTGCAACTCTGCCCTGCCCACAGAACGCCCTCCAACTGGACGACCTCTACGACCTCTAGGGATCCCCTCGGCCCCACGACTCGAGTTGCCCACAGCTCTGGGCCCAAGAGCCCGTAACCTCCTGCTAGTGGCCCTGCCTGTCGCCTCCTGCATCGCAGACCCGAACGCAATCTCTCCAAGACAATCCGACTACAGCGGAACCCCCTCCGAACTATGCTTATCAACCGCCAGCGACTGCGACGGTCACTGTGTTGGCCGCCTGCTGAAATCTATCCCGCTCCTTGCCTCTCGCGAGGGCGAAGAACATTGCTGGTATCGACCGCCTCGGTGAAGGTACCGAAATCCGCACCGTACGGGTGTCCTAGTCCACCACGACCGACCCTGCACTCCGTGTGGGTCTGCCACCCAAGAACTGGAACTGTAAGTTGTATGCTCGCTTGATACACCACTCACTTGATTCTCTCCTCAGGAATCTTGAACTATTCGAATATTGCACTGTCGATTTTTGAATGTGAAAAGTAGTTTTACTTGAACCGTATTTACCTTGTTACAAAGTCTTGGTCTTAAAATAAAAATAAAGTATATTTTTCTTACATTTATCTGGATCTTCTTCTTGAGTCGTGTGTCCGTTATTGATCATGTGTGTGCAATAATTGACTTATACTCCTCTGTGTTAGGCCAAAGGCTGCTCACCCACACTGCCACTAATAGAGCACTTTGGGTTTTGCATTGAGCCCTGTAGACTTTTGGGAACCCGGGGACTCTGTGCATTGTATTACAACCTAGTGATATCACATACAGAGCCGGCTTCCAACAATGTTATTATAAGCAAACCCAGATTATATTTGAGGTCCAGTGCCTAGGTTGCCAAGCCTGCTTGAACCTTAAGAAATACTTGAAAGATATACTTACACTGGCTTGTAGGAGAGGATGTTAATGGTGTAACAACAAAAGTGCACCAGGTAAATTGTTGGTGTAATTTAAGGGCCAGGTGGAATCAATGTGCGCAGAGGAGAGTTTCTCATAGGCATCAGTTCTTTGGTGGTGCGGAATTTTTAAAAAATAATTCCTCGTCCAAGGTACAGAATGGTTCTTAAATCCATTTGTCCTGTATAAAAATCCATTAGCCCCATTTGATGCCTTGAGGTGAGGTGACAAATTGTCCGATTTAATTTCATGAAATGTTATTCTGGATAATCCCAGATTACCACTGCAACGAATTGTTAGTCGTTGTGGGATTGAATCTCAAAACTATTTACTAATTTAAGCTTGGTTTACACGTTCAAAGCTTTGATTTGCACTGCTAAAAGGATTTACATGCATGAAGATTTTCTTGTGCGCAAATCTCCTCACAGAGATTGGAAGCCTATAGAAATGGTAGAACCAGAGCGAACATGGCCTATGTGTTTATGCATAGCCACAAACATACATGTGTACCTCAGGTCGCCAACTCCCCTCCAACCCTTTTCCACCCTGGAAAAGTTTGGAAAGTTACTCCTGACGAGGTAGAAGTCAAATGTTTTTGAGGGTTGGAAGGGAAAACTCCCCCCCCCCCCCCCCAAAAATAAAATGAGGGGGGGGGGGCTAGGGAATGAGTAAAAATATTTGGCAACTGGAGAAAAAAAAATGTTTTAACAAGTAAATTTGTATTTGCTCTGTAAGATTTCGCATGAGAAAGTACTTGTGTATAATTGCTCTTGCAAAAGTAGAATTAACAATAGTTTGCTAGGAATATGGCTTCTGGACTTAGTTCTGTAAACCTGTGTGAATTTCTGTAAGTTGTATTGTAATTGCATTTATATAGCGCTAACGACCCCTGACGAGGCGTCAAAGCGCTTTTTCGGGGAATAGCAAGCTACTCCGGAACCCATAAAGGATTAGTGGTGAATTAGTATAGTGAAATATGAAAGTAATTTGAGTGGCGGATATGTTAGTTAGTTATTTGGATTGAGAAGGATAGCGGAGGGATAGAAAAGGGAAAAAGGTTTGCATTTGTTTAACCTCACGCAGTTGCATGTAACCACAGTATATTAGTGCTGCCTCAAAAAAATTCCTCAATTCTAAAGCTCCGACAAATAAAGTACAGGCGTAAGTTAGTGTGGCACAATGGTCCCAAGAAAGCAACAAGCATTGGTAAAGTCAATAGTTCTTGCATTGTTCACCTATTAGCTTTGGCAGTGCTGACGCTTTGCCCGATTATTTATTTATTTATTTATATATATATATATATATATATGCAAATGTGGGGCTGCAGCTATCATCTGCGTCATTTCGCTGGCACATGAATGCTACGCCACACATGTACATACATGCCATATGAAGCATACACATTTTCCTTCTTTTTATTACTGACCCAAGAAGGGGAAAAATGCAAAATATAATTTACCATGAAAGATCTTTTTGCAATGCAGAGTGGTCCACCAGCAAATGGCAGCTGCTGGGCCCTCCAAAAATGTAACTTTTAAATGAAAATAATATGTAATGGACCACAAGGAATTGGTAGCAACATGGGAGCTTCACGAGAAGGGAATTAGCAGGGAGTGGGCGGGGTCAACCGAGCAATAGAGAAATGCCAAAGCTCTCCACGGGCTGCACAGCAGTGTGGCAGCAAATGACAGCCGCTGGGCTCTTAAAAAAATAAATAAAACTGAAAGCATTTACATTTGCCACAAGGGGCAGGGGAGCTACGGATTAGTGGGCAGGGGATGGGTCAAGAGAAACAAAACAGATGCGGGTATTTGAGAGGGGAAGCATCACACAAGAGAAAGCAAGAAAACACGTGCTCTCTAGGAATGCTTAATGGAAAAAGTTCACAAAGTGAGCAGTGGAAAGACAAGTCAGCTAATCAAAAGCATGATAAAGAGGCTTTGCTACAGGGATGGGACAAACAAGAAAAGGAAGGCAAGTAATCAAATAAGAAGCAAGCAAAATGGTGGCTGACTTTGTCAATGGCAAATGTTGCCCTTAATGGTTGCTCCCTGAAAATATTTTGTTATTGATGCTGTCCCGCCTCAAAAAAGAGGTGGGGATCGGGAATTAAAATTGAGGCGCCTGGAGACCAGATATATTCTGGAGCTTGACACAAAATATCCTGGAGGTCTGAACACAAGTGAGGACTTATATACCTATTTGGATTAATGTGTCAAAAGGTTAATATGGTTTTTTTACAAACTAGGCACATATAAATATAAATACAAATATAACTAAATAATGTAATCCAACTAAAATCCAAGCTGCAAATATGAATTTGAATTTGAATTATTTCTTTTATACTATTAGTGTTTTTAGACAATTTATTTTCTGGAAAACCTAATATATATTGTACATCACCTCAATGAAACATGTTTTAGAAAGGGTTTTTATTGTAATTTTAGTAATTGAATTGTATTCAGTGATATTTATATGTATTTAATATTTATATACGTATTTATATTGGCCTTAATGCAATAGTGGGAATCAATTGCTTATGAAGTGAAACTAACGGATAGGAAACTAATTGACATTAGTCGGTAAAAGATTCTCTCCCTTTGCCCCTATGTCTGCGCATGTCTTCATCACAATCCCTTTGTTTTGAATTATCAAGACATCATCGAATAAGACATTAGTCACAAATTGATGTTTTAGACAGTATAATAATGATATGGTTTTAAAAGCTTTTTTTGCACTTGCACTTTATATTTTAGCACTGTTTAGGGGTTATTAAAGCAGCACTTTATGTAGTATCAAAAATAAGGCACTTTTTTAGAGTTTCAATCTATGGATGAGACATGGGGTGTATACATAGATCAATGCAGTTTGTTGCATTTAAGCAATGAATTTTCAGGGATCATTAAATCGTGGAAATAAACAGCAAATATAACCTATTCTGACGATACTGTACAAAAATATGTATAAAAGTATGGGGGTGATAACAAGGAATTTTTGGGAAAAAAACCTTTTAAATTCTTTTATACATTTTATACTATTTAAACTGTGCATTTATGCCAATAGTGTGTTTTTTGTACTATTTAAATGTCGAATAGAAATCTCTTCTATGTCTATACATTCATGATTGGGCACTGTCACTTTAAAAGGGTCGATTGCAGTGGGTAACGCTGTCATGTGATCAAGGCAGGTGAACTGCCGAAACGCGTCATGGCGGAGCTATTTTCCTAATAAAATATAACAGCACTTACTTGGGTCCACTCTCGTTTGTCTCCTGCGGATGGGACTGTGTTGAAGAGCGAGGATATATATATATATATATATATATATATATATATATATATATATACACATACACATATACTACTGGCGGTCGCCAGTAGATAGTTATAGTTACAACCTATTATCCATAGGAAATCCGCGACATTCTATTTGAAATAACTCTCTTGCCGGTTGACGTATCTTCGCGAAATTTTCAAACTTCGTGGGGCGCTCCGGTCCGCTCCTACCCTGAAAGTCTCTGGGGGGATTCGTCAAGCGGGGGCCGAGAAAAAAGGGGGTCCCAAAACGTGTTTTCCCCATGCACTTTTCCATAGGAAACTTTAGACACGGCTACAGCCCGAACTGCTGAACGGAATTACACCAAATTTGGCAAAGAGGTAGTTCTTGGTTCAGAAAGAACCCTTTTGTTAAATGGTGTAAATCCGTTCAGTAGTTGCTGAGAAAATCAAAAGTAAAAAGTTAGTGATATCTATGGGCACGGAGGATTCGCGCACCCTCAGCGCACCCTGCGCGCACCGTCCCGATCACGAGCTGCATTTTAATTGGCTGTCAACATTCCGATTCAGGAAATGTTGGCAGCCATTTTGTCCCTCGGTAGAACCGAGGGACAGAAACAAGTGCGCAAAGCGCACAAAGGGGGCAGGGTAGAAACACCCTGACCCCCTAGGTTTGCTCAGGGGGTCCCACAAGGACCGCCACCCCCCGGGGCTTTTTTTAAAAAATGGTGCGGGAGGGCTCTGAGCCCTCCCGCAGCCCCGGGGACCACCACCTCCCGGGGCTTTTTTTAAAATAATGACAAAACTCTGTGTGGGGGCTCCAGCCCCCACACGCCCCGGGACCGCCACCTCCCGGGGCACTAAACATTTAAATATGGGGGTCCGTTACGGACTCCCAGAGCCCCGGGGACCACCACCTCCCGGGGCTTTGAACTGAATTGGAGGGGGCCGCGCGGCCCCCTCCTGGAGCCCTTGATGGCCCTGGGGACCACCACCCCCCGGGCCGGCTCCTGCAGTGTCCCGGGTGCCTACCCCGGGACACTGTAGTTTGCTATGGCAGGACGGGAGCCTCGCGGCTCCCGTCCTGCCATAGCAAACTGCTTTAGATATTGGAAGAGAGAGCAGGGAAACCTGCTCTCTCTTCCAATATCCAAAGCGATTGCTTTTCCACATGGGGAGCAGCATGTCAGCTGCTCCCCATGTGGAACAGCAATGCCGGCTCCCAAGGGACGTGGGGAGCCGGCGGGACTGTGGGGGATTGGGGACCCCCCACAGTCCCCAACGGAGAGGGCCAGCCCCGGGGATGGGGTCCCCGGGGCCTTAAAATGGCCAGAGGAGGGGGCCACGCTGCCCCCTCAAAGTAATAAATAAAGAGGCCATGCCCCGGGGGATGGGGTCCCCGGGGCCAATACAGGCCAAGGGAAGGGGCCACGCGGCCCCCTTCCCGTTTTTTTTTTTTTGTTAATTAAAAGGTGGGTAAGGCCCTGGGGGATGGGGTCCCCAGGGCCCAAAAACAGAAAAAAGGAAGGGGGCCACACAGCCCCCTTCATGGGACAAAAAACAAAAACAAAAAAAACGATCGGGCCCGCAGGCCCGCCCCTTACTTCACCACTCTGCAAACGCGCCCCTGGCGCGTTTGCAGAGGGGGAACAAATTCACCTTGAATACTGGGGGTCCCTGGGGGCCAACTAGCCCACCAGGAACCTCCAGTATGCGCCAGGGGCTGCCTTGCAGAGACGTGTAGAGAGGCCACACCCCTTTTACACCTCTCTGCAACGCAGCTCTGTGGCGCTTTTGAGGTATATGGTGGGCTAGTTGGACTCCGGGGACCCTCAGGATTCAAGGGGACTTAATCCCCCAACTTAAAACGCGCCACGGGCGCGTTTGCACAGTGGTGAAGGGAGGGGCGGGGCTTCAGGTGACATGTGTGCAAACAGGCCCGTGGCGCGTTTTAAGATGGGGAATTAAATCCCCTTCAATCCTGAGGGTCCCTGGGGCCAACTAGCCCAACAGGTACATCCAGAATGCGCCACAGAGCTGCGTTGCAGAGAGGTGTAAAAGGGGTGTTTCCTCTCTACACGTCTCTGCAACGCAGCCCCTGGCGCATATTGGAGGTTCCTGGTGGTCTAGTTGGCCCCTAGGGACCCTCAGGATTCAAGGGGACTTAATCCCCCAACTTAAAACGCGCCACGGGGCGTGTTTGCAAAGATGTCACCTCAGGCCCCGCCCCTCCCTTCACCATTGTGCAAATATTCCTCTAAAATCAGCCGAAATAGGAATTCCGATTTACTCACCTGTTATAAGGAGAGACCTCAGTGCTGTATCTTTCAGCCCAGTACTGGTCCTGAAAAGTAATTTTAACCGTACTTACCAGTAACTTGAATTTCCTTCCATAGGCTAACATTGACTGGTTTCACTTGGAAATTCTTCTAAGTGTGGAGTTTTGGAACTTTAAAATATTCCTCTAAAATCAGCCGAAATACGAATTCCGATTTACTCACCTGTTATCAGGAGAGACCTCACTGCTGCATCTTTCAGCCCAGTACTGGTCCTGAAAAGTAATTTTAACCGTACTTACCGGTAACTTGAATTTCCTTCATAGGCTAACATTGACTGGTTTCACTTGGAAATTCTTCTAAGTGTGGAGTTTTGGAACTTTAAAATATTCCTCAAAAATCAGCCGAAATACGAATTCCGATTTACTCACCTGTTATCAGGAGAGACATCAGTGCTGCATGTTTCAGCCCAGTACTGATCCTCAAAAGTAATTTTAACCGTACTTACCGGTAACTTGAATTTCCTTCATAGGCTAACATTGACTGGTTTTCAGCAAAAAGTTTCAAAGTGTTGATTTTCACAAACTACAAATATTCCTTAAAAATCGCCTGTATGACTTAAACGCATTCTTTCAACTGTTTACAGAAGATGCACCAGTGCTGGATCCAGGATCCAACACTGAGTAAGAAAAAGTAACGATAACAGTTTTTACCTGCTAAGTGAATTTCCTTCCATAGGATAACATTGGTGATTCTATGAGAAAAAGTTTCTAAGTGTCAACTTTTAAAATACAATAATATTCCTTAAAAATCACGACTGTAACCAAAACGCTTTTACTCAACTGTTTACAGGAGATGTACCAGGACTGAATCTAGGATCCAGTCCTGTGGTTAGAAAAGTAATCCATAAAGTAACTAATTGCATTTAACTAGAAATTCACATTGAGCTGAATGTTGCATTGTGTTTGAAAATGTGTTGCCCATTGCAACAACTGTAACTACTGTACTTAAAAGTCTATTGCCTATCTGCAAAGTATTTAAACTAAATTAATTCATTAAGAGAAAGTATTTTTTGTAATGTAGTGTATAATGTAATTACAATGTAATTTAAAAAATAAAATATGTAAAAAAAAATTGTTTCTAAAAATGTAGTAAATCAGTATGAAAAAATTAATATAACAATTAATACATTTAAAAATTGTCATTTACAAAACCTTTGAAATTCACTAAAAAAACGTAGGTTTCAGGCACGTTATAGTTAGAAATTAGCATTTAAAAAACCTTTGAAATTCACTGAAAAAACCATAGGTTTCAGACACGTTATAGTTACAAATTAGCATTTAAAAAACCTTTGAAATTCACTGAAAAAACCATAGGTTTCAGACACGTTATAGTTACAAATTAGCATTTAAAAAACCTTTGAAATTCACTGAAAAAACCATAGGTTTTAGGGACAGTTATAGTTACTTGGACATTGCACTCGTACAAAACCCGTGAAATTCCCCGTTATAGTTAGTTCAGCTAACTATAACTCGCGCCCGCAATGCACTGCTGATGACGTCACATATTACATCACTCATGACATGGTCAGTGACATCACTGATGACATCACTGATGACATCTCAAATGACATCACTGATGACATCATCCACGTGATAATCTGATGCACCTCCTCACACCCTAATATAACCTTTGATACACCCACTCTAAATTACAGACTGCCATTCGCAAAACCATAGACACTCCAACACCAATAACTACATACCCACTCACTGATTCTTAGGTCTACACACACACATCCACTCACTCACCCGTACAGTCACTCATACTTACGGTCACTCAGTACAGGACTATCATATGCACTCATACTCCTATATAGACACTCAAACACCGCCACTCATCCATAGAGGTACTCACACACCTAGTCAGTCATGCAAATAATTAAACACACTACCATTTACTCACCTATACAGTTATACACACACCACCCCACTTACTCATACAAATACTAGCACATTCTTACGCTCTTATACAATCACTGATACAAGCACACACTCATCCATACAGCCACTATCACAATCAGTCACTCTCGCTTATAGCTATTTATATACTCCAACACACATATATACTGCCTTTCACATATGTAGTTACTCACACATGTACCACTGGGACATACATTCACTCACTAACACACTCTTACACACACTTACCCACCCATAAAGTCTATCACAGATGCACTCTTGAAACCATCCACCCAGTGAATCACCCACTCACACATCTATGCACAGTCGCACACACCCTCCCACACAAACACTCAGGCACCCATACAGATACTCACACAAGCATTCAATAACTCCTATAGACACTCATGTAGCTATTCACAAACACATGCAGCCACTTACACAGCAACAGACAGACGGATACAGACATTCACCCAGTTTAGTCACTAACCCATGCATTCAGTACGATACGTTAAATCACTCACTTATACAGTCAGTCACGCACCTACTAAATCATCCATACAGACACTTACACAACCACTCATTCTTCAATACGTCTTTTCCTATATATATTAAAAATATTTAAACTTTAGAGAAACACACAGTCACTGGATGATGTCATCAGTGATGTCATTTGAGATGTCATCAGTGATGTCATCAGTGATGTCACTGACCATGTCATGAGTGATGTAATATGTGACGTCATCAGCAGTGCATTGCGGGCGCGAGTTATAGTTAGCTGAACTAACTATAACGGGGGAATTTCACGGGTTTTGTACGAGTGCAATGTCCAAGTAACTATAACTGTCCCTAAAACCTATGGTTTTTTCAGTGAATTTCAAAGGTTTTTTAAATGCTAATTTGTAACTATAACGTGTCTGAAACCTATGGTTTTTTCAGTGAATATATATATATATATATATATATATATATATGCAAATGTGGGGCTGCAGCTATCATCTGCGTCATTTCGCTGGCACATGAATGCTACGCCACACATGTACATACATGCCATATGAAGCATACACATTTTCCTTCTTTTTATTACTGACCCAAGAAGGGGAAAAATGCAAAATATAATTTACCATGAAAGATCTTTTTGCAATGCAGAGTGGTCCACCAGCAAATGGCAGCTGCTGGGCCCTCCAAAAAATGTAACTTTTTAAATGAAAATAATATGTAATGGACCACAAGGAATTGGTAGCAACATGGGAGCTTCACGAGAAGGGAATTAGCAGGGAGTGGGCGGGGTCAACCGAGCAATAGAGAAATGCCAAAGCTCTCCACGGGCTGCACAGCAGTGTGGCAGCAAATGACAGCCGCTGGGCTCTTAAAAAAATAAATAAAACTGAAAGCATTTACATTTGCCACAAGGGGCAGGGGAGCTACGGATTAGTGGGCAGGGGATGGGTCAAGAGAAACAAAACAGATGCGGGTATTTGAGAGGGGAAGCATCACACAAGAGAAAGCAAGAAAACACGTGCTCTCTAGGAATGCTTAATGGAAAAAAGTTCACAAAGTGAGCAGTGGAAAGACAAGTCAGCTAATCAAAAGCATGATAAAGAGGCTTTGCTACAGGGATGGGACAAACAAGAAAAGGAAGGCAAGTAATCAAATAAGAAGCAAGCAAAATGGTGGCTGACTTTGTCAATGGCAAATGTTGCCCTTAATGGTTGCTCCCTGATTTCCCACTATTATTTTTTTAAATGCTTGCCTGCATCAAACATGTTTTATCAAATGACCTATTAGAGAAACTGTATTTAAAGTTGCCCTTAAAAATTCATCATAGTTTAGCATATCTGACTGTAAATTTTGTGGTTTATAAAAAAAAAAAAAAAATTTTTTTTTTAATCAAGTTACAAATTATATGTGGCTACATCTTATTTGGAAAAGTATTGGGATTCATGCTTCTAGTCTTCTACATGTATTTGTATGTAATTAAGGAGCATTCTGGGAACACTGCAAAGAATCACAAATTGTTAAATGTTGCTATCAACCACTTTCAGTAATGCAAGCTGAGCTTCCAGCTCAACGCATTTCATGAGAGCCCTTGCTGTAATAGTAAAGGCTTTGCATTTATGAACCATCTGTACAGTTGTAAACATCGTACTCATCTGCAGATATAGCTCACATTTTCAGGCGAGAAATCTCTTTCCCTTACCCATACTGCACATTGTAAATCCGCAGCTAAATGGTTTGTGCTGCAGGAAGGTTTGGTCTGGTTGTCCAGTGGACAAAATAAATATGAAACTTGCTACCCTTGATGCCGAACAGTATGTCCTGGGCATCGGGTGATAGGAATTCCACTTCCCTGAGCTATGCGCAAAGGTGCCTCTTTGCGCAAAATGAACATTTATAACGCCAGGGCTCGAAAAATCATAAAGGTATTGCTAGACCTGCTGGTCTAGTAACTTGAATAATCTACACGACCTAACTGTAATGTACTTGATCTGTAAACTGGTCTCAAATTGTGTAATCCTAGGCAAGTATTTTGTCTTATGGAGCTGCCTTTTTCTTCATTATTACATACGAGAGCACCTTCAAATATGCAAGTTCACTATTTCTGCTTTACAAAAACTCTTTTTATTTAGTAGATTAAACGTTTGCTCCGTGTATAATAAGAATCAAGCCCACTTATAGGGTACACATGATCCCTGGCTTGCCTCTTAGTTCACTAATAGCATTGTCATCTAGACTGGAGCAGGAATATTTCCCAGTTCATGTTTAAAAACTCACTTTTCATAAATATGTTACTAAAGCATGATTTGGTTGTGCACTGTAATTTACAGATAGCACATTTTCCATTGAAATGGCCACAAAACGTTCCTGATAAAACTATTTAGCCCATAAATAATGTTTGGAAATTGGGTTTCAAACAATATTTAACATTTGCACATCATCAAGTAAAGTGTTTTGATCCGATAAAAATATATATTTTTTTATCACAGAATAACAAAAATGTGTCTTCATAACTAATGAAATATATGTGAAATGTTTGAACAGTTCCCATATTAGCAATTTCAGTGTTGTGTTAGAAAAAAAGCCTGAAATCTTATAGCCTTTCATTTCACATGCTTTGCACAGCATGATTGTCACACAGTTCACTTTACAAAACCCCCAAACTTTAGTCACAGAAAGAAAAGTAAATGTAGGAAGTCAAACTGACTTTTGAGGTCTGTATCAGAAATGCCAGCAAATGTGACAAGATAACAAGATTTAAAGGCATTTTTATTGCTCATTCACTTTGTGAGCAAGCAGAACACCTGTTGTCAGCTCACCAGAATGGGCATAGCAAGTGAGCTAGTGGATTTTTTGAGCCCTCCATTTACAATGTAGAACCACAATTTGTGACAGATTATGTGTACCTCTCATCTTCTCCCCTCAGTCTCACTTTCATCGCAACTTATGTTTTCCTCCTACCTCCATTAGTCTCAATTTCTCACTTTTCCCTTTATTATCACTTCCTCTTGGACCTACACCCACTCTGTGTCATATAGACATTCTTGCTTCTACCTCTTCTCTAATTTCCTTCCCTGACCACAATTCAGTAGGAAGTTCAGCGGCTGTCTGACTATGTTCTTGGATATATCTTTTTGTAATTGCATGGTTCTGCACACTGCCTACATATTAGTGTCTACAATAATAGGGTAGCTACCAATTGAAGAGCGTATTTTATCTGTTTTTAATTGATGTTAAAGAAAAAAGCTATGTTTCGCTTCTGGCTATACGCCGCCTACATTTCAGGCCCTTTTCAAGGCAGACTGCCTATTAAATGAGATAGTGTTTCAGAGGCTCGATTAACATTTTTAGATTCATTGTTTGAGTGAGACGCCCCCCTCCTGCACAGAATTAACTTGTTTTTAGTGGTAATGTACTTGTTTGGGTTTAATGTTCTATTATATTTAGAGTTTCCTGTTTTCAGTTTCTATTTGTTGTGAATGTTAGTGGAGTTTTTTCCATTGTTTTCAAAAAGTGTAAACGTCTCTGTGGTTATCAGTGTTTACTCTTTTTTTTTTTTCTCCATAGAAAGTTGCTGGGATGGTGTGTTTCCAGGGCTTATAAAGAAATCTACTTTTATTACCTTCCATCCCTCTACATTTGTATAGTCAATTATTCCTACCTTCTTACTTGCGCCCAACTCCGTTTGTACACATTCCCTGAATTTGCTCTTTCAAGTAAATTTTTATGATTTTCATTTTCATCATTGTCCCTCTTTCCAGCAGTCCAGCCACACCTGATGTTAAGGATGTGCATGGATGGAGATTTAGTTGCACATTTTAAAGATTTGCTTGTGGTAGATAAAAGGTTAACGCTGGGCCTTTAACATAGTTTCCTGCTGACTTCTGTTTTAAGCAAATAGAATATACATGTTATAGGTGCTCGGTTCTCCATTTTGCAAGTTATTGTTAAACTTCCCAGTTCTCTATCTCGAGAGATCATGAAAGATCTGGGCTAATGCTAATTATTACTGTCTAATCTTCCAGGTATGCCCAGTCTTAGGGAGAAGACTGATTAAGAATTGATATGCATAATGTTAGCTACAGGGGCGTGGGTGACTGCAAACTATGCTGCTGTATGAAGAAGTAGCTGATGTAGTAAAGAAACTTTATTATACGCAGTATACCTTGGGTCACTTGCCTGTGCATTTCACATCCTGTATGAAGTTTGTTTTACATTGTTCGGCTGGGTCTGTGGGATTTAGTGTTGACTTGAAAGCCAGGACAAAGTTAGGTTAGCATTCATTCCTACCATTTACTTGGACTTTTGTTTATTTGAAACCAGTGTGCGACTGTGTCCCTGTCCATGTGTGAGAATTGCACAGAGTGCTTTACCTTTGTTTTCTGTGCAGGTTGCATTGTTCTAATGCACTTTTCATCTTGGGGAAACGAGCACAGCTCACTGTGCTTCTATTAAATGCATTCACAGGCACTGAGGATGTTCATGATATTGCCCATTATCCTTGTGTATGAGTGGATGTGGCTTATATGGACCGGCTTTTCAGGTCATCGCAAAGTAAACCTTGGAATCAGAGTGCTGATTGCAATGTTTTATGGTAGGTTATCGATTCTATAGGCATCTGTATGCTTTATGCTCTTTGGTACCATAATCCTGATACTATAGTTAAGAGAATGTAAAACCTCATTACGTTCTTAGTGAAGGAGAATGACATCAGGCGGTGCTGCTTACCCTAGACATTGCTCATAGTTTAGCTGTGAACCTGCTGGCCACTACACAGCAGCATGCAGTGAACAGTAAGCTGAGGCCACATGAGATGAGCCAGACTAACAATGGGAATGAAGCTGGTTGTGGCGGTCTGGGAACCTTGATGATGGTCACAAGGCGATATGCCATTTAGCCCGAGTGGGACATAGTGGTAGCTTCCATCACTGAACAGAGGCTAGATGTAGGGGATTCACTTCTAATGTTTGAAATTAGACAGAGCCAAAGTAGTACAAGTGCAGCAAAATCTGGTCTTTTCCTGTTTTTACTGAAAAAGCAAATATTCATTTTAGTGGTGTATATTGGTTATAATCAGTTTTAACTGAAAACCCGACCCCCTAATTATATTGTACTTCATATTTGAGTTTTCAAATAATTGCAATAAGTCTATTATCACACGGTCACTGAAGTATCCACACTTAGACAGCACCCACATGGGCTCTAATTTCACACTTGCTAAATATGCAAATTTTTAGATTGCCTTTAAAGTGGGCACACCATGTGAGCATAAGTTCTTGTTTCCCTGGTAGTATTTTCACAAGCGCACGGTTTTGTGAGCTCAGTTCTCATTATTTGCAGTTAAACTTGGCTGGGGGCAGAACACCAGCTCGCAGGTTGCTGTACAAGATCCTGGAAATAGCTACCTCTGGTTCCAGATTCCAATCATTTTTTGTCTTTGAAACAGCAAGAGGCTTTGTTGTTGTGACTTGGTATGCGGACGGAGGTTGTGTCGCCCTAGTCAATCTTTTTTTTTTTTGCTCATGATCTGTTTATTTTAATTTCCAAAAAGACAAGAAAATGAAAAACCATTACAATATAATTGCAGTTGAAGAATACCCCCCCCCCCCCCACAGGCAATTGCATAGTAGTAGCAGCAGTATATTGAGGGCCACGTGCAAGTATTAGAATACTAACGCCCAAGGCCCCTGTAAGAGAACAAATCTGAGTCGTGCATTTGTGCTCCCAGTGAGAAGTGCAGGAAGGACGTTGTAAGGGCCTAAGCAAGACAGCCTCTGGTGTTGCTCCGGAACCTTTCATGGAGCAATCCAAGTCTTTGCGTAAGTATGACTTTAAAACCAACTGTGGCCCCTAGGGAGAGTGCGTGTGATGTACTTTGTACACCCCTCTTGGATAACCCTGAAGAGCCCTGGTAATGGTCTATGTACTGTGATCTCGTGACGAAGCATGCCTATCCGGGGGGTGAGACTCGTAAACTCACAAACACTAGGGGAAAGGGAGGAGAGGAAAAAAGGGAAAAGGAGAGGGTCCCACACTGGTCTCCTCCATAGCCATCTAGTCCAAGAGTGTTGCCCCAGTGTGTCAAATAGGTGAAGCACGCGCAACTTGGGAGTCAAAAGCATAGGTATTCTAAGCGAGACATATAGTCAATAAAAGGTGTCCAGAGGCATAGGAATTTCTTGTCTGTGAAGGACAATTTATGCTTCATCTGCTCCATAGCAATAGTGTGCCACAGTTGTGTAAACAATGATGCTACAGGTGGAGTTGAAGGGAACTGCCAGGCCTGGGCTATAAGATCCTTGGCTGCACCAGTCATTAGGCACACCAGGTACCAGTCCGCGTGGGTCATAAAAGTCAGGGACTCTGGGCGAATGCCCAAGATGAGTACTCAGTAATCATCTGGTATTGGGTAGCCCGGAACGCCCTTAATGATGCAAGATCTCCTTCCAAAAAATCTTTAGGGAGGGGCATCTCCAACATGGAGCGGAAGCCGCCGGGAACATGACATGAAGCCGGGCTGGGGTATAGTGCCATTGAAGCATGACCTTGTAGGCTAATTCCTGTCGGGAATTCTTCTGTGTGTTCGCAGGATTTCACGCCACAGCTGTTCCTACTGCTTCTGAGTGACATCCGGGGCATTGTCCGGAGCCCACTTCAGATAATAGGGGTGACGAGAGAGGAGGCGTGATTGTTGCAGGGTATCATATGTCTTAGACACCAAGCCTCGGGTGCCATAAAAGTTGCGAACAAGGCACTCAAAAAGGGTTAGAGGGTGGGTGGCAGCCTCGGCATTAGAGGGGTGAGGGGCCTAGTGTCAGAGGTGGAAATATTGGTGGAGGGCGGATTCCGGTAGACGGTATTCTTTTCTGCACTGGTCGAAGGGCTTGATTGTCTGGTCCTGGAAGAAATCCTGCAGGAGTACACTCGCCATTGAGCCAAGCTGAAAAGGAGTCCCGGGGGAGAGCAGGGGAGAAGTCAGGAATGCATGCAATTGGAGTGTTTGGGGATGGAAAGGTGGTCAAGCACCTACTGATAGCGAGCCTATCCCATATCTCCAGCAATGTGCGCATCAGCGTGGCAATGTAGGCACTACGAGGGCGGGATTGCTTGGGCAGCCAAGCGAGGTCCCAGAGTGGTCGACACACGACCGCCCTGTCCATGTGCACCCATTGTTTCTTGCTCTCACTCACCACGCATTCTGAAATGTAGCGTAAATGAGCATCCCAATAGTAGTCCTGGAGGTTTGGGCAGGCAGGCCCTCCTCGATGTCTCGGGAGCTTAAGCAGCACAGCAGAGATGCGGGGGCATCTCCCTTTCCATATGAAAGAGCTGAGATCTGCCTGTAGCTGCTTAATGTCTTCGGAGGGGATAGAGGTGGGCAATGATAGAAATGGGTATAGGAGTTGGGGGAGGACATTCATTTTCACTTTGTTAATGCGGCCCAACCAAGAAATGTGAAGTGGCCTCCACTGCTGAAGATCCTCCAGGATTGCCCTTCGGAGTCGTGGTCAGTTTGCTTGCTTCCAGGTAGCTAAGGTGTTGGTGATTGTGAGGCCTAAATATTGAATCGGAGGACCATTGGAAGGGGGGAGAGTGTCTGTAGATGGCAAAGGCTGTGGTGGGAGGGTGAGGTTTAATGCCTGTGATTTAGCTAGATTAATCTTGTACTCTGAGACCCACTCGTATGCCTGCAAGACTTGGACTACCGAAGAGAGGGAGGTGTCTGGCTCTGTCAGTGCAAGCAGGAGATCGTCTGCGTAGAGCAGGATCTTATGGTCCTGTCCCCCAAAGGGAATGTCAGCGGCCCATCGCCAATCAGTGCCTGACTTAGGAATTAGCGTAATTTCGGACATGTCCATGTAAAGCCTGTGGCATGGGTAAACAAGTTATAAAGCGGGAGCAGGTGGTCTTGCAGCTGGGGCAGAAAAATCCTATAAAAAGTCAGGGTGAGGCTTTCGGGACCGGGGGATTTGCCCTTGGGGAGTTTCTGGAGGGCCCTGCGAAGCTCTGCAATCGTGAAGGGTTACTCCAGGTCACGAGCCAGGGAGGAATCCAGTGGCTGCCAAAGGCAATCCTGAAGATACGCAGCTATTTGTCGGATCTTCACCTCTGGAGGCGTATAGGGGTCTGATAGTAGGCTCGAAAGGACACTTGTTTATATGCTTCCTTGATAGCCCAGATAGAGTCGCCCACCCAGAGCTTTGCTATGTATAACCTAGCGTGGTGGTGTTGCAGTCTACGCGCAAGAAGGGAGCCCACCTTATCGCCACCCTAATAGTATTTTTGAGAGCGAGAAGAGAGCGCTCTGCTTTGTTGACCCGATGTGCCCAGAGTTGGCCCCGGAGGATAGCCAGTTGTCGCTTGCCCCTCAACGTATAACGTAGGGCGTTGTTTATCGCTACGCTCTAGCAAAAGAATGTCTCCTGCAAGTTTTGATTCAAATAGGGCGCACCTCCTGGGTCCTGGCTATAGAGATGAAGGTTATCACTTTGCGTATGGTGGCTTTAAACCCATCCCAGAGAACATGGGAAGGGGGGGTTCAGGTAAAGAGTTGAGTGTAAAGTATTCTATGATGGCATCTAGGATAGTTGCCTTGTCCACGGAACCGCTTGAGAGTTGAGGGGGAAGACGCCAACGTTGGGGCGCGCGTGGGGAGTTAGCGCATGGTGTCCATGTGAGCTTGATGTTTGCGGAAATCTACATGGAGGAGAGAGCGTTTAACAGAGGGAAAATGACAAATAGATAGCCGATGCAGGTGTCGGATAGGTGCACGTGTGAGTAAAAAGAGTAATCTTTTGCGTCTGGGTGTAGATCATGTCAGGCATCGACCAGACCCGCATCTCCATCTTAAGTGCCCCGGGCATTGCTCCTGTGCCCTGCACGTGTGGTGTGTTCCTATCCAGATCAGGGTCCCAGACCAGGTTCAAGTCCCCCTCCCCACTACGATTTCGCCCTTGACAGCCTTAAACTGCTCCAAGAGGGTTTGATGTAGAAATGTGTCTTGCACCTGATTTGGAGCATAAAGATTGAGAAGTGTGAGTGTGTCCCTCTCCACAGTCGGAGCAAGAAATCTCCCACCCGGATCTCTGCTTAATTTAGTGACCTTTGTGTAGAAGCCCCTCTTTCAAAGAATGGCAAACCCCAGGGTCTTAGAGGTTGTGAAGGCCTAGTGTTGATGTGGGTACTTGAGGTGAGCCATGCGAGGAAAATCAGTGCAGAGCAGGTGAGTCTCTTGCAGAAAAATGATACCATGGTCGCATTGCACAAAGTAACTCCAAGCCTGGCGCTGTTTTCTAGGGGAATTAAGCCCACAGACATTGAGGGATAGTAGTCTCAAATCATGTGTGGTGGTCATAGAAAAGGGTAAGTGCTCGGTATGGCTGTCGAAAGAAGGGAGACCATCTCCCTGGTGGAGGTTGGTGTAGCTGGGTTATCTCACATTGCCATGGCATGATAACGGCCACTGCAATGCCACGGAGACCCAGCGAGAAAGAAGAGGGGAGAGGAACATACTGGGGAAAACCCAAAAGACCAACGTGGGTAACCCTCGATGGAGGAAAGTTCATATAGGGGAGCGGGAGGCCGGAGACACTGCGGACTAAGATACACCCAGGAGGACAATCCTGAAATAGGAAGGAAAGAAAGTGTAACAAATTGCCAAGAAACAGTCGGAGTCCGAGCCCTGGGTCCCAGGCCCCATCAGGTGAGCCACAGTCCGAGGACTGGAGGGCTGCGAAGCCAGTGCAGATGGAGGAGTTGGAGGCATTCAGTGTGGATTAATTATCTTAAGCTGAGGAATGGGCATATTCCGTTTTCATCTGTTGGAGGCGTGCAATGATGTTTGCTTTGGTGTAGTCTGAGTCCTGCGCAGCCCTGTTATTGCGGCCATGGCCGCGCTGGTGGACTGTTTGCCATATAGGACGCCAAGAGTCCGGTTGTGCAGAAGAAGGGGGTGAAGCGTACCTGCCGGGGAGTTGCCAGGAAGGCCAAGGATCGATCTGGCCTCTACGAGGGTACGAACCATAACGCTGTTTCCCTTTCCAGGAGAAGAGCAGGCCAAAGGTGTGGGCCCATTGATATTGATTCTCTGTGCACATAGGTGATCCATTACTGGTTTAAACTCCTGTTGCTGCTTCAGTGTCCGGGGAGAGAGGTCTTGATAGATGTGCACAGTGTGGCACCTGAACACTATATCCATCCGCCTTGCCTGTTGGTGCTCGAAGCACCGCCTCCTTGTCCTAGAAAAAGTGGACCCTGGGAAGAATGTACAGGGTGTGTCCGACCATCCCCGGGCGGTCGCAACACCATATGCCCCATCGAGGATCAAGGGGTCTCCTTCCTGTTCGCCCCGGATTGCCATCAGGAGGTCCCCAGTGAAGGACATGATGTCTTCCTCCTCCGCCCCTCGGGGATGCCCCTGTTGCGCAAATTGCTGCGTCGCCCCTGATTTTCCAGGTCTTCCTGCTTGGCCTGAAGCTCTGTGTTGTGCTTCTAGAGCATGGACCTTCCTCCAGAGGGTCTCCTGGTCCTCCGTGCGGGAGTCAACAGTGCGTTCCTGGTCGTCCACCCGGTCGCCCTCCCAGTCGCCCACCGCTGTGATGTCCTTGCATACGTCTGCGAGGCAAGTCTTAAAGTCTGTCTTTAAGGAGCCTATCTCTTGGCGGATATCAGCAAGGAACCTCTTTAAATAGTCTTGAGTGATAGGGTGGGGGGTTGTAGAGGACTGCGAGGGGGGAACTTTCTTGCTGCCCAAGTCAAGTATAGCTGTGTCTGAACTGGGGTGGCAAAGTGAGCTAAAGAATGATGATGGATTCAACCCAGATCTGTGACTGGGGGTGAGTGTTTGAAAAGTTTCAGCACTCCGTCCATCATCTCCTTGTTTTTGCTTTGTTCGCCCTAAGTTGGCAGGGTATGCCCAGACGTGGGTCCCTTGCTCACTTTGCCACTGGATTCAAGCTAGCCTGGCTGATGAGGGCTGTTAGCCTGAAACCGGTCCCAGGATGCTTGATTCCGGTCCAGGGAAGACATGGCTTGGCAGTTCGGTCTGGACTGTTCCCATGAGGCAGAGGGTCAAGACTGATTTGCATATAGCTGTGTCTGAACTGGGGTGGCAAAGTGAGCTAAAGAATGATGATGGATTCAACCCAGATCTGTGACTGGGGGTGAGTGTTTGAAAAGTTTCAGCACTCCGTCCATCATCTCCTTGTTTTTGCTTTGTTCGCCCTAAGTTGGCAGGGTATGCCCAGACGTGGGTCCCTTGCTCACTTTGCCACTGGATTCAAGCTAGCCTGGCTGATGAGGGCTGTTAGCCTGAAACCGGTCCCAGGATGCTTGATTCCGGTCCAGGGAAGACATGGCTTGGCAGTTCGGTCTGGACTGTTCCCATGAGGCAGAGGGTCAAGACTGATTTGCATATAGCTGTGTCTGAACTGGGGTGGCAAAGTGAGCTAAAGAATGATGATGGATTCAACCCAGATCTGTGACTGGGGGTGAGTGTTTGAAAAGTTTCAGCACTCCGTCCATCATCTCCTTGTTTTTTGAGCTGTCCCTCGCTGTTCTGTCCCTGCCATAGTCAGGGAGGCTGGTTCACAGCATACCCCAGGGGAGCCAGGTAGAATGCTGCAGACCGGCACACCCCGCCAGGAACCAACAAATGCAGACCGAGAAAGGACGAAAGCCCCTGCAGCCAAACGGGCGGTGGTGCTATGGAAGCGCTACAGCAAGGGAGCAGTGCAGAGCAGGGGAAGCCACCAAAAAATACAAGTGGGCCAATACCGCCAGTCCAGAGGGGCAAGAGAACAGAGAAACTCAGTACAGGCCTATGTCATGGGAGGCTCAATTCATGTAGGTAGTACCCCTCACTCAACACCAGTCCTCAAATAAGGCCAGCTGCAGCAGGGCAAGGTAGTCCAGCAGTTGTCAAGACTGCCCTGAGCTACAAAAGAGAAAGTTCCTGTAGGGCGTGGTCCCCAAGCGGCTGTAGAAAGGCCCGGGGGACAGCCAACAGGGGGGCCGCTGTGTATGTCTCCCAGGCTGAGTCAGGCAATTAGGCAGCAGCAGATGGGCACACACTGCTCACCACAAACAGAATTCTAAGCAGCTGGGCAGCGTGCAGGCCCAGCCGGTGACACCACAACTGCCCCCACTCGAGTACCTCCAGAGCTCCCCAGTTGCGGGGCAGCAGTAAAGCCTCACATGGGCATGAGTCCTTCCGCTGTACACGATCGCGGTCCTCCCCCTGCGATGTTCTGCATCAGCAGCGATGGGGAGGAGTGGGGGGGCCTCTGCAACGTGGAAAGCCCGCAGGCATGCTGAGTTCGTCCCTGATGAACCCACCGCTCACCGCCGACCCAGGGAAAAGCAACGCCGACGTTCTCCTCGGTATTTGGGATCTCCACCTCACAGTGTGCCAGTGAGGGTGGGGGGCGCAGGGAGCGCCCCAGCCGCCGCAGATCCATACACAACCCAGTACTCCCCTCAGCATGCCCCAAGACATGGAGCAGGTTGGGGCAAGATGGAGCGGACACTCCGGGCTGCAGCAAGGGTGACCACCTCCCGGCGGTCCAGCAGGCTCAGGAGGCTCCAACCACGGCCCCACAGCTGTCACTCTGCTGAGATAGCACTTTTGCCCCACCTGGCTAAATTTCGGGCCAAAGCCAAGGCTTTTAGCAACTTTTAGAGCCCAGGGGCTGCAGGAGCTTCGGCGAGCCATGTCTCATTCCATCCCCGATCCAAGGTCCTTTTTTTATCCTGAAAAAATCTACTTAGCAGCTATGGTTAGGCTCCCTAAAATGATGAATCAGTCTCAAGAAGAGCGTGTTCAGTCTGATTTAAAAAATATTCTGTGGTCATCCTTTAATAATCTGCCTTTTACGGTTGCTCTTTATACATCTGCTATTGTAAAAATCCTCATTGACTAAAAGCATGCAAGTCCCTTTTCCCCCCCAAATACTATTGAAGCCTAATTTAGCATTGTTATTTTTTTAGGATTCTTATGGGAATACCTGGGAAGTATCTTTGGGAAATTAATTTCAGCGGTTGCCTAAAGCAGACAAGAGGTATAACCCCAAGTTTAAGCTCCATTTATGTATGGGATTGTTTTTTGTTGTTGTTTTTTTTAGCTCAATATACGTGTACGAGTAGTACCACAGACTGGCCTCCAGGGCTGGACTGGAAACCATAATCCACCCTGGCAACAATGTTCAAACTGGTCCCAGTCTGCATTAGGCCACAACTATAAAAGGGCCGTGGTTGTCATGGTAGCCTCCCCTGCTCTGAAAGCAGCTGCCTATTCTGCAGCCTACCCGAGAAATGCCAGAGGGTAAGAAAGGCCAGTTCGGCACTGCCGGTCCCCTGTCAAGAGTTCCTTGTTTTGAATTCCCAAAAGACCTATTATACTTTAGTCTGTTGTCATCAGCTACACAGCCCCAGTTCGGATACGTGAAGCGTGAATGTCTAAATCTGGAAATTATCTCAGTGGGCTTTCCACTTCTGGCTAATTATTTTATGTTCTACAAGTACCCGTCGGCCCATTGTCATCATTTGAGCCTTGCTCCCTTTCAGTAGGGTGTTCTTCTCAGCAGTACTCATGAAGCACGTATAAAGTCTAGCACACAATTATTTCATCAATTTTCCTAGTCGTTTTAATGAGGACTACAGTTCAACTTTATTTCGAGACATTTTCTTTCAAGCCTTCTGCTACAGTCTTCTCTGGTCCATCATTCTCCTTAATCTACCAGCATCTTTCCTAGTTGACATTTCACCTCCATCTGGTCCTCTGCTTCTCCTAACCCTTTAATTTCACTTTTGACTTCTTTGCCTCTTTTGTCACTGTTGTAGTCTCCCTTCAACCTATTTCCATTCCTCTCACCCGTACTGCTGTCTCTTGCATGCCATAGCCGTTGCCCACTCACCTCCATTGCAATGGTACATTTGGCATTCTTATGCTTAGCTCTGTTTCCCTTCTCATCTACCTCCTTGCGTTGTCATTGTTTTTCTAATTTCCATACCAGTTCCATTTCTTGCACTCTCCTGCATGTTTACCTCTGATCTCCATCTCTTATCTCCCGCTTTCCGTGTTACTTCTGTTGCTCCTCGTTAACATGTTCCCGATTTGGCCTTTCTCATACAAGATCACTGTATGTTCTTCCTTATCCTGGCCCATCTTCCCCATGCTTTTATTCCTTTTCTCTTGGCTTTTTGCGTTATCTTCAGCTGCTTCTCTCTGTTGCCTCTATTCTGTCTCTGTTCACCTTCTTTTACCTGTGGCCCACTTTTTGAGGACCACAGAATAAACCTCCTTCCCTCTACTTGCCATTTTACACTGTCTCCCGCTTTTCTCATGTTCTTTCCTCCCTTCCCCACCTTTCTGCTCTGTGATGTTTCATGCTTACAGGCCTGCTTACCTTCTTTTCTTTGTCCTTCATTCATGGAACTTTTTCATATTCTTTGTTTGCTTCACCTTGTTTTTCATTTCTTTTTCTTTCTTTCCCACTCTTCATGGTCCCTTGCTCTTCCATTTTTTTTTACCATTATCCTTCTTGCCTCCGCTCACATTTTCTTTTTCCATCTTTCTTTTCCCTATTTCATTTAGTGTTCTTGCTTTGTTTTCTTTTTTTTTTTTTTTTTGCATCGTCGCCTCTTTACTCTTGTATTCTCTTCCCTTATTTTGTTCTTTCACTCTCTTTTGAGTGTCTCTTCACCTCTGCATTGTTATGTCATACTTTTTCTTCCAATTTCAGCTTTCAGCATCCGATGTTTGTTAAATGTGGACATCTTGTGCACCTCCGCTCTAATGTAAGGATTTTTGGAGCTCCAATGCAAAAAGGATATTATCTGTTTGGGTGCTACCTACCCATTAGGAACAAAGTCATTTTGAGGGCATTTTGATCTGGTATGCAAAATTGACCAATCCTTCCCTCTAATCCAGGACCCGCACAACCCCCAATATGCCTTTGACGTTGCCATAGACATACCTCCTTGGTCGGCACCACCCCTACCACCTAATACTACCAACCACCTACCCATTTCAACTTTGCCCGTTACGCTCCTTCCTAACTTACAACTGAAAAATAACGCCTCCTGGCATAATTTCGGTCCTATGACCGAGCTCGAAGTCTTTAATATCCTAGCTAAAATAAAGCTGACTTCGCACACCAAAGACCCTCTCCCTTCTACCCTAGTTCACAATCTTAACCACATCATTGCCCCTTTCTGGACTAAAATCATCAATACCTCCCTTGCCACTGGATGTGTCCCCGGCTCCCTCCAACTCGGACAAATCACTCCCATTCTTAAAAACCTCACTGCTGTCCCCAATGATCCTAACAATCTCCGCCCTATCTCTAACCTCCCTCTTCTTGCTAAAGCCCTTGAAAAATGTGCATTGCTTCAACTGGACAAACACCTAGGCAATTTCAACTTACTTGACTCCTTTCAATCCGGTTTCAGGAAAGGCTGCAGTACAGAAACCGCCATGCTGAACATTGTGGATGACATCCATAGTTCCATAGATAATGGTGAGGCTTGCCTTCTTATACTTCTCGACCTCTCTGCAGCGTTCAATACAGTTAACCATTCTTCCTTACTTAATTCGCTTAAAGCTCGCTTTGGCCTTAATGGTGTGGTCCTCAAATGGTTCTCTTCTTTCCTCCAACACAGAACACAACAAATCAAAATTAACGCCTGCCTCTCTAATCCTACCCCGGTCTCCTTGGGCATCCCCCAGGGCTCTATTCTCTCCCCCTCTCTTTTCAACCTCTTTATGGAACCCCTTACCCTCATTCTGAAACAAGCTGGAATCAACTATCACCTCTATGCTAACAACACCCAACTCTACTATAAAATTAAATCCCACTCGGATATACTTCATTTAAACAATACCCTGAGAAAGATCCAATCCTGGTTCTACTCCAACCATCTTAAACTGAACCCTAAAAAAACTGAAATTATTCTCTTCTCTCCTAAAAACAATCGGCTCCCCATCTAAGACTGGATCACGGATCTAAATGCCCTCAATTGCTCGCTCTCCTTATCTGACTCGGCGAAATCCCTAGGTTTCACTCTCGACAAAAACCTGGCTCTTAAGGACCACATAAAAAACTCTGCTAAAGGAGCACTTTTCACTCTCCGACACCTTAAGAAAATCAAACCCTTCATTCCTTTAGATGACTTCAAATGGGTCGTCCAATCACTAGTCCTATCTAAATTGGACTATGGCAACGCTATCCTCAGAGGAACCCCCAAAGTACACCTAGCCCCCCTTAGAGCGCTCAACTTGGCGGCCAGACTCATCACTGACTGTAAACTATTTGACCACATCTCCCCAGCCCTTAAAGCCCTTAATTGGTTACCCGTTGAAGGAAGATGCTTTTTATAAGACTGCATGCATCACGCACAAAGCTCTTCACCAACAAACCCCGTTGTACCTAACAAACAAACTCAATAAGGCGGGCTGTACCAAACTGATGAGAAGCACCAATGCGCTCCTCCTCGTCCCCCTGCTTTTAAAAAAGAAATCCACCCAATCGCGCTCCTTCTCTGGGAACGCCCCGAACTTCTGGAATGCCCTCCCGCCGGACCTGCACTGTAACCCCCTCCTACCTCAACTTTAAAAAAAGACCTAAAACATCACCTTTTCAAATTCTACTGGGGCCCATAATCTCTCCTTTGACCTTACTTTCTGTTTCCCCTGCATTGGTTATCTTCAGTTTTTTTTCCTGACCCTCTGCACTCTCCCTCTTTACATATCATCCTCTCTTCTCTGACCCTAATTGCTACACCCATTTATATTATTTATATGTTCATTACCTGCTAACCACCCTGAATTTCTTCCCCCCTTCTATTAATATGAGATATACCTGCGTGTTTTGTTACCCTGAAAAATTGCTAAAGTTATTTTTGCCCCCTTTTAACTTTATGTGAGATGTACTCGCTTGTTTTTGTTTATCCTGAACAACTGCTTTTCTTGATTGCCTCTGTTCATGTAAAGCACTCTGATACCCCCGGGTCTAGCCAGCGCTATATAAAACCTTTCAAATAAATAAATGGTGGTATTATACGGCACCTGTCTACGGTTGCCTTAATGTAGCACTGCTCAGACCTCCTGAAAGTCATTACTTCACTCCTATGCACCACTCTTCTCACCATGAGGATAGGTTGTTTACGTGCGACCAGGAGGCATCTTTTAATGGTGAGAGGTTTCGCTTCATAGGAGAAAAATAGCAATCCGTTCCTATGAAGTTCTCTCCCATGATTCAGACTGCTGCTGGTGATTGGATTGCTGCTGGTAAGGGTTATCACCCACCTCTTGTTCTAGCTCGCCAGATGCTGTAAGCATAAAGGAGGGGTCTGCTCACCTCCTAATCCAAGAGGGGATAGGGTCTGGCAAAATTCCTGTAAGTGCGTCTAACATAAGTGCCTGCTTTCTGGTCTTCCTGTGGTTTGGGTGATTAAGAGCGCCCAAGGTCCTGACTTTCATCCGAGCCCTTCCCCACCCCAGTAAGCAAGAGGCTGGACCGTGGGACAATGTCAGAATTGTGAATGATGTTTTTCGTTATCTGAACAACATTGACCACTTGCTAATTATGCCTGCCTGAGGATCACCACCCCCCCCCCCCCTCCTAATTTTTTTCTGAGAAATGATGCCGTTTTAAAATATGCACCTTTGAACAAAGAGCCCATGAACGCCTGGACTGTATTAATTTTTTTGTCAAAAACGAGAGTCAACCTTCACCTAAATTTGCAGCTGTAATTCCGGGACCTTGGTTGAGTCTACCCTCCAGTGACTATTAGCTGTTTACCTTAACCATATTAGCCTTCCACTCTTTCTGATGTAACATTGGATTGTGAACCCTGTAGTTTATTTCACAGTCCATCTGCTAGATCCCGGTTGCTGGGCTAACTAGCCAAAATTCTCATATCACGAGGCAATTGCGATGTAGCAGATGTACTGCACAATATCACTGCAAAGCCCACAAACCAGTATGAAATCAGCCACGGTCCCCCTCAAATAAACGTCGATATTGGATTGATAGTGTCGCATCAACGCATTTTTTTCAATCCTTTTTAGGTCTCGCCCTGAGCCAGCGCTTGCGCTGGTCTGGGCGAGACATTTAGTCAGTGGGCTTTGAGAAATGCGACCACAGCTTTTTGTGTGGCATTCTGCGCGCGGTTACGCGCACAGGCACGAGCGCCATCGGGCTTTCCTCTCGCTCTCCCGCGCGCACCTCGCTCTGCCTCTGTCTTGCTCGCCCCTCCCCCACCAGAGCTGCCATCTGGCTTTCTCTGCACGCACCACTCGCGTGCTTGTTTTCTTTCGCGGCCGCGTCACTTTCGCGGCCAATGCTTGTTTTTAAACTTTCAGCGCGAGGCGCGCGCACGCACCACTCCCGGGCTTGTTATCTTTGTACATGTGTATGTTTAAACCAAGCTCATGGCCTGCATTCCTTTTCCATGGTATCCACAACCGAGCTTTCAGACACGGTTTGGATTTCCTGGAGAATGGACCTGCGTGAAGTGGGCTCTTGCTTTTCCTGCAATAAACTTCTGATGTTCAACTCATTTTGCCGGCTCTTTGTACTACCTTCACCACATAATTGGCGACGAGTGACGTCCAGCAGGAGTCCGCTGTCCACTTCTCATCATTTTCAGATGTTATTGCTGTATTTACGAAGTCTGGATTCTGCTCATTCTCTGCTGCATATTGCAATTTTACAGCTTTTGCTGCAGAAACCGTGAGTGGCCTCCTGGGGCGTTCCCCTTCATATTCAGTAATTGGCACGCCTCCGCTCCGTTCCATTAGCCTGCTTGCGCACACACTGGCAATGCTCCTCACGCAAAGCTCGTGCACTGGCACTGCTCCTCACGCAAAGCTCGCGCATCGCGTTCTTGACTGGATTTTGACCCCGACACAGTGGGTCATTATAACGTGGCAGCCATTTTGATCTGGGCCATTTCAACCACTGGCAAATGGATTTTGCTAGTTTTGGTAACATTACAGAATAAGACTCGTTTAAACAAGGGAAACAATATTTGACACTGTGATCCTCTTTTGGCTTACTTGCTGGTGTTTGTTCTTCTGTATTAAAAGGTGAACAGGGTGGTGTTTTCATTTTCAATACAAAAGAAGGTACATTTTATGTTACAATAGGTAAAAGTATATTTAAGTATGTCTGGCATTCAACAATTTGTACAAATACAGCCTTTTCTTCAAAACCCTGGAATACCAGCACAACTTTGGGAGAAATGGTACAATACTTTTGAGAATTTCTTGTTTGCAATTGATGCCGAAAAATGTAATGCCAAAAGAAAAAGGGCTATTTTATACAGCAATTTAGGTATAGAAGGACAACAGTTTTTAGGTCTCGCTGAGCCAGCGCATGCGCTGCGAGAAATTTTGTAAACGGGCTTTTAAAAGTCCTACCAGAGGCTTTTCCTGGCCTCAAGCTTGCGTGCATGTGCAGCCGCCATCTGTCTTTCCTCCTGTCACGGGTCATTAAGTGCATCACGATCACTTTCACTTCCGCACACAACTCCCGGTTTGTTTTCACGCACGCACCACTCGCGTGCTTGTTAAGGAATGTCACCACTAACCTTGCCTCTCGACACAGCGCTTCCTGTAGTCCGTGCCAGGTTGTGTTTATTGCTTTCAACATCCGCTCTCACATGTCATCCTGACTTGTTTTTGTTGCAGTTCTTTCATAACTACTTTGCTTGATTTCTTTCTTTCTCTCACTCCCCTGTTTTCATGTTTCTAGACTTCTTATTTCATCCAAACGTTTCTGCCGATTCTTTTTGTCCCTCTTCTCTTTCGCGGAATAACCTTTCATTTCTCTCGCGAACTGCTCCACCATTCAAATTTACCCTCTTGTCAGGAGATTAGCTCACAGAACGGAACACCTTCCCTTGTGATAGCACGCTCACTGGGTACCCATCGCCCACTGACGCATCAGCTCCTGCGCACTGGGAAAGCAGGTCTGATTGAAACATCTTATGAAGTCAGAGGCGTGCAAGGACAGACGTTTAGATCGCTGCTAGTCTGTTGGCTAAGACCACATCTGCATCAGATGTAACCCCTCTAAAGGGCAATAAGCTCCACGATGATGCCATTCGTGTGATAGTTCTTTAAAGAAGTAAATATTTTGAGTGTAAAAGGCTTAGCATCTCCGTCTTGAAACACCAAACGTTTGACATGTCTTTTGAAAAATAAAGGTTTGTGAAACAGATAACATACCAGGATCTCTTTAAACGTCCTCCTTAACCTGTTTCTCGTCTGTGGTTGGTGAGACATCTAGTCGTTTTCCTTCCAGTGTGGGTGTCCTCTAGGTCTTGTTAAGTATGTGGGGAGTGCTCCAAAGGCAAACATTTTTTTGACTTAAAAAAATGAAACACTTTGCATGGTGCATTGCAATTGGGTGAAGGCCTTTTTCATTACATTCACTTTTAAGCTTGTAATGGTATATCCTAGAAGAAAAGCACCTCTTTGCATAGCCCCAGTTTTTTATAAGCAGAGTTGCCTTAAAGCCAGTCATCTATGCAATGCCACGGCACGCAACTGCACTCCCACAACACCAACAGAAGCACACCACCACCTCAGCATCACTCAGCCCAAGCGCAGCACTACCTCAGACCTCAGCACAGACCACCTCCGCACCTCAACACTACCTCAACACCACCTCTGCACCACTGCAGCACCACCGCACTACCTTAGCATCAGTTCAGCACCACCACCTTAGCCACAGCACCAGCACAGCATCACTCAGTGCCACCACAGCATCACTCAGCACCACCTAACCACCAGCACAGCATTACCTAAACATCACTCAACACCACCCCCTCAGCACAGCACTACCTCTGCATCAGTGCAGCACCAACTCATCACCAAATCAGCACCAGCACAGCCCCACCACAGCATCAGCACAGCACTACCTCAGCCGCAACTCAGCACAAACGCATCACCAGCGCAGCACCAGACTTGCATTAATAAGCACCACTTAAACACCAGCACAGCCTCACCAAAGTATCACTCAGTACCACCACAGCGTCACTAAGCAGCACCTCTGCATCACTCACCACCACCTAAGCACCACCACAGCACCACCTGAGCACCGTATCAGCACATAACAATATTAGCATCAGCACAGTACCAACTCCTCATCAGTGCACCACCACCACCAGTGCAGCACCAACTCAGCATCAGCTCAGCACTACCTAAGCTGCACTGCAACACCACCTCAGCATCACTCAGTAACACCTAAGTATAATTCAGCATCACATGAGCATCACCTCCGAACCAGCACACCACCACTTCAGCATCACCTCTATCATTCAGAATCACCTGAGCACCACCTCCGCCACTGTTCACAACCACCTCAGCATCACTCCGCACCACTTCAGTTTGACATCAAAATCTGGCATCTCTTGATTCTCCCCAAATAACTCTCCACTACTCCTATTCTAATTAAGGTACTATTTCCCAAACTCCAACCTCCCGTTGTTTATATTGACAGCATTTCATGAACAAAAAAACTAGAACACATTTTGGGTGTTAATTCTGGCTTTTATTAGGGTACTTCAGTTGTATATAATGTTTTCTAGGTTATATAAAAGGTGACAAAAATGGTTATAATACTTTTTTTATTATAACATACATTTTCAACATGCTGCACAACATTAACAATGCTCTACAACACATATTAAAAACGTTAACAAAACCAATTGCTCTATCTAAACACTTATAAGGCCCCAAAGGCGAGACCTATTGCCTATGCCAATGCTTGTTTCTGCTGTAGCCGTGTAAGGATGTTATTCCTTTCTCGGGTACATTGTATGCTTTCAGAGCTGTTATTATTTTGGAAAGCATACTCCGACCCCTAACTCTCTCTTCATTAAACGTAGTTTTAAAAAAAAAAAAAGATAAGTTGTTGATACATTTACGGGGTTATTGATTGTTTTCCTCAGGTAAAGCCTGACTGATGGTGCCCTCCTTTAATTAATAAACGGCCCTTGAAATTTGAGTGTAATTCACAACAAATATTAGTTGTGTTTTTTCCTAGTACTACGTAAGTGGAGGCTTACATGGAGAAAAACCTTTGTATTCTACTGTATAGTATCGTTTTGATAGCACCTTCCTACCGCTTGTTGAAGCCCCAAGGCACTTTGTGGTTGACTGAGTAAACAGCTGCCACTCTGTTGTGGATGGTCGCAGAAGGGTGTTAAAGTGTAAGCTATTAAGCTAAGAGTATTAAGTTTAGGTGTGCCCAGAGAATGTGCTCCAGACTTGTTGTGGGGCATGTAGTAGCGCCTGGAGCATAATGCAAATGGGTTTGAGGGATAGCTTCTCAGGTAGTGTGTACAAACCAGAGTGACTTGTAGTCCGAGTCAGTCGAGTGATGAATTTATCTCTGAGCGGAATCTTTATTGCTATTCTGAAATAGGATAGCTGTCGAAAATCCTTATTCTCTTTTAGTGAGTGTGTCAAGGTTTTTGTGTCGGCCCTGGGACGGAACTTCCACTGATGCGAGTTTGATAAGAATCTTCCCAGGAATGACAGAAGTCCAGTCTCTGGAGTCCATGTTCAATGTCTTGTTCCACTCTTAAGCCACCTGTAAAGTTAATAAGGGGCGTATAGAGGAGCAACACAAACCCTAGTGTTGAAAGCACTGCTAAGTCACCAATAGAATTATATGCACTTGTGGTTAATAAGCACAATCCTGTTTTTCTCCTAGAGCATCATGTGCTGAATCTCTAAGCGCAGTGGTTCCCGAACTGTATTTGAGGGTCATATCACTTAAGCTTTAAAAACGGCGCTAATGCATGTTGGTCACAATATAAATCAATTATCTGGTAGTTTTGAACTAATTTTATAGTGTGATGTTTTTGTCATACTTTACTATACAGTTGCTGTTTAGAAACCTTCTTTTTAAGTCTGACGTTAGCCAAGACCTTTTGATTTTACTAAAATGTTATGTAGAATATATTTAAGGGGATATTTAAAGGGAGCCCTCTTACTCCATTGGTCTGTTATGCCAATCACATTTTTCTTCTGCTCACTATGACATACAGCGTATGTCACTAGGTCCGCCCACTTCATCCATTGGTTAACTTCACTGTGAGGAACAGCATTGGGTCCTTTCACATGGAAAACATCCACACAGAAAGTAGTTCCATTCAGTGCCAGGTACTACAATGTCTGTGTACTTCTTGAGACCCGAAAATATTTTTACTCTAACCCTTTTTTTGCCCCATTTATTGGTGAGTGCGTAGCGCCTTCCCCCATCAATGAAGCCCTGTCAAAACAAAACAAGCATAGACAAAGCCAAACAGTTGACAGCCAATGCCTCAACTATTGGCTTTGCCAGTGCTTGTTTGTTTTTACCTTCTCTTGCCTTTTTGTGTACATGTATTTTCCCTCTCATGCTATGAAAGTGTGGTGTTGGCAATTTATTTTTGGGGTGAATAAAATGTAAGGAAACTGTTTTAACAGAATATATATATATATATATATATATATATATATATATATATATATATATATATATATATATATATATATATATCCATATATATCCATATATATCCAGAAGATCCCAAGTGTTACCGAAAAAGATAAACCACACGGGCACAGACTCCAATTGATGTAGATTTATTTTATAATTACATGGTCCAAATGACGTATTTCTGCCGCCGACCTGCGGCCTTGATCACATAACGCGCTACGTGCAAGTAGCCTCTTATATAGCCAGGTAAGTTACTTTACGTTTTTTTGCATTTTTTTGCTTTTTTTAACTTTTTTTTTCACAACAGAGTGACTTACGAGCAGGCCCCAGGCAGTCACATGTGATATGACACACAGGTAAGTGGATAGACATGATAGACAGACTAGCCACACATTGGATGAGGTAGTGAGTTAATGAAACTATAACAGACAGCGGAATTACTTAAGCTCAAAATACAAATATATAACTGCACAGTGCCTAGCTATAGTAAATTCCAGACTTGTGAAAAATTATCTCGCTATACCTACAACATTGCTGTCTCCCGGAATAGACACGGAGAAAAGGCAACAATTCTCACTTCAGTGGCAAATGTCAGAAAAATCCAGAAACTGATATATAAAGCGCACAAAGATATGAACTTCCATGACCCAAAAATGCGGAAAACTTAGATGTACTGATGATGGTAAAAATTTGAAAAACCACTAAAACCCAGAATAGGCTGCGCTAAGGATGTTGGACATGCGCGTTGGCGACGATAAATGAGTGTAAAAACAGATTCGTCATACAAAATAGATGACGTTCAGTATAGTGCAAGTGCTGTATATAAAAAAAAAAAAAAAGTGCTCAAGTGAATACAAATGAAAAAGGGACAAAGTTACTTAGACATACAAATTAACTCGTTTTTGATCCCTAGTTTGGGATACCAGGGATCAAAGTGAATACAGGTAACGTGTTCATTCACGGATGTCTTCATGTTCCAGCCGGAACATATAACATTATGAACATGAATAGTGCTTGGTCAGATCCAAAGCAGAGCAAGCCAATTTGGTACTCGTTAATCCAGGTCAAATCTAAGGTAATTAATTAGATACAAATATGACTGCTTGAATGCAAAGAGAGAAAACATCAGATGACATAGATGGAGGTCAGAGCTAAAGATCAACAAAACCAAAATCATGGATACCTGCATAATTAATCACAAATAATTATACAGATCCTCACTCATATTGAGACCTGAGTGTGTCTTGGTGTTGAGCTCCAAGATATATCGCCTTTCCAGCTGCCTAAGCTTCTTCTCACGATTACCCCCACGCCTAAGTGTAGGCACACTATCAATGACAAAATACTTCAGGTGTTCCAGGTTGTTGCTATGTACCTCTTTGAAGTGTCTGGCTACAGGGTATGTGGGGTCATTGTTGACTATGGCTCTCAAATGTTGTAAGATCCTCATGTGGAATTGGAGTTTGGTGCTGCCAACATATCTAAGGCCACAGCTGCACTGTAATACATACACTGCGTACTCAGTTCTGCATGTGTATCTGTTATTTATAGTGATGGGTTCTGTGCGGAAAGTGACAGTAACATGAGTGGTGTTCATACCAAAACGGCAAGCCCTACACATGCTGCATTTGTGGAACCCCTTAATGTCAGTGAGCCAGTTAGATTTTATAATGACTTCCGGACTGCTCTTGACAAGCGCATCCCTCATCGAGAATGCACGACGATACGTGATCGTGGGTTGCTTGGCAACTAGAGGACCTAGGACGAGGTCAGTCAGAATGATGCGCCATTGTCTGTTGACGATGGACCTAATGGCACGTTCTTCTTTGCTATACGTAATGACTAGGCGAGTATCTACCGTCCCATTCTCATTAGTATCAGAACTAGTAGGAGTGTTGTTAAGTTCATTGCAATGTCTGCCTGTCAACAGTGACTCCCTAGGTATAGCATTGGCTCGGGTTCTAGCTCTAGTGATTAATTTGTCAGAGTACCCCCGTGCAACAAATCTACATTGGGCTTCATCTTGACACTGTTTGAAGTCACCATCAGAACTGCAAATCCTGCGAAGCCGAAGCATCTCACCATATGGGATGCTAGCTATGAGGTGCCTGGGATGAAAACTTGTTGCATGCAGTGTGGAATTTCCAGCAGTGGGTTTATGATGTAATTTGGAGTGGATAGACCCGTTCTCTATGTAGATGGTGACATCAAGAAATTCTATAGAGGTAGCACTGATATTGGCATTGAACTCAAGTTTTAATTCATTCACATTAATATCAGCAATAAATTCAAGTGCACTTTCCTTAGTACCATTCCAAATAACAAAAATATCATCGATGTAGCGGAGCCATGAAATTATGTGTGCACTCCAAGATGCATGGTGTACTATCCTGAGGACCTGCTCCTCCCACCAGCCCACATGGAGACCTGCATAGCTGGGAAAGAAGCAGGCTCTCATAGCGACACCCCTTAATTACTGGTAAATGGCCCTGTCAAACATGAAAAAGTTATTAAGACATCATTCTATCATGAACAAAATAAGCTCATTGTGACGGTAACAGTGTATTGGTCTGTCTTTGAGGTAATGTTCACAGGCTCTCAATCCATCGCAATGCTTGATGCTCATGTACAAGGAGGTAATATCCATAGACATTGGGATGTAATTTCCAGACCACGGGATATCCTTGATCTTGAGCAGAAAGTCACCCGTGTCACGAAGGTAAGATGGTAGTTGTGTGACACAATCCTGCAGGAAATAATCAACATACTTGGACATATGTTCACATAAACTATTACATGCTGAGATGATCGGACGACCGGGAACCGGTGAGCTACCTTTGTGGAGCTACCTTTGTGGACTTTGGGAAGAAAGTACAAAACCGGGAGCATAGGTGTCTCGTTGAGACAGAGGAATTAATCTTTGGTCAAAAGGCCTTCCATTTGAAAGTTGTTTAGTTTCTTTTTCAATTCTTTACTCTTTGTGTTGACTTCCTGAGTGTTCTATATCTTATAGCAGGAAGTGCCGTTCAAATGTCTATGTGCCTCCTCATAACTACCTACTGGCGACCGCCACTAGAGGATATATATATATATATATATATATATCTCCATCCATCCCCCCCTCCCCCCCCCTCCCTAGTGGCGGTCGCCAGTAGGTAGTTAGGACCAGGTTTCCATAGGAAAAGAGTGTTTTGACTTGCCCGTGCAGATCAAAGGAGGTGGGGACGCCTGGCCCCCCTCCTGGAGCCATATATGGTCCTGGGGACTGGGGTGGGGGGGGAGAAGTAGGAGCATAATAAAGGTCAGAAACGAGCAGAAAGAGGCAGAATAAAGGTCAGGAACAAGCAGAAAGAGGCAGAATAAAGGTCAGCAGCGAGCAGAAAGAGGCAGCATAAAGGTCAGAAACGAGCAGAAAGGTGCAGAATAAAGGTTAGAAACAAGCAGAAAGAGGCAGAATAAAGGTCAGCAATGAGCAGAAAGAGGCAAAATAAAGGTGAGCAGCGAGCAGAAAGAGGCAAGATAAAGGTCAGAAACGAGCAGAAAGAGGCAGAATAGAGGCAGAATAAAGGTCAAAAATTGGCAAAATAAAGGTCCGCAACAAGCAGATATAGGCAAAATAAAGGTCGGCAACGAGCTGAAAGGGGCAAAATAAAGGTGAGAAATGAACAAAAAGAGGCAGAATACAGGTCAGAAACTAACCACCCCTCAACTCACAGTACGTTTGAGTCCCGAACCAAAACAACATTAAACCAACTTGTGCTGTTACTGCTGGGGCGCAGCTCCAAGGCCACTTGTGCAGGACTGTCCATCTGTCTATGTACCACCTTAGGCAGTCTCTAGTTAGTAGCAAAAATCTCCCGTGCCCCCCAGGCCGCTATTGCCCCGGAGCTAGTTCCAATCTTACCAGACATGACCGTCGAACAGAGTCTCTCTACCCCAAGTGTTCAGATGTCATGGGTGTCACCAGGGGCAATTGGCCATCCTCTGCTTCGTGTTCTGTTTCAGTTCGTTCTTGGCTGCTGCCCTCCTCTTGTGAGACAAGGTATCTCCACCTAATACTGCTGAGGATGCCGCTGTATTGTTGGACCTCCTTGACAGTTTTCTCTTGCACCGCCTTCATCTGCTCCTTGGTTGGGGAGGCCGTGATGTTCTTCCTGTTGATTCTTCGCCTTGATGGCGCCAGTTTCAGCCTTCATCATTCCTTACCCCTGGTGGTATACCTGACCAGAGACCCCGCTGTTCGAGCCACAACCAGGCCTCCTGCACTTTTGCCAAGAAGTGGCTCTTTCCCCCATGCATTACCTGCAGCTTCGCTGGGTAGAGGAGTGCATACTTAAGATCCAGCTGGCGCAGCACCCTCTTGACCGGCACAAACGCCCCTCGCTACCACCGAACAAGGTAAGTATAGTTCAGGTACAGGTTTACCTCTTGTCCGTCTATCATCCAGGGACCGTGTTTCCTAGCCACCTGTAGGATTACATCCCTGTCCCTAAAGTTCATCACCCTCGCAAAGATTGGGCGTGGGCCGGCCCCAGGCAGTGGCGGGTAAGACTGGATTCTTTGCGCCTGTTCTACTGAGAAGAACTGGGAAGGGTTTCCCTGCAGAACTGTTTTGTCCAACCACTCCTTCACAAATAGCTCCGTGTTCGGCCCTTCCGGCTTCTCCGGCACTCCTACTATCCTGACATTATGGCGGCAGAACCTGCCCTGCGCATCTTCCAGTAGCTTCACCTCCTTCTCCATTGCTGGGCATTTCTTAGTAAGGTCTTTATCTGTGGCAGGGCAACACCCAGTTGAGCTTCCAACTCTTTGACCTGGTCTGATAGCTTTCCGTGGTCATCTCTCAGTAACCCCTCCTCTCCCACCACCGCAGCTATTTGGGTTTCCAAGGATGCTTTGTGTCTTTTTTAAAATTTCAAATACTTTATTAGATTTTCCATTACAAAACAAAATAAAAAACATGTTTGAAGTATACAAACTACACACATAACTCAATAGTGCAATTGAACAAAGCATTAATTTAATAAAATACCAGAGTATTATTACAACCATTATATACGCAAACGAAGAGATAGCGAAAAACCGAAAAAAGAAGTAAAGAAAAAGGAGAAATGAACAAAAGAGGAGAAAAGAGGAAGAAAACTAATAAAGAAGAAAAAGCCCCTGACAAATGGCTAACATAATGTGCCTGAAAATAAATGAGGCCTACTGTTACATCTGTTGGTTTTAAGCAAGTACATCAAACAAGTTACCTATCATCCATAAATTTATAAAATATAAAATTATCACGGAGGTTTATGTGACTTGAAGTAAATGTCCAAAGAGTTCCACATAGCTCTGGACGAAGATTTCCATGGAGTGTTCTGCAAAGCGATGTTATCTGCACCTCTGAGATGAATAATCCAGTTCATCCACCCTTTATATGAGGTCTTATGCGTATCCTTCCAATTGTTTAGTACCATCTTTATTGCTGACGTGAATAAAAGGTCTAATAGGGCTTTATCTGCATCATTACATGTGTCTACCGTAATAAAGCCAGTTGTTAGAGTAGATAATTCCCTTTTTAACTCACAATTGAATAATTTTGAAAGGAAATCGAAAACCTTGTCCCAAAAGGACAACACAGCCTTACAATGTAGAATAAGATGGGCTAAGTCTCCAGTTTCTTCTTTACAATTCCAACACAATGGATCATCACGAATATGTAAAGAGTGCAAACGAGCAGACGTCCAAAATGCCTTGTGTAATAACCAAAATGTAGTTTGAGACAATACTGGGGATATGTTGTTACGGGTTGTAGAGCTCCACACGTGAGGCCAAAGAGAATCCGGTAGTGGGTCAGAGGAATGCATCTCCCAAAAAGCTACAAGCTTGTTATTAATATTCGAGGTGTTGGGGCGAAGAAGTTTGTAAATGTGTGATACTTGGTGACCTAGTTTATTAATTTGTGATACAAACATTGGTAGGGATGGCGACGAGTTATGCAATTTATCCTTAGTTAGAGCCGCTCTAATTTTTAAGAAGTTATAAAATTCAATGTTGTCTAATTTGTATCTGGTTTGAAGTTCCGCAAATGTAATGGGATATGAAGAATGTTCTAGCTGATAGGGAAAAAATATACCCGCATTAATCCAAGTACCAAAATTTAGGCTTTTCCCTTTATATAAAATGTTGCGATTATGCCAAATAGACTTCATCTTGGATCCTTTAATACTTGAATCGAGTTTCTTGTCTACCTGTAGTAGCGCCAATTTCGTGTTTTTGAAGATAGATTTAGAGCTAATCGGATAAAGTTGATTAGAAGTGAGTAGGGCCAAAGGATTAAGATTATCAAGAATAGATCTCTCAACTTCTAACTTCACCGGAGTGTAATGGGCAGGAGGCGAAATCCAATAAGACCCCTGTTTTGCTAAAAATGCTGATTGATATAATTTAAAATCGGCTAAATTAACTCCACCTAAGGATTTGTCAAGCCTCCGTTTTTTTAGTCCAATTCGAGCCTTCTTGCCTTGCCATAAAAAGTTTGTGAGGAGGACATCTAGTTTCTGGTGAAAATCGTCTGACAGGATAAGTGGGCGCATGTTAATAAGATAATTAATCAAAGGCGTAATCATCATCTTTATTGTCTCTATTCTCCCCCACCATGTGATGAATTTTGGTGACCATGAATCAAGGAGTTTCGTGACTTTATCCAATGTTAGCTTCTCATTGTGATGAAGGGAGTCGATAATATTGCTACCGAATTCGATACCTAAATATTTTATATACCCCGATTGCCATGCCAGGCCTGAGTTACCAAAAATTTCTTTGGTACAATGAATATTCAAGGGTTCAACCTCCGATTTGTCCCTGTTCAGTTTATTTCCTGAGTGTACTGAATATTCTCCTATCGTAAGCATCAAAGCTTTAATTGAAGGTTCCGGGTTTTCTGTTAATATTAAGATATCATCCGCATATGCGGCTAATTTAACTTGAACATTATTGAACTCTACACCTTTTATGTCTGTATTCAATTTAATGTCTTGAATTAAAGGTTCCAAAGCTAAAAGGAAAAGAGATGGAGATAGGGGGCAACCTTGTCTGGTGCCTTGTTGCATGGTAGAAGATTCCGAGAGCGAACCATTGATCACGATGCGGGCCGAAGGCTTTAAGTAAAGGGCCATAACCATATTTATGTATGACTCCCCCAAGTTAAATGAATACATACATTGTTTTAAAAAAGACCATGAGACCCTCTCAAAGGCTTTTTCTGCGTCCAATGTAATTGCTATTGTTTGATCTTGTTTAGTCGCGGCATGTTCTAAAACATGGCATAATAAACGAGTGTTATCGTTGAACATACGATTTTTAAGAAAACCGACTTGAGAGTTGCTTATTAAGCGTGGGAGGACAGTGTTAAGTCTTGAGGCCAAAATTTTTGCGTAGATTTTACAATCCACATTTATGAGAGATATTGGCCTATAATTCTTTGGCAATAGGGAGTCCTTCCCCTCTTTAGGTATAACTATTATGTTAGCTTCTGCCATGGACTCAGTCGTACAACCTTTATTAGCTATATTATTAAATAATTTCAACATAGTTGGTTGCAATTGGTCTGAGAAAGTTTTATAGAAAGAAGCAGTAAAACCATCAGGTCCCGGGGCCTTATTATCTTTCAAGGCCTTGATCGAATTCTCCACTTCCAATAGGCTAATTGGTTTTCCTAAAGCTAATCTGTATTTTTAGTTTAATTGGGGTAAGTTCAATCTGTTCAAGTAGTGAGTACATTCATCTGAATTAAAGTTCTGATAATTTTTATATAAGTCCTCATAGAAGGTTTTGAAAGTAGTTAGAATATCCTTTTGTTTTGTATGTGTTTGGTTATTGACATCCTTGATGGATGAAATAACATTTTGGTTCTGTTTATGTTTAAGATATGAAGCCATTAATTTTCCTGCTCTATTAGCTTCGCAAAGTTTAAGGGCTTTAAATTTGTTCACCCATAATCCCGCCCGTTCACTCAGAATTTTATTATATTCATATTTCTTTTGCGTTAGGAGGTTAAGGATCGTAGTATCTTCCAACGAAATGGCATGGGAGGACTCCAAAGTTTTAATTTCTTGTTCCAGTTTAACTAATTATGAATTACATTTTTTATTGATTCTTGTTTTAATTTCAATAAGAACCCCTCTAATAGTAGCTTTCAGTGCGTCCCAAAGTATATTTACGTTAGTTTCTACGTTACCATTATGTTTGAGATAATCAGCAATTGCTTCTACAATTGTCTTTTTATCCTCCGGGTCTGATAATACATCATTATTGAATCGCCATCTTTTGGGTGAAGATTCATTATGATTGCCAGCCAGTTTAACCTTGATACAGGAGTGATCAGACACTAATTTGGGCGCTATATCTGAATGTTCGATTAGGTGTGTGAAGGAACCGGAAATAAGAATGTAATCAATTCTAGTATATGAATTATGAGGGGCAGAGTAAAATGTCTCTGGCACCTGGGTGTTGAAGACGCCAGGCATCTTTGAGATTAAATTTAGCACATATGTTATGAATTATGGTGTGCGAACTTGTAGCATGATATTTACATGTAGATTGTCGATCTATTATTGGATCTAGCGGGATGTTGAAATCACCGCTAACAATGATGAGGTCATTCTGGGGAATAGATTCTATAGTGTCAATTCCTTTCTCAAACCTCGTGAATTGGTGATTGACGCCCAGCCCTCGGTGATACTGTGTGAGAGAATTTCGGATTTTTTTGATAATAAAATTCGCGAGGTCTATAATTCTTTCTCAGCAGTAGCTGAAACGGCCAAATTAGATGGGATGGAGAGGAGAGCTCCTAGGCACCTCTTTTCAGATTTTGCTTCCATTTCCCAGACTGAGGCACGGGCTGCGATCCAGGGATGCAAGTCAGGATCGCCGGATGACCCGTGTCCCCCTAAATTGTGGAAAGAGTTGGCACATTCCTCCTGCTATGTGCTGTCAAAAATTTGGAACACCTCTCTTGCATCTGGTATCTTCCCTGATTTATGGAAGCATGCCACTCTTCTGCCCCTTAAGAAAAAGTCCAATGTTGATTCAGGGGAACTGAATAATTATAGACCTCTGTCCCTGCTGCCAGCGCCAGCGAAAATGCTCGAAAAGTTAGTGCAGCGTCAATTGGCCAATTTTATGGAGAACCACAGTATCCTGCACGATACTCAATCTGGTTTTCGTGCTGGTTTTAGCACAGAGACGGCGTTATTAAAGGTGGCTGATTCGGTGAGGATGGCGTTGGATTCAGGGGCATCAGCTATGCTGGTGCTCCTGGATCCATCAGCGGCGTTTGACACGGTAGACCACTCTATTCTGGTTCAACGTCTCTTGGACATTGGTATTGAGGGTACAGCCCTGGCTTGGTTGAAGTCATTCCTCTATAAGCGCACACAAAGGGTGGCTTTACAACCATGCCAGTCCGATCGTAAGCACTTATGGTGCTTGGTGCCGCAAGGGTCAGCCCTAAGCCCGTTATTGTTCAACATGTATTTTGCCCCACTATTTTCACTGATATCCAACTGGGGTGTGAAGGCAATTTCTTACGCCGACGATACCCAGTTGGTATTTCCTTTCAACGATCAGTCGGAAGACTCTTTTAAGGGCTGCCTAAAAGATATAGCCCTTTGGATGAATAATAACAAATTGAAACTTAATGCCGAAAAACGGAGGTGATGTTTTTGGTAAAACCATCCCCTGCTGCTGACTTGTGGTGGCCTGTGGAAATGGGTCCACCACCCACTCCAGCAGGTATTGCCAAAAATTTGGGAGTAAAGTGGGAGGCTGACTTATCCTTTTCGGCTCAAATTCAGCAGGTAACCGCTGCCTGCTTTGGCAGACTGAGAAACCTGCGAAAATTTTTACATCTGTTGCCGGAGGATTGTCATCGGGTCGTAGTCCATGCCACAGTGACTTCTCGGCTGGACTACGCGAATGACCTTTACTTGGGCTTGCCGGCCTACCTTGTTAAGAAGCTTCAAATGGTTCAAAATGCGGCTGCGAGATTGATCAGACGAGTTCCATTACGGCATCATATCTCTCCGCATATCAAGGAACTACATTGGTTGTCGGTAGACAAAAGAATCAAATTTAAGGCCTTAACCCTAGCTTTCCGGTCAATCCATGGAACTTGCCCCAGCTACTTGAAACAACGGCTATGCACTTATAAGCAGACGCGTCCACTGAGGTCCAATTCTAAGAATCTGCTCTGCACCCCACGAGTGAGGAAAGCTCGGCTGGGTGGCAGATCTTTTACGGTCGGGGCATCCATGTTATGGAACTCCCTGCCTAATGTTATGCGTCAGATTGTTTCGGAACCGCAATTCAGAAAGCAGCCAAAACATGGCTTTTTAGCCTTGACTAACTTTCTAGGAGTCTTGACTGTTGCGTAACCCTTGCGTGCCACCTGTTGCTACAGCGCCGGGACACCTCTATTGAGGTAGCTGTTCGCGCTCTATAAAATGCTGTATTATTATTATTATAGTGTTCGAGATACCCTCCCAGAAATTTGGATCATCTATGTTAGGGCCATATATATTCACAACATGTATTAGATCTTCTCCCTTCTTGAGATGAGTGACCAGTAGTCTACCATCATTATCATGAGACTGTGATTCCAGGGAAATATTGGCTTTTTTCGCTATTAAGGTAATCACTCCCTTCTTTTTACGATCTGCTGGTGAACAAACAACCTGTGAAATCCAATTATACTTAATAAAGCAGCATCTTCCCCAGATAGCTTTGTTTCTTGTAGTAATATGATGTCTCCCTTTAGTTTTGGCTAAATAATCAAAAATTCTCCTGCATTTAATAGGGTGATTAAGACCCTTAACATTTAAAGATACTATGTTGAGATCTTCTGTAATCTTACATGACCTAGTGTGAGCCATCACCTATACATTTGAGGGTAAGAGGTTCCAAATACATGCAATATATGTATTATATTGAAGATCCATCTAATCGAGCAGCCATTCTCAAAAAACTCATTAGATGCATAAGGTAACCTGTACTGATTATGAGCATACTAAATGTACCAACAACAATTATGAAAGAAGCAGCACATAGGCACTCTTGTTTGAGTAAATCAAAATACGACCAAAGCAATAATAAGAAGAGAGTGAAAGATAGAAAACAAGAAGAGAGAAAAAGAAACCGAAAACAACTGAGAATTCCCAAGGGATCTAGCACAACACTCTCAATGATATTCCACACACCCTGGGAGTCCCCCCCCCCCCCACCTCCCCACTCCCTCCCCATCCTTCCTTGCAAACCTTGAATGTAGGAGGTGCGACAGCAGGAGCGTCAAACTGTCGAACGGAGTTTACTTAAACCAACAGGATGAAACTTCCTGAGTATCTCGTATAAAGTGAAACAGATTATATGATAAAGGTAAGCTAAGACTTAAACATGACTCTTACCGAGGGAAAAGAATAATCTCCGCATATTAGACACCTGGTATAGGAAAAACATCAGTGAGTACGAAAGCATTTAGTACGACATCCAATGAAAAGGCACTATAAAGTACAAATCGTATGAACAGAACTAATTAAGATATGCGAATATCATGGCTTCCTTTTATTGGAGGAGGACTGAGCAAAGTCCATGACCTGAGAAGGTGGTCCTGCTAGAAAATTCGATAAGTCTTTAGGGTCCGTGAAGTAGTAGTGATGGCGATCATTGACTAAGATTCTGAATTTAGTCGGTCCAACAAAAGAAAACTGAATATTGTTGGCTCTGAGTTTGTCCCGTAAGATGAGGAAGCCTTTCCTGTTGTCCACTGTAGGTTTTGAACAGTCTTGCGTGAAAATTATTTTGTGACCATTCCAGATAAGCTGGCGACTTTTACGGGCAAAGTTGAGGATAGCTTCCGTATGTTGAAATCTCAGCGGTTTACAGATAATAGGGCGGGTTATTTGACGTGAAGAAGACTTAAAAGTCGGCACTCTGTGTGCCCGGTCTATCTCTAAAGGATTTGAGAATTTTAAACCAGTGAACTGAGGTATCCAGTCTCCTAGAAAAGCTATACATGATCCCGCGGAGTCTTCTGAGCCTTCTGGAACACCTAAAATCCGTATGTTACCTCTCCTATTTCTATCTTTGAGATCGGCTGTTTGTTTTTTTAGAATGACAGTCATATCACTGAGTGATTTCAACTCTTTGCTGGTCTTGAAAGAAACATCCTCAACATCACCGATTCTTTGTTCTGCAGATGACAATTTAGAATTGATTGTACTCATGTCTGCCCTAATGGCAGTTAGTTCCATCTGCATAGCATCCGTGTTCTGTTTGGTGGACTTAGCAAGATCATGAACATCTGCTAGTTTTTTAAGAATCATATCCATCGTACTATGTTATGTTTATATAGGTTTGTAAAGCGCACTGTTACCCAATGGTGTCCTGGCGCTGAGCACTGTATACCTGGGCAATATAACCTGGCAACCTCCACCCCTGAGCCCAACTGAGACTAAGCTGAAAACAACCAGGTTTTCAGACCTTTCCTGAACGAAAGGAATTCCGTACCGGTCCTAAGATATAACGGAAGATCATTCCAGGCATTGGTGGCTCTAAGGACAAAGCTCTTCCCACCCCAGTTAGCCTTTTTGGCTCTAGGAACGACCACCCGCTTTACTTCCATTGAGCGCAATGTTCTCCCGGGGACATACCATTGAATACGCTTTTGTAGGTCTTCAGGGCCAGTTCCCATCAGGGACTTAAAGACCGTACAGAGAGCCTTGAATTGAACTCGTTGTTTGATTGGGAGCCAGTGAAGGTAACGTAGGCCATTTCTGACCGACATAAACCTCGGAGTGCCTGTAAGCAACCTAGCTGCCGCATTCTGCACCATCTGTAGTCTGTTGAGATGTTTCTTATTAATAGTCAAGTACAGACTATTACAGTAATCCAGACGGGACAGAATGAGGGCTGAGACAACTGTTCTAAAACTTTCTTCCGTGAGGAAAGGTTTTATTTTCCTCAGTGTCCTCAGAATAAGAAAGCTTGTTGACACCACCCCGCTGACCTGGTCCCCAAATGTCTGCTTTGGCCTTGATGGGAGAATCAGATGGTGAGGGGTCTCCCTTATTTTTTTTTAACTGCATTCTGGACTCTTTTTCTGCCATAGTTGCGAACTTGTAAGGGAAGGATATAATCCTACCCAAATTAAACTTGCTAGCACTAGTAAAGGTTCAGATGTTAAGCTGTGAAAAAAGAACCTCTTAGGAAGAGCACCGTATTCCTGATCACTATTCCCTATGTCAGCCTGTATTTAGACTTCTTGATCACATAACGCAGAGTTTGTTTAGTGCTGGCTAATACAATCAGCTAATGTGGCTATTGACCCATACATTGATAGATCAGATTTGTAACATGACCTGAGTACCAAGCATACTGAGAGTGCTACAATCTCCCGTCGGGTTAGCTGGCAGAGATATGGTGATGTCCCCTCAGATTGCAGAGCTAAGATATGGGCCTGGTATTGGTGGTAAGGCGCCCCTCAGAGTACTATACCAGCAGGGGAGGAAATCAAGCAAAGCCTTACAATGCTGCAGACGTGTGCGCTGCCATTTAGGTGTGCCCTAGATCAAGGTTCTGGCATCATTTTGTAAACAAGTGTTCATAATCTGCAAAAACGAGTCTGCTGCGACACACTGCACTTAAGGAGCATTCAGAGCACCTCCAGTAATGATCCGCAGTACAGAAACAAAGTACATCACCCCCAGTAGAGTTGCTCGAGTTTCAGTTTCCTCCCGTATCCGCCATTTTAAAGTCAGTCACTGAGCTGCGATGAGGGAGCAGATTGTTTAAGCGGCCCGCTCTGAATAGGTCTACACAAATTGCCCAGGCTGCAGAAACCACGAGCATACACGCTCTTGTCCCGCATTGAGCAGCACATTTATAGACGGAAAGCGATTTTCACGATATTCAGATCGCCGCCATTTTAGGGTCAGGCCGTAACAATAAAAAGTTCACCGCTCACTTAGCCAATAACATTTATGAGCCCAATACCTCATCGGATGTTGTAATCCGCATCTTGTCCCGGTACCTGGCACGGCTAAACATGTTCTTGCTGGTCAGTTACGGGCTTCCGCGTAGAGATTGACACGATCCGCCATTTTAAGCCCTCGCACTGCAGACAGGGCAAAGTCACCGATGTCGAAATCTCTTCAATCCGCCGGTGATGAGTGGAATCGATAGCACCCTCAAGAGCAGCGTTCGAAGAGGAACCAGATCATGATTCACCGATGCCTCAATGATACCATTAACTCTGGAATTTGATCTTTCTGTCTCCGCGATCGACAGAGCGACGGGATCAGGCAGCCATCGGCTCTGCCGTCCAAGCCACGCCCATGCTTTGTGTCTTTTATGGCTTGCACAGCAGTCGCTGTATGCACAGCAAGGGAGGCACTATCGTCGCTTCTCTCAGATACTTCCGACCCGGTGACTACTGCCCTTGTGTCCGGGGGAGACCCCTTCACATTACATGTTCGAACTACTGTCCAGTGTGCCTTTGTTTCCAAAGCCCCTGTGCGTGTTTTCCCAGCTGACGGGATGTAATGCGGGTTCTCCGCCTGCCCAGAACCGCGGCTGCTGCCGTCATCGTCACTCCGTCTGCGCCAGGAGGCGCCTACTTCTGCTGCTGGGGGCTCCTGCTGCCGCGAACTCGTTGGAGGGGGCAGGGGCAGACTATATGCCCCAGGGAGAACTGTGGCTGCTGCCACCAGTATCACTTCTTCTGCGCCAGGAGGCGCCTACTTCTGCTGCTGGGGGCTCCCGCTGCGCGGGACATCCATGAACTCGTTGGAGGGGGCAGGGGCAGACTACAGGCCCCAGAGAGAACCGCAGCTGCTGCCGCCAGCGTCACTCCTTCTGCGCCAGGAGCGCCTACTTCTGCTGCTGGGGGCTCCCACTGCACGGGACGCCCGCAAACTTGTTAGAGGGGGCAGGGGCAAACTACATGCCCAGGTGAGAACCGGGCTGCTGGCGCAAGCGTCACTCCTTCTGCGCCAGGAGGCGCCTACTTCTGCTGCTGGGGGCTCCTGCTGCGCAGGACACTCGCGAACGTTTTGGAGGGGGCAGGGGCAGACTACAGGCCGAGGGAGAAACGCGGCTGCTGCCGCCAGCGTCCCTCCTTCTGCACCAGGAGGCGCCTACTTCTGCTGCTAGGGGATCCTGCTGAGCAGGACGCGCCCGGGTGAAGACCGGACTAAGAGCAGGCCCGTCTGCACCCGTCAGCAGCCGGCAGAGAGTGGGCTGGTCCACCCCTCTTTCTCCTGTTATAGCAGTGTCCGCTACAAGGTGAGAGCACGTCTTCGTTAATTAAGCAGCTATGGGGAAGCGAACAGGCCCTCCACCCGCGCGCCCCTTTGTCTCCCTTGATAGTATGCTGGAAAGGATGGTTAACATCGTATCAAGTGAAATTGAGTTAACTGAGCACAGATTGTCATTGGGATGTGAGGCGGCACAGACTGTACCTGGTGGGGTTCTACCTGCCCCTGCACTAACCCTTACTCCTGCGAGCTGTGACCTTTTACAACTGATGGTTCGTGCTAATCACGAGCTCACCTTTAGTGGCACTGCTAATGCTGGCCTTGGAGAAGATCTGCCGACACAGCTGACTACGATTGCCGCCCCCCCTGTAGCAGTGACTGTGGCATCAAAACGTAAAAGGACAACAGGGAAGTGTGTCTGCACTAAAGGGAAACAGCCCCCACGTACTGGTGCATCCTGAAGTGATCTACCCTCCTGGATGCAGTCGTCGTCCAGTGCCTGTCTCCCAGTCCAGTCCTCGAACGGTAAACCCAGTCTTTGTTCCTATACCCAGACTGAAGCTATACTCGATTTCTCTGGCATAGGGCATCCATTTATTAATGCATTATGCTCTCGGATTGGCGATTTGATAGACAGGAACCTCAACCTTTTAATGAATCGCCTAAATCACTTGGAGACTGTGATGGACAAAATCTCCCACTGGGAAAAGACAGCCAATTCCAACATTGATATTTCTGCGGGAATGACTAATTGCATACCCAGTGTTCTACCTGTAGATAGTTCACCCCACAGTATCCAGCGTCCACTAGATGGTCCTTTAATTGCTCCTTCTTGTAAGACATGTTCACAGCTAATTGATAGGCAGTCTCTTTTCGCCAAGGACATAATAATCACAGCTCTCTTTACCCAATGATCGTCTGCTAACCTCAGCTGAGGTCGATTTACCCACTCTCTCTACCTCTAAACCCATCCTCACACCTAATGGTCGCCCATTGAATTCTGGCCCACCTAGTGGCGTAATACTTCATCCCTCAAGCGGGCCCCATCTTAGACCTCATGTGGATGTGTTGGGATTGCCACCGGCAGCTCTTCCCTTTGTTTTGGTGTTGGCAGGGGTACCCACCCTTAAAGAAGAGCAGAGCGAAACCTGGGATCAACTACGTAACAAATGTGTGGATTGGTTGTCTAAGAACAAACAGTTTAATGTTTTAAACATGAAGGAGATAATTATGGTACGGCGGGTTGGATGGGTTAGAGACTCACCTAAAAGCATAGATGGGGATTGTGTTGTAATTAATTTTCGCAGACCCTCAATGGTCGGGGCACACCTGAAAAATCAGGAGATCCTTACCCCCAGACAGTCTAAAATCTGGTCTTTACCACTGGGCTATTTTTATAAACTGCACCTAGAGGTTTGTCGTATGGTCCACCCCCCTTAGCTGTACAGAGTAATTTTGAAGTGCTGACCGATCTTGATGCCTTGGACTGACTAACACCACTCTCTCAGATTGGTGGGGTAGATCCCACATTCACACGCTCATTACACCCATCCGAGACTCACGCTCAAACAACCATAACTGGCCCTATGGATTGTGATAACCAGAATTTGAATATACTCAGCTGGAATGTAGCCGGCTTACAATCAAAGATAGTCTTAGCCGATGGGTTGTTGTTAGCTAGGCAACATGACATCCTAAGGTTTCAAGAGACCTGGGCCACCAAAGACCAATATCTTGAAGGGTTTGAGTGTTTTAACATTTTAGCTACATCCCCTAAACTCGGTTTTCCGTCTGGTGGTCTCTCCATATGGGTGAAAATTGCGGCGGGGGGGTAGCGTCTAGGTCCTACAAACTCATAGTGATAAATTCCAAGCTTTAGCATATAAAAGGGGGACCTCTGTATTTGATAAATTTTTATAATAACGACTTTTGTAGTATTCCCAACACGAATTTGATCAATCTTTTTGACTTCATTACCTCCCTAAGGAATTCGAAGGGTTTTGGTAATACAGCCAGTATCTGTCTGTGAGGTGATTTTAATGCCAAATTACCCTACCCAGTCTACTCTGTTCCCAGGATTTGTAGCAGAGCACAAATTTGTAATAGGGGTGTAGAACTGATGGAGCATTGGCGATCTCGCAATTTAAGTAATGCCATGGACATCGCTGCTCTTAATAACAATGGAGCTCTGCCACCACGATTGATTATATTTTTATCTTCCCTATTCTAGAGGACTTTCTACTACACACCAAGGTTGTTCCTACATTTCACAGTGATCACAACCCGATTGAAGCAGTGTTGAGACTGTCCCCTAGGCCTGTGTATAAAATAGAGTGTGGTGCAAGGAATCTGGTGCCCACAACAGATAAATTGCGATTGGTATGGCGAGGGGTTGACTCCGCAGAATTGCTTCATAAGTGGTTAGGGAAAAACCTACACTTTTCTAGAGGTGTTTGACAGTGCAGGAATCGAATCCCGAGGTAATTATTGCTTTTACCAAACTTTGCTCCGCATGTAAATCTGAATTAATGAAACCCGTTGCTACCACACCTCATGTCCCCAGATGGTTCAATAGTGAGTGCTCAGTAGTAAAACCGCCAGTTACGTAAGGCCCTATCTGCAACACCTAGATGTCCTCTATCAGTTTAACTGATAAGGAAGAATTATAAGTTAGTTACCTCTCTGAGGAAGGAAGAAATACTGATTGAACGGTGGGATGCACTTGCTAGTGTTGCGAGTTCAAAGAATGGTAAACTCTTTTGGGCCGCTTTTAAAGATATGAGAGCAATGGGACAGACATTAACACCGATTAGTTGTAATATAACCAGCAAGGCATGGGAAGCACACTTTTCCGTGATATATACAGCTCCTACACATGATAAAGACCTGCCAGAGCTTCCCACCCCTGAAGGAGTATCAATATCCCTGTCTGAAGTGGAGGAAGCCATATACCAGAGCCTGGGTAACAAAGCCCCAGGCCCTGACGGGTTACCCATAGATTTGATCAAATGTAAACCGGATATTTGGGCCCCGCTTCTGCTCAATGTTTTTAATAATTTCGCTTGTTCCCCGCTTCCGAGCACATGGTCAACTAGCATTATCGTTCCAATTTTTAAAAAGGGCGACCCCTCCCAGCCAGGTTGCTATAGACCCATTTCCTTGATAGATACTACACTGAAAATCTTAGGAAGGGTCTTCTACAACAAGATTAAAATCTGGGCTGAGGAGAACTCTATCTTACATTTTTCCCAATTTGGGTTTATGAACAACGTGGGTGCAATTGAACAATGCCTTAAACTCAACTTAATAATTGGAAAATATACAATTGCCCAGTGGTCACCAATATACTTGGCTTTCATGGACTTGACCTCTGCTTTCGATTATGTTAACCGATCCAGTCTATCCTTTTAGATTGTGGGATGGATGAGGCACTAGTACACTTTTTACCGTATTTACATAGAAATTTGAAAGCCAGGATTAGAATTAACGTACATGGGGAGGTTTCTAATGATATTGGTGTTTTAAGAGGGGTCAGGCCAGGGTGCTTTCTGGCCCCATTACTTTTTATTCTATATATTAATAACTTGCATGTCTCTTTAACAGTGCTCACCAAAGACGTTCCAATAGTTAATGACCATATACTCCCAGTCCTGTTATATGCTGATGATGTGGTCCTAATGGGCTGTACACCTAATTCTTTGTGTGTTTTAGTGCGGGGCTTTGTGGATTTTATGGCCTCTTTAGACCTATGTACTAATTTAAAAAAATCTTTTATAATGGCCTGTGGCCCGAGGAAGCACTCTTTAAATGTTATCTCTGTGGGCAACTAGAGTTTACAATGCACTAGCACTTTTCCCTATCTGGGGCTGGTTTTTGCTGCCAATGGTTCATGGACTGATCATATTGCAGGAACAAGTTTTTTAAAATCAATCAATTCGGTACTTAGTCTCCCCCAACCCAGGAGGTCAGGGGCTATTTTAGCCATCTTAAAAATGTTTAAATTTCAGTGCATACCTATGGCAACTTATGGCGCAGAGGTATGGGGCATTACCAAATGTAGTGATATTCAGCACGAGGAGAACCGGTTTTGTTGAAAACTCCTGGGAGCCGCTATCTCTACGTCCCAATACGTCTACCATAGTAAATTAAATTTACATTACATTGAAGATTACATTAGGGCCCGCCCCGCTCTATTCTGGCTGGTTATATGGAAAAACACGGCAGCGTTACTTACAAGAAATTATAATAGACTGCCTCTAAAGGCATGGATATTCTATGGCTAGCCGAGATGAGATCTAGTTTATGCAAGATCAATTATGAACTTATTTTTGATAGTCCACATGAGCTAGGCACTTTAAACAAAAAAGACCTTTGGGCGGCCCTATATATGTATTATAGAAAGGATAGACTAGATAGGAAATCAAGGAAATCTAGTGTAGCCACCTTTATGACCATCGAGAGTGATCAACATCTGGCCAGTTACCTGATTAAACCTAATAAATTAAAAACATTTTTTTTTTAAGTTTTCAGTCAACATAACACCGAAACATTTAGGCATCTTCAAAATACGGGTACAGTTCTAAATATATTGGTTACACACTCTAGTGCACAGGAATCAGAGCAACATAAATTTGCAAAAGCCATATGTATCACAACCACTTTCCTCGTTGCATGAACCATGACAAAGGAGACAATCGGACTATTGCTTTTCCTGAGTTATACACATGCTGTTTCCCCTGTCCCTGTTATAGTTGGATACGCACCTGATTCATCTTCCCCCATGCCTTCAGGTTCCCCGTCTCCTTGCCTATCAAGTACTGTTGAAATAGTCTCCAGTAGGACTTGGGCCTGCTCTGTGAAGGAAGGAGTTCGCTATATGTGTCCGCCTGAATGTTGCAGTATACCGTATCTTTGAGCCACTCTTCTATAGTAGGTATCGGGCCTCTGAGAAAACGCTCCTCTTGTCCACTTTAAATTCAAAAGGAGTACAGGGAGTTGGAGGTAAAAGAGATTAGTTTATTCAAGCTTAAGCGGATGCAAGACCAACAAGGAAATAGCTGTTCCGTGTAGGTAATGAACAACCACAAAGAATTCTCCTTTCATATTTATACTATACTTCAAACAAGTCTGCCTACAGACTTCACTTCCCTCTCCCTAATCCATTGGAATTTTCCTTCCAGTTATACATACAAAAAGAATAGCTAACCACACTACATTTTCAAGATAAGTGATCACAAGCCATTGCTTAATTGCAAATTTGAATAGAAAACGACCAGCGTGACTTTCCATCTCAGAGAAGCACAAATGATTAACAAAGTGTAATTATTCTAACAGCCACTCGGTACTTTTCCAAGGACATGGAGAGAAAAAAATAAAAGAATGTACAATGTCAGAACGTGCATGGAAAATTCCTCAAACAATGTTGTACAGTCAGGTGGATTTGAAAAAATGTCTGCACTCATGTTCATATTATATAACCTTTTCCTCAAATGGTCCTAGAACAGGAGTTCAACATTTACCAATTGCCTGCTATCACTAACCTATAGAGTCAGTAATAGATAATTTGATTTGGCTCCTCATATTATGACAGTACTTCATTTTCAGATATTCTCCATTATAGAATTGCTAACAGAGAAAATAAGAAACAAATGGGCTTTTGTAAGAAGGCTAATCTGTGAGGGCACTAACACGAATGTTCATTAAATCCCATATTTCTTCTTCTTGCATCACAAGCATATTCTGTTGTGTAACAGAAACTGGAGGGGGCTTGCAGGCTGAAAGGAGCATACTGCAACACATGGGAAAACAACTGACACATAGACAGCACCCTAAAATAATCCCTCCTATAGCCAAGGCTATCACTAATAGTTCACTTAAACCAACCTGACTAAGTCCAGTCTCCAGTATCCTGATGTATTTCAGCAGCAATTTTGTGAAGTTTTTGAATGGGCAAATTCACATTAGGAGCGTTATCTGGGATATATACACAGCAGGAGCTGCCAATTAATTTGCATACCCCCCCATTCTCTGCTAAAAGAATGTCTAATACAATCCGGTTTTGAAGGGAAACAAGACGGGTAGCTTGCATTTCTACAGTAATGTTACTGAGTGCACCAGTATTCTCATTAATAACAGCTTCCACTACTCTGATCAATTGGTGCACCTGTACACTATTGGCCATAGGACCCCAAAAAGGCACTATACCCTTCATTGCATCAATAAATTGCTGCAGCATGGTATCTGTCTCGTCAACCTGTACTTCCCGTTTATTAAGTCGATGTGTCCTGTGATAATCAGACGGTGCAAGGTAAGTGGGAGGAAGAATAAATGCAATATAGCATCTTCCTGACCATCCTTTAGGGAGGCAGACATAAGCCTGTTTACCACAAACAAAATAGGTGTTTTGCGAAGCCACAAATGATGGAGAACTAGTACAATTTAATATCACTGTATGGGAGCAAATACTATTCCCAACAGCAAGGGGTCCTTCACCTTGAACACAAAAGGGGGCATTCTGGGCATGCACAGGTATGGGTATCATAGCCACCTTGGACAGTTTTCTCTCATTAAAGGATCATAACATAGAGGAGTTATCATAGCCTGTAAATTCCTCCTTCTCCTCCATAGAGCCATAGATTCCAACAGCATCTGGCCAGCATAGATAATAAAGGTGATCCCTAAGCTGGCTCTGTACTGATTTATTAGTAACTTTGATATAAGAAGCAAAATTCAATTCCCACCAGGCACTACAAGACCCATTATAGGATAAAGGTAGAGGAATAAGAGGTGCCTTCCTTTTGACTGAAGATGGCAGGAAACCACATATCCAACAATCTGTAGCATTATATCCAAGATGGGCATTATGTACAACATGAGTGAATGTATTATTCACATATTGCAAGCGGTGTGCTTGCTTATGAGGGGCAAGGGTTATGTACTGATTCTCCGGTATTGGTGTGGTGACTGATGTCACTGATTTTAGAGACTGGGTGGTTTTCTTCTAACCACCAGAACAACCCTAGCATTTCTAATATTATTATCAAAAGACACAGAAGCACAATAATTTTCACTTTCTTGGTCCAAAATTGTTGTATACCAGACACTGGAGTCTTTTCCTCCTGCCATAAATCAGAGGGTGATTTCCCAAATGGTCTCAGTTCAATACTCCTAGTCTTACCCATATTGTATTATTTGTGTGTGATGTACAAATACCTGTTCCTGATGAGTGATGCTTCTCCTAATATTTTGTCTTTATGCTCAGACCATTCTCCCTTTTTTTTTCTTTTCTTCTTTTCCAAAAAAAGAACCAAATCAAAAACACCTAACGGCCAAAAGCAAAGTAACGTGGCTAAGACCTCCTAAAAAAAATCCCTATCTATTCTACCAAAGAACATCAAGAGTTACCAGTGTCCTTTACTTTAAAGCCTCACTGGCAAGCTTATGTGCAGGTCCAGACGTTGGCGGTCTTGACCACCAGCATGGGTTGCTATCTCTCCAGAGATAGTTTTTTCATTCAAAGTCTATAGTTTTTGACAATCCTAGGTCTCAAATTATACCTAGGCGAATCACAATCCGGATGCTCAAATAGAGGTTTTGGTATCAAATTGGGCTAAACAGGAGTGAAGTTGACCAGTGGATGTGCTACTTCTCCTTCTTCAGTCAGCTCACCATCATTAAAAGATACTTGCTGTGGAATTTGTTCATTTTCCAATTTAGAAGTTTCTCGCTTCACACATCGCTCATAGAACAAAGGCGATGGAGCTTTCTTAACATGGTGGGCATGCAGCCAGTGTTTGTGTCCCAAGCACTTTACAGCAGTTTGAGTGGCGAGTAGCACTTGAACCGGTCCTTTCCAGCGTGGCTCAAGACTGGATTTCCTCTGACAGTGACTGGTGAAGACCCAGTCTCCAGGCTTCAGATTATGACCTGAACCTTCAAGACGAGGAGGGAGACTGGCCTTCACCTGTGAATGAATCAAACACAATTGGTCACAATAATCAACAAGCAGAGGATATTCAATTTCACAAAATTTCCTAGGTCTAGGTACACCCCACACATTTGCAGGCCTCCCTATTACTACCTGGAATGGGGATAAACCCATTTTTGAGTGTTCAGTATTGCGCATTGAAAACAAAGCTATGGGCAAATCATCAGGACATTTTAATTTTGTTTCAGCACATATCTTTCCCAGTTTTCCTTTCAAGATACCATTGTATCTTTCCACTAGGCCTGCAGCCTGTGGATGGTGGGCAGCATGAAACTTTTGCCTTATCTGCGAGCCTTTGCAGACCAGATCCATCACTTGGCCAATGAAGTGTGACCCATTGTCGCCCCAGAACACTCTGGGCAAACCAAATCTTGAGAAGTACTCCTTTAGGAGTATTTTTGCAGTACTTAGGGCTGTGTTATCTTGTAGAGGGTAAGCCTCCACCCACCTACTAAAGGTGCAAACCACCACTAAGAAATACTTAAGCTTGCCCATTTCCATCTCTATGAAATCCATTTGCAGGACTTCAAAGGGCAAATCTGGAGGTGCAAAATGGACTGTCGGGACTGGGGTACCCTTTCCTGGATTATAAGTAGCGCATATCCTGCATCTTTTGACATGGGACTCAGTTTGTTGAACCATACGTGGTCTAATGTTGCCACTATTCCTTTGGCACCAATGTTGAGTTTCCTACTCTATAGACATCTCTCATTCTGATCGCTTTCCGCAGCGCCTTGATGCCCCTGGGCTAAGTTCGCGCTCTATAAAACTTATATTCATTCATTCATGTGAGCCGGGCTATGTGCCATAGTAACAATAGCGTTAACATAACAATTAGGAAGCATCCATCTTTGTTTCTCTGACAGATCTATCCAACATCCGGTATCATCTAATCTACCATACATCTGCCATGCCTCTTTCTCTTCCATGGTAGCTTCCTGCTGTATCTCTCTAACACATTCTAAGGTATTTTAAACATTGGTACTTCAGGGACCCCTCTAGCTGGTCCTGTAACATACATTAAACTATCCTCAGATCTGGCTGTTTCATCTGCAAAAGCATTTCTCTGACCTATCTCATCAATAACATTTTTATGGGCACTGCATTGAACAATGGCAACTTTTTTTGGTAACATCAGAGCATCCAATCATTTTACTATTAACTCCCCATGCTTTATCTTACTTCCATGTGAGGTCAAAAAGCCTCTTTCTTTCCATAATCGCCCAAATGAGTGGGCAACACCAAAGGCATACTGACTATCAGTATAAATATTTATAATCAGATCTTTACTCAATTCACATGCCCGTGTAAGGGCAATTACTTTTGCTGCTTGTGCTGACATTTGCGGTATTTTACATGACTCTACCACTGTTTTCAAAGTGGTGATGGCATATTCAGCAGTGTTTGTACCATCTGGTAATTTGAAACATGAACCATCCACAAACAACTCTCCCTGTGGGTCAGATATGGGAGTATCTGTTGGGTCTACCCGTCCCTTGGTCTCTTCTTCAGTGGTGAACACACAATCATAGTGTTCTTCCCCTGAATCACTGGGGAGGGGTAGCATTGTGGCTGGGTTCAAAACATTGCAATGTTTCAGAATGATATTTGGAGCAAAAAGTGTTAACTCATAACGTGCACTGGTCAGGTGCTTGGTCTGAGTTTTGTTTAGTAGCACATCCACAGCGTGAGGTACCATAACTGTCAAATTGTGACCTAGAACGTATATTTCAGATTGTTTGACTGCAATAGCAGCAGCTGCTACCGAGCGCAAATAATTTGGCAAAGCCTTAGCTACTGGATCCAATGTGGAGGAAAAATAAGCACAAGGTTTATTCCTCCCCCCATGGGATTGTGTTAAAACCGATAGACCTCAGCCATCTTTCTCATGAACAAACAAAAAAAATTCCTTAGAATAATCAGGGTTACCCAAAGCAGGTGCATTGCATAAAGCGTTTTTTAGTTGTTGAAAAGCATGCTCACACTCATCTGTCCAAGGGAGTGGGTTACTAATATTCTTAGATGTTAGAGCAATCAAAGGTTTTGCAATTGAAGAGAAATTAGGTATCCACTGCCTGCAAAAGGAAGTCATACCTATAAAGGCGCGAACATCAGATTGGGTCTGGGGACGTTTCATTTTCTGTACCAAATCAATTCGTTGTGGGTGCAGTCTTCTACCCCCTTTTGACAGGAGGTGACCTAAATAGGCAACCTCCTGTTGACAATATTGCATTTTAGATAAGGACACTTTATGTCCTAAGAGTGCTAAATGATGTAACAAATTAACTGTTTTCTCCTTACAACCTTCCTCTGTATCTGAGGCAATTAGTAGATCATCAATGTATTGGAGTAAATCAGAGCCTTTTGAGGGGGTAAAAAGATCTAATTGTTTTTTCAAAGCTTGACTATATATATTAGGGCTTTCTGTATACCCTTGAGGAGCACCTGTACATTTTAGGGAACGCCCTTGGAATAAAAAATGAAATAGTTATTGACTTCCTTTAGCAATGGGCACACTAAAAAATGCATTTTTTAAATCCAGCACAGTAAAATATTTGGCTGAAGACGGAATCATGGTAAAAATAGAATTCATGTCAGGAACAGGATATTGGGGTACTACAATCTTATTTATAGCTCGAAGATCAATCACTAATCTATATTTTTGAGGGATTCCCTCTGTGTTTTTTTTGAGAACAGGAAGTATAGGACTATTACATGGGCTGCCTTCTGTTTCTTTTATTATCCCCTTATGTATTAAATCAGAGATAACCTCTTTGAGACCTTACTCTCCCTCCCAGGACATTTTGTATTGAGGAATGCGGGGTAAGGGAACACCTTTTTAACAGTGATTACTATGGGATCTATGTCCATTTTACCAACATCATTATATCCTGATGCCCAGACCGTTTTTCAATTGCCTGTAATTCAGGTGGTAGGTGAGTAACATCTGTCATTGTAAAACATTTGCTAAAATTAGCAGAAGCTATTGATATAAAGACACCATCAGGCGAACAATAAATGTTAGCATTCAGTCTTTTCAATAGGTCCAGACCTAATAAGTTCTCAGCACAATTTTTATGGTTTAAATCTTTTTATTGATATTGAAAAGACCAGCATTACAATAGCTGCCACCTACATCCACCGGCTGGTGGGGAACATTCGAACGAATTGAAAATAAAGGTAGAAAAGGAAAGGAGTAATTCAGCACAATTTTTAGTAAGCTCAAATGGGACAGAGGTGGTGAAGGGACCTATAGTAACATCTAGGGGTTTGGAGATGGGGCTCTTGATGGGAATACCTGAGAATCCTACTGATGTCTTCATTCTGCCGGAGATGGGAGCCCCTGGAAATTGGTAATGAACCACAGAGGTGCGAGTGGCACCTGTATCAACAAGGAAGTCGCGTACTTCCCCTTCTATATCCATGGTGACCTATGGACCTGCTTGATTAACTGGAATCATGACCCTATTTCCACCCTTTCCATTGCTGTCCTATTGTGAATACTCAAAGGTATTGTAATCAATGTCAGTAAAATCTTCAGTATAAAACCTTCTGTCAACTTGTTGACTATCAAAATAATTCTGACGTCTGTTGTCATTCTGACGCTGGGTGAAATCTTGCCTATTTGCGCTGTACCCCTTGCCACTGAACTACCTCTTCCTCTTGCCACAGTTGCTTGGCCCTGTAGACTAGGGCATTCATCTTTCCAATGACCCTCTTGAAAGCAATAGGCACAATGATTTTGGCCTAATCCTGCTCTGTGTTGCTGCGCAAGACCTGATGAGGGTCTGCCAGCCCCTCTTCCACGTCCACCTCCCCTCACATTTCCCATACCCCTTTGTATTCCCCCGTCTGGGAATGCTTGCTGTAGCAAAACCTTTGTTTTTAATTCTTTCAGTTTCTTATCATTCTTTTCTTTATTTATTTTCTGGTAATTCTCATAATATGTAGCCATTACCAAAAGATCTGCAGGTTCTTTAGTTGGCCAGGTGCTCTCTGATACTTTAATCAACTCTCCTAATTCTTTCATCAAATTTGTCAGCAAACATTCTTTTCCCCGTGACAGTTGCCAAATCCTGACCATTATGAGCCCTGAATATTTCCTCCGTCCTAGTGAAATAGTCAGACTTCTTCTGTAGGTTTTTGTTTGCAAGCTGCTATTTCATCCCAATTTACATCTTCCCTTGGTATTATTCGTAGCAATTTAGCAATAATAAGATCTGTCCATACATTCAATACTTTGTTTGTTTTAATTGATCATATGCTTTGGCTTTCTGCAACACTACCTTTTTCTGTTCTCGTTCCTTCTCTTTTTGTTCTTTAATTACTAACATTGTAGCATGTTTTTCCCTTTTATTAAACTGTCCCACATTGCTTGTCTGACCTTTTTCTCAAACAAACATTGCTGAAAATATTTAATTTTATCTAGATCAAATGAACCGTCCAGAGGCCATCTCAAATCCCTTAGTATATCGATGCCATAGTCTCTTCCACAAGTTCACACCTGTCCAATATTTTGTCATCATCTTCCATGCAGGACTACCCTCAACTGGGACTAGTTGGGACTCATCCAGGCGTGGACTAATGAAACAGCAACAACGACACCGTGAAATATATTTCATTAGTTTGCTCATTGTGCCTTAAAGTCAAAGATCATCTAAATGAGAGAACTTACCAATACAATCAATACAGGCCTATTTATCAGGTCCAACCTGAACCCCAACCAATATAATGCAATAAAATTCTCAATACCAAAAACTAATCAATAATTCAAAACGCCTGTTACAAAATAACTCTGAACAATCGCACCAGGTATTTGCTGAAGACGTCCAACTCTCTGTACTCTGCAATTCAGCCACTTTTCGCTTGACCAGTTTGGAACCTCTGCCGGGGAGATCCTGTTACCGAGGGACAGCAGTTCGGGACTTCAGATGGCAGCTGCGAGAAACTAGTCTCATTAGCAGGGGCCCCAGCGATCCGTCAGCCTCGGGTCGTGTCACCTCAGCCACAGGCATAAATGCTGTTGGATTTCCCACGTTGAGGCCCCACGTTCGGGGGCCATTTGAGAAAACGCACCTCTTGTCCACTTTAAATTCAAAAGGAGTACAGGGAGTCGGAGGTAAAACAGATTAGTTTATTCAACCTTAAGCGGGTGCAAGACCAACAAGGAAATAGCTGTTCCGTGTAGGTAATGAACAACCACAAAGAATTCTCCCTTCATATTTATACTATACTTCAAACAAGTCTGCCTACCGACTTCACTTCCCTCCCCCTAATCTATTGGAAATTTCCTTCCAGTTATACATACAAAAAGACTAGCTAACCACACTACATTTTCAAGATAAGTGATCACAAGCCATTGCTTAATTGCAAATTGAATGAAAAAAGACCAGCGTGACTTTCCATCTCAGAGAAGCACAAATGATTAACAAAGTGTAATTATTCTAACAGCCACTCGGTACTTTTCCAAGGACATTGAGAGAAAAAAATAAAAGTATGTACAATGTCATAACGTGCATGGAAAATTCCTCAAACAACGTTGTACAAAGTCAGGTGGATTTGAAAAAATGTCTGCACTCATGTTCATATTATATAACCTTTTCCTCACCTCTGGCCCAGCGCATTGCCACCCTTCTCTTGGCTAGTAGCAGGCCAGTTGCAACTAGCCAACGCTCTTCCTTGCTAATTCCCCTATTATATCCCATTAACGCAAGAAACCGGTCAAGAGTGAGCGAAAGACCAGTAATATCGTTAAGAGTCTGAAAGATCTTGCCCAATACTGCCAGACTCTAGGGCAGTAACATGCATAAAAGTGGCTTCCGTCTCTCAGCAGCGGTAACAGGCTGCAGAATCCCTTAGTCCATACCTATGCGACCTATCTGGAGTGTAGTATATCCTATTTATATATTTGAAATGAATAAGGCTAGGTTTGCCATTTAGTGAGATTCGCTTAGTCACTTCGCAGCAGTAGCGCCAACGTTCGTCATATATCACTCGGGCTAAGTCTTTTTGCCAGTCTTGCCGCTGTTTTGAGAGTAGTGGCCTCCTGTTTTCTTGTGTGATACTGTATATTCTTGCGACCAGCTTAGATGAGGAGGGGGATCGTATAATGTGGGTGAGGGCCAGCATCTCCTCTGGCTCTTGCAGACTATCGCCTAGCAGACCTTGCATTGTATGTTTGACTCTAAAGAACTGGTATTGTTCTAACTGCAAATGCGCTTGTCCCTCTGCTGAGATATCTTCCCACTTGCGCAGTTTGCCCTCCTTGAACAGAACGCCTACTTCCTCAATGCCCACTCTTTTCAAGGCTTTGGATACTTCCCTGTCTTACCCCGTCGGGAGCCAGGTGCACCATTCTATTGGAATCCGGGGGGAGTACATGAGCGCTCCTGCTTGTCTGTCTAGTAAATTTCGCCTTGCGTGTATAGTAGAGTTAAGGGAATCTAAAATGCTGTGCATCCGAGACAATGTATTAAATATTACTTGCGGTAATGCAATCTGGTCGGCAGCTACTTTTTCTATATGTAAATGTGGGAGGTCCTGTGGGCCGTGCATCCCTGCATGGGCGTGCAAACTTAGTGCTGCCCTGTAATATAATTCCAAATCTGGAGCGTTGAGTCCCCCCATCATGTATGGAAGTGTAAGCGTTTCCCACTTAACCCGGGGTTGCTTACCTGCCCAGGCTAGTTTAATCAAGAGCGACCTTACCTGATTAAACCTATGGGCCGTTGGGAGCGTGGTCTCCTTTTTCATTTAAGGGCAGGCACTGTGAAGTATCTATAGTGTTTTCCTCTTGATTTCCATACTAACCTTGATCTTTTGCTATGCCCATGTGATGTTCGTTCAGGTCAAGCTACATTACACCTTTTTATTCTTTTGCAAGTTTTATAAACAATACACTAAATTGTTTTTACTCCCTCTTTTCAAAAGGCACTCATCCCTCCATTACAGAGATGCATATAGTACTCTTCTAAACTTGGAAGATGGTGAATTAGTATTCTGTGTAGGTGCTTTTTTGACAACTGCTGTCCGCGCACGTAACACAATGATAACTGTATAAATAATTTTTATTGTTCTGTACTGTATTGGTTTTATATAATACCTTTTATGTCCATCATGAATTTGTGTGTTTTTATGTATTATTTTGTCCTTTCATGGATATGTTTCATCCAAATAAAGTAATTGAACTGAACTAAAGCCCCAAGTAGTCTCCCATTGCAGATGCTCCTCAATTGCAATTTGGGTACCCAGTTATATGGTACCATCATTTTTAAAGCCACCTTTGTGGCACTTTTCTAAGTTTGTGAGACCTTTTTGGTTCTAGGGTTTTTTAGAATCAAGGTGTTATGTAGGTGTCTGGGTTGGTTGGGTGTGTTAATGTGTATCCATTGATGTTACTCTGTTTATTGTATTACATAGTTTCCTGCTGTTTGTTTTACTTTTTACTTGGTTTCATATGTTTTGGTGACATTAAAGTATCATTCTCTTAACTACGTAGAAACTTTGACAGTATATTCCATCTTTATTGTTATTGTGATAACTGTGTTATATTGCATCTAATCTCAATCTTAAAACCAAATCCTTGACTCCTCTCAAGGTAATGTGGAGAGTTAATGAGACCAACTTTAATTTTTAGCCCAGGTACCAAGCACCTGGTGAGTGGGAAACACATGCAGTTTTGCATTTGATATTGCAAAGTGGTCCATGCGACTTTATGATCTGGGGGCAGTAAATGTGGATCGCCATGTGCCTTCAGTCCTTGACCAATGGGCTAAGTTTGCCGTATTGGTGCCAACTGCAGTGCTGGAGTTGGGACCACCTGCCTTTGGTGTAGGTCTTAAGGTCTCCTCTCTGGTCTCGGACCCTGAACAGCTGTGTTTTGCCTCTGGATTTAGAGGCTGTGTATTATAGCAAGCTTATTCCTTGTTATGTAGATCCAAGGGGCTCCTTCCTCTTCTGTGCCCTGCATCTGTCTTTCCATTCTGCTATGGGACCCTGTATAGGACACACTGCAAACTCGAAGGCATCATTGGCCAGAAGGTGAAAGGGTTCTCACAGACAGAGCCAACCAATGTATATTGAGGAGCTTGAACCCGCCCCTACGTCTGTTCTGTTGTCCATGCCTGAATCCAAAACAGACTTTTGAATTTAAAATCTATTTTGTTTGTTGTTTTCCGCTGCTCAGCATTAGCACTTTCTTTTGTGTTCTATCCTGTATGGCGCCCCATCCACGAGGAAACCACCTTTACTGTTACAAGGTCTTCATCTTTATATCTACCATGCATTCCTTGCAGTGCAGCTGTTCCAAGTCTAGTACACTAATATGTGAGAAACTTATATTCACAGATGTTGGCTGATGTACCACATATACCAGTCCCTCGGCTCTTACATTCCCTGGTTATGTCCATTGCAGTGCCCTAGCACCTGGAAGGCCTTGTTCGCACAATGTCAACTTGCCACATAAAGTAAATAGGGTTCTAAATGGGTTTTTGTGCTCTATACAGTTTCTGATCCTGAGCATAACCTTGTTATCCTAGGATCGCATTTCCTCTCTCCCAGGATTCTAAGCAGGTTTTCAAGTTGCTAGAAGTGTTTCTGACCTTCAGGTATGACATTGTTAGAACACGGATCTAACTGCAGAGACAATAGGAAACTGTCGACCCTCCTCTGCCTTCATTCGGGATGTCCTCTTTGTGTCGAACGAGTCCTCGTATATTGTCGAGATGAGGTCGATCCCTAAGACTGGGTTGTGTGATGTGAGGGACGAGCATTTAGGGTATGCATTATGCATCAAATAACCCCTGATGTTCCCTCATGAGTGTAATGACCGGGTACCTCTCAGGAACTCCTACATGCAAATTGGAAGAGGTGACGTCTTCTTAGATCGATTTAACGCCTGAATGTTGGTGACGATTTTAAACATGGGTGTTCTGAGGATCTGCAGTTCTTCTGCTGCATTGAGGTGGGGTGTTCTCACGACAATCCTCATGTACGGCATGTAGTAGTGAGCAACTACAGGGTGAACTGTTCGAGCAGGTAAAGATATCAAATGTATGAATGTTACCCCCACCTACAGTGTTTCCATTTTACGTGCTCTTCACGCATTGACACTACGTAGTTTTCAGCTTTACAGACTTGATATCTAACTCCCGATGGACTCCAGCCCTGCCGGCCTTCTGGAGGCCAGCACTCTTGCTGGAAGGGGCTATTTTTCATTAGTTCTAAACTTGGAAGCCGGGCTTCCCTGACATTAATATTATACAGGGTACAACCACAGAAAAATAAGTATGCCGCTCCCCTTCGCCTCTGCGCCATGTCAAGAGACGAGCCCAAAAAGTGTCTTCAAAAGCGTGGTATTTTCTAAGCTGCAGCGTTTGAAGTCGCCCTGCACCACCCCTTCAGTGTTTATTAAAAAAATAAAAAAGGAAGGTATACAACATTCTCTCAGTGCCCGGGCACCAGACTGTCTCTGGAGCTGGAGACCCTTCTTGGAGTTTTCAAATGCCTGAAAGTGTCATCTTACTGTACCCCTGAGTAATCGCTCCCACCCAGTAGTGGTCACCGCCCTACTGCAGTGCTGAAGATAGGAGCTCTCCACCACGGACGCTGGCAGATTGTGTTTATTTTTTACTAATCCGGTGAAAACGCAACCTGCAGTCATGATTAGCAAAATAAAATTTACTTTTTGACTTTTAGAGAACAAATCTACCTCTGTGCGTGTGTAAGTCAGCAAGTACTTGGAGAAAGTGGGATTAGATGGAGGCCTCTGTTATGTGCATGTGTAAGAGAGAAAACAGGTATATGGTTGTAAATGTTAGTGTGCATATCTATTTGTAATGTGCCGGTGAAAATAAATGTGGCCCAATCGTACATGATTCAGAATAATTGTATTGTTAAATACACATTTATTACTGTAGTACAACGTTCACGTTCCACGCTATCCTTGCAGTTAAGCGAAATCGACAGGAGAAAAACACTTTACTTCATCACAGATTGGATGATACAGTGACCGCATAGGGAAAGAATTCTGCTAACAGCCATGAGGGGTCTATTAGAGTGATTTTATATCACTACACCAATTTCAAACATTGCATTATGATGTGGTTAAAAACTTAAAAATAAATATGAAAAAATGTAGTGGTATGCACCTTATATGCAAATGCTCATAGTGTAATATGCTATTCACTACCATAACCTGTAGGAAATTGGGTTTTTGATTGAGGGGGATGGGAACCCCACTCGGGCAACAACCACAATCCTTGTCCGAGTGAACCACAAAGTCACTAAATTAACCTGTGCTTAACCTGCTGGTAGCTTGGCACAAAAGCAGACAGTCTTAACTTAGAGGCACTGTATTTATGCAGCACACCAGTAGTAATAAAGTGAAAACAACACAAGAAGAGTTCCAAACTAATTTAGGGAAATAGAGTAAAATGTAATAAATAATTTGAGACCAAAATTACAAAAATCCAATCTGTAGAACTGGAGATATGCAATTTTAAAGGTCTGAGTAAAAATAGCGTCAAGAAGCAGAAAAAGCTAACTGTGGGTAACTGGTCGTGCTAGACCAGGGCAAAGTCACACGTTCAGGCCGACCATGACAGAGTGCAGGTGGATACAGGGTCCAGGTTAGTCAAGCGGAAAAAGTTACCATCTCAAAGTCCAGTGCGCAGAATTAAAAACTTCAGGATTTCATAGGAGGAGCTCAACTGATGCTGCCAAGGGTCCAGGACCTGAGGAGGCACCTCTTTGGGATCAGGAACTCACTCCAGCAGAGGTTTGCAGGGCTCAAGCAGGTCCAGTTGCAGCATGTCACCTGGGCAGTTGCAGAGAGGTCTCTGGAGATTGTTGTGTCTACGTAGCGTAGCGCAAAACAGGAGATCAGCCAGCTGACCCTTAGAGTCACTCTGGTAGTCCTGGGTTCAAGAAGATGGTCCTCTCTCCTTTAAGCAGCAAGGCAGCCTCAAGCAGCAGGGCAGTCCTCTGGAGTACAAGACAGCCCTTCTGTAGTCTTCTGCAGGGCTAGGAGTGTACTGAACAGTTGGTCTGAGGGCCCACTATTTATACCTGGTGCCGGCTTTAAAGTGGAAGACATTTCTGTCCTCCCCCAGATGGTTCTGGAATTTACTTATCCCAACTCCCATCTCCCAAGATGTCTGGGGTGACAAAAGCTCGGTATCAAGCTCTTTGTGATTGTACTGAGGCAGCTCCTTTGAAATGTAAGTGGGGCAGGGAACAGCTTTGCCCCCTCCCAAACTGGCAAGATGGCCCTCTCCCAGCAACTCCCAGGTCTGGTTATTCACTCTTTGGGCCCAATAAGCATTCCTGATGATGGAGCAATTAACAGGTCCAGGCAGCTGGAAACTCCTAGAAGGCTTCAGAAAGATTAGGGCAGGAACATCAGGGAGTGATTGTGTTAATTTAAAGTAGCGTAAGTAAAGCTGCGAGCGGGAAGTTGGAATTACTTTTGTTGGATGTCTGATGGATCATCGGATCTTAGGCTCCTTACCATTCCTAGAGAGGCTGGGGGGAATTGATTTCAATAGTTGGTGCCTCATATCAATCACAGCCCCCGCCCTCAGTAGCAGTGATTATTGTAGTAAACATATCACTGTCACATTTATTCTTTCGTGCGAAATTAGAAAAAATGAGGTTTGAGTCGATAACATCATTGCTCCAGAGCATGTGAATGGGAAACAAATCATTGAGCTGACAGTAAGTACTAATAATAGCTTACTTGAAATTGTGTTTTCAAGGATTTTTATTGAAGAATTGCTTGTTGAGAGAAAGTCCAAAAAAGATTTAGAACCCTGCCCCTAGTTTTCTAGGGCTGGAGTTCATAAGAGCCAATGTCCGCTCTGTTTCCCCTTCATAATCTACTACTAGTATGAGTAGTAATAAGTTTTCGCCTTCTGCAATATTTCTGGGCCCCTTGCTAATAGTCTACTGCTATGGTTCTTAACCTTTTGACTTCTGGGGACCCCCAATTAATCATTACTGGAACCCGGGAACCCCCCCCATCACATACATGCCAACATTTTGAAGAGGAAAATGGAAGAAGAAAAATAATCAATAGATTGTTTTTCTCTCATTGACTTCATGGATGTCGATTCACCAAAATGCCAGGTGTAGTGTAAGTGACATCATATACCCTTTGAGCGTAATGATGTCACACAAAGTGACATCATATGACCTTTGACCCTGCATCGTCCCAAGAAGTGATGTCACATAATCTTAATACTGATGACATCACAATAATTAACATTGCTGAAGTTACATAATTGCATAATTAATATTTTAGATTCTTCTAGGGGAAAACAAAGGGTAGGGGGTTCTCTTCCGTGAGAAAAGTTTGAAAAAAATGGGCTTTACTATTGCATTTTAATGCACATTTTTCACATGAATTTGCTAAAAAGCCATATGCTCCTAAAAAACCACTCACTAAATATTCAAGTCCTTTCATGGTGTGCCAAGCTACTGAAATCTGACAGTCCCCGTGAGTTCACACAATTGTATTTTTTAAAATGTCCTATGGGTGCCCCCTTATGTTAAAAATGACCTCCATTGCTAGGACCAGCATTTTACCATGGTGGCCCCTTTTGCCCAAACATCACATACAACATGCCATTGCCAGAATTTTCCTAATACTGCTTCTCTTGCACTATGGAGGTCCTTTATGCCAAAGGTTATGTCTAATATGCCAAGGACCACACTTTGTCATGGATGACCCCATGACCATGCCACAGTTGTCTTCCCATATGCCAAAAATGTCCTCCAATGTGCCATCACCAGCAATTTGCCACAGGTGCCAACTATGCCAAGAATTCCCTCCAGGAGGCCAGCGCTGGCCTTTTTTCACGGGTGCTCCATGTCAAAATTTACCTATAGAGTGCCAGCAGTAGCATTTTGTCAAGGGTGCTTCTATAAGCCAAGAAGCATGCCAGGTCCAACAGTCATCTGCCAGCATAACAACACATGCTCATTTACATTCACTTATTCACACTCATTCTATCATTAGCACTGACTTGCACTCATTCATTTTCACCTACTCTTGTGCACTCACTCTCACCCTGAATTACTCATTTGCACTCTCACTCTTATTCATTTATACTTACACATTTTGACACCCACACATCCACGATCCCATTTACAAACATACATGCTCACACATATACACGCTCTCTCACTCAAACTCACCCACATGCACGCACACAGCATACATTAAAACAATTTTATATTATCTAAGATGCCAGTGAAGGTCCAGATCTTGCTGCTTCACTTTTTATTACACTAATAGTGAATAATAAAATATTAGTCACTATTAATGTAATAAAAATGAGCAGAAAACGAGGCTAGAGCCTGACTCTGATAATGCGAGATACTCCTGTGTTCTTGGCACTGATTTTGCGATCTCTGAGGCCAGGGGTCGCGAAGACAGTGCCAGGGGTAGCAAGGTGCAAGCTAGGGGTCACAACTGCGACCCCTGAATGACGTACATGATTGACGTCTTGAATCTGGTCTACTGTCATCTATGGGACTTAGTGTGTGGCTGCAGGATTGGATATCAGAAATGCAGATACATGTTTTTTTCCTTTACCTGTCAGGAGCATGGAGAAAGCGCAGGCAGAGAGTCTGTGACAAAAATGTTGTGCATGGTATTCAGGCGCACGATACTGGCCGTGAATACTTCATGTCTTACTAGACCAGTACCAGCAGCCTGCCGAAGAATCGGGTTTTTGAATGCAGGAATTTAGAGGCTAGCCTTGAAATTGGTAGTCTCCCGCTTGAATCGATAGGGTTGGCATGTATGGAATCATTATTGGAATTCGGGAACCCCCCACTGAGTCATGACTGCTAGCCAAAGGCCCCAGTCTTATTGTTGATGATTTGAACTGCAAACCAATACACATAAAAAAATACAGAAAAACCAATCAAATACACAAATGATGACACATTTTATTTAATTCACAAACATACATAAATAAGATTAAAAAAAATCAAAATTTTAATATGAAGTTTGCAGCTTTATTAAAATCAATTGAGGCCACTCATCATTTATAGTATATTCTGTTTGATGCACTTGCACTGCTCCCACAAATCAATCTGAGGATACTAATTACATTTTTAATCTCCAATTTCAAATTCCTTTTCTGTTTACTTTCTATTTGTTTTAGATTTTTCATCTTGGCCCGCTACTCCCCTCATTTGTTATTTGCTTTTCACATTTTTCAAAACTTCACTTTGCTTTTCTCCAGCCTGTCTTGTCCAAGCCTCAAAACAACACAACAACACAGTTTATTATATTTTAATAAAGTTACATATTGCAGCATTCACTAAGTGTGCGTTTGTTTATGACTTGTCCTCATTTTGGTCGCATTCAGTGTACGCGCCTTCTTCTCAATTTGGGAAAGCCAACATAAGTTACATGTTTTAAAATTACACCAACCGATGTTATTGGCACTTGCCTAAATGCATGTGTAGCAGTTCAAAGGTTGTTTGCTTCAATAGCATGCCGTACCACACTCCTACTATAGTTTCCTATACAATAACAGGCCATGACATACCACACCATAGATACAATAACAGACCAAAGCATACTATATTATGCTATAACAAACGATACCATAACATACAATACCATACCATACCGCACTATACAACACCAGGCCGATCCACACAATACAATGACCGTCCATACCATACTATAAAATCCGATACCATATCATATGATTGGCAGGCTGTACCATATCATACTATCCAATAAAGTCTCCCTCACCTCTTTTTACGTCTGCCCACCCCTGAACACTAAAGTCACCCTCGCCTCCCTTTACCTCTACCCACCCCTGAACCCTCAAGTCACCCTCATCTCTACTAATCATTGAGCCATCAATCCACGCTCACCTCCTTTTACCTTTGCTCACCCTGAGCTCTCAAATCGGCCTACCTTCCATTTACCTTTACTCACCCCTGAGCCCTCAAGTTACCCTCACCTCCCTTTACCTCTACCCACCCATGAGCCCTGAATTCACCATCACCTACCTTTACCTCTACCCACCCCGGATGACTCAAGTCACCCTTCCCTCCGCCCACCCCTTTACCCTCAAGTCACCCTCATCTCCCTTTACCTCTATCCACACCTGAGCCCTCAAGCCTCCTGTCACACTCACTTTTCTTTACTTCTATCCACCTCTGAACCCTCGAGTCACCCTTACCTCCCTATACCACTATCCATCCCTCAACCCCAAATCACTTTTTCTAAAAATATCATAAAAAGTATGCTAAAAAAACCATGTACCTGTGTGGTAAAGATACAAATACCTGTGTGGTACTTACCTGCGTAGTAAAGACTGTGTGGTAAAGGACCTGCATGGTAATGGCTGTGAGTTAAAGACTGTTTCTCCCTCAGGCAGGACACAAATGTTTTGGGGGCACTGTTGGTTGTTGTATGCCCTTCAGTATGTTTGGTGGGCACTTTCGCTTCTTTGATAAATTGCTCCCTTGCTCCCTCCTCCCTTTCACAGCTTATACTTTAGGTCTCGCCTGAGACAGTGCATGCTCTGTTGCTTGCAAGACATTTTGTTTACTTTATCATTGCTTACCGTTGGTGAGCTTCATTGCCACTTTCAATTCCTTGCTTCTCTTTGGTTAGCATGTGTCGGCTTTACTTCTAAATATTCCTGTCCCTACCCTGGAGCATGGCCCACGTACTTCTTTCCTTTCCCAGTGTCCGTGCGCTACTTGACGCTTTCAGGGGAACTTTTTTCCCTTTTACTTGCAACCCCTTCCTCCGCATTGTTACTTATCTTGACCCACACCACCATTCGTCGTTGCGTGTCCTTTCCGCCCCACCCTTTTTTATGCTTGCCCCTTCCACCACCACTACCCCCTCCCTCTTCGTTGCTTGCCCACTCCTGGCCCACCAGACAAAAAGCCCCCCAAAAGTAATTCCAGGATGTGTAAAGATGTTGCAAACGTGCTAACAACACTGCACTCCCTTCTCTACATGGCCTTTTAGGCGATATCTTCATGCAGGGCCAAACAGTGAACTTCAGCTCGGATGAAAGAAAGACATTTTTTTTTTGTGTGAAGGCATTGAATAATCCCATTATTTAGAAAACGGATCACTGCCCCTAGCAGTCAGCGCTGGCCGTGTCAAAGCAATTTTTTTTATGTACTTGAAATTGACAAGGCCAATAGCTCTTCCATAGTAGTGACCTATTGTCTTTACCAATGCATGTTCAGAGAGAAGCTGCCTGTTTGATGGTGTAGATGTGTTTTTGTAATTATTTTATTACTTTATTTGCTTATTCACTGAATGAGACATAGAACGCCTGCCTGTCTTGTTGCTTTGACAAGACGATCCATATTCCCTTTAGAATGTCAAATTTTTTTTTTGAAAACATATTTTATTAAATTTACATGGTACCATCCGGGCAGCAGCCCAGTATAGTCACAGAGAAACATTGGATAATTCAAGAGTACCAGATTTGTATACGAGATTAGCAACGGTAGCACATAAAACAATACAAACTTTGCGCAGACAATCCCATTACCCTTATAATGTAGTACATATGTTAGAATTCTTTCATCGCCTGGAGTAAAACATTGAGGGGTACATCATGGTCCAATATGCACGGGGAAGCAAACGTATCAGGGGGACTGAGAGGGCAGAGGGGGAAGATCAATACCCCGGTAGGCTGCCCATCGGGTCCATATTTTCCTGTGTTTCAGGGGACACCCTCTCGCCTGGAAGTCCGCAATCTCTGCTCCCATGCATTTATCTAGTTATGTGCGCCATTTCCCCAGCGTCGGGGTGAAGTTCCCTTCCACAATAGAGCAATGTCGCTCTTGGCTATGGTGAGGGCCAAAAATAGGAGGTGCTGTTTATACCGGTTTCGGCCTATACCCTCAGTGCTGTGTAATAAAAATAATTTGGGGTCATATGGAAGATCCCAGGCCAACACTTTACCCAGACAGGCTGAGACCCTATGCCAGAAGGGTTGTAATACGGTACAATCCCAAACCGTGTGTAAAAACGTCCCCTCGTCCCCACAATGCAGGCACTGGGGAGATTGAATGACCCCCATCTAGGCGAAGCCGGGTATAATATACTCTGTGTATATATTTAAATTGAATGAGACTGAATCAAGAGGACTCTGCCGCACTCCGAGGGCTGGCCACGGCCTCAGCCCAGTCATCATCAGTTAACTCCGGGATATCCGCCTCCCGCGCCTCTCTGGTATTATGTAGGGTCGTTTTGGCATGTGTCGTCAAAGTCTGATATATCTGTCTGATTTTGTGTGTTCCTAAATCCCCCATAAGGGTGAAACTCCGGAAGGGTCCCTAGGGAGTGAATTGCGGGGGTGAGAGCATGACGTAGCTGTAGGTACTTATAGAATTGTGTTTTATGCAGGTGGAAATCTGTCTGAAGCTGCTGGAAAGACTTCAGTGTGGTGCCCTTCATCACATCGCCAAGAGTGGAAATACCTATCGGGTCCCATTTATGAAATCCCGCTAAAGCCGCAACCTGACGCAGGGGAGTGCCATGCCACAGGGGAGTCGTCTGAGTCAGGCGCCCTCGCCACCCCATCCGCCCAACAGTGTACCTCCAAAGCCGGATCACTGTTCTGCTGGCGTGTGGTAGGAAGTCAAGCTTCTGATTACTGTACAAAAACCGGAGGAGAGGGACCCCCTCCATTGCCGCATGTTCCAAGGCGAACGCTGGATCTGAGGGTGTACTATACCACCATTCGTTGATGATTAAAAGGTGAGATGCCGCATAGTAGGCGTAGACATCTGCTGCTGCAATGCCCCCACAGTATGTAGATTGTGTACAGGTTTGCTATGCACAAGTTTGCTACGCCACCTGAACAGCCCCTCCGTTCCACAGGAATTTATTATGTATAGCGTTAATTTGTGCAAACCACGACCGTGGGATATGGTACGGAAAGTTCTGAAGCCTGTATAGAATTCTAGGGGGAGAGACCATCTTAAAAATCGCCGAGCGCCCATACAGCGAAAGGGGGAGGGATGACCAAATATTAGTCTCGTCACGAAGGCCCGCTACTAGTGGGTTTATGTTATGCGCCCATTAGATCGTTGGGCATGGGGACATGAAAATCCCTATATATTTAAAGCCTTCTGTCACATGCGTCAGCTGGGCCACCCACGTATTCCTTCCCTGGTTACCACAGACCGGGAACAATACTGACTTGGAGGGGTTGGTATGGAGCCCCGAGGTTTGGCCAAATACCCGGAGGATCTGTAGGATCCGTGGCCCCGAAATCCACGGGTCCGTCATAAAGAAAAGGACATTGTCCACATAAAGTGCGATCCGGTCAGGCCGAGACCTTGGCCACCCGAAGCCCCGGAGCACCGGGTCCCTACGGACCCACACCGCCAAAGGCTTGATTGCGAGGGCAAACAGCAGGGGAGACGAGGGGCAGCCCTGTCTTGTGCCTCAACAGACAGGGAAGGGGGCTGAATTGTGTCCCGCAATGCGCACTGAGGCAACTGGATCCGTGTATATAATAGGCGGTTGTATGCTAAGAAGCGCGGGCCAAAATTGACTGCCTCAAGTAGTTGGAAAAGATACTCCCAACTAAGGGAGTCAAACGCCTTATCAATGTCAGCAACTAGTATGGCAGCAAGGCGTCCCAGAGCCAGTGCCATAGCGTTGTGGACCCGACGAATGTTGTGGCGGGTGGCCCGGCATGGCATAAAACCAGATTGGTCCATATGAACCAGGTCTGGTATAGCGGCACATAGACGATCCGCTAAAACCTTACCCAGCAGTTTGGGTTCAAAATGAATCAGGGATATGGGGCGATATGAGGAGGGGTCTTCCGGTGGGTGACCCGGTTTTAAGAAGAGAACAATCTTGGCTTGCCCCCAGTCCTGGGGTAGTATACGCCTTTCAAGCACTTCCTGGATGGCCTCTAACCAGTACGGCCCCAACAAGGTTATGTGGGACCGCAAGAATTCCATGGGGAATTCATTAGGGCCCGGGGCCCTTCCTGGATGCATTGCTACCAGTGCTGCAGTTAATTCTTACAACCTAATGGGGGCCTCGAGGTGGTCCCTCATCTGATCAGTTAATCTGGGGGGGGGGTATCCCGAAGAAACTCTGCGATGAGGGTCTCCGAGACCTGGTCCTGCCGCACATATAAGGCGGAGAAATAACGCGCAAATTCCACAGCTACTGCCCCGGGAAATGAGTGTAAGACACCATCGGGACCACGGATAATCGGAACAGCAGCCGGAGACTGCGCAGCTTGACAAAGCCTATGTAGCATTTGGCTAGATTTGTCCCCCCACTGATAGATCCGGTGCTGTGACGCCAACCAGATCTCCTTCGCCTCCTCTATGAGATGTTGTTGCAACTGTTGTTGGGCGTGAAGGAGATTGCGCCGGAGGGAAGAGCTAGGGTCGCCAATGTATTTTGCCTCAAGGGACGCATGATGGGCCTCCAGTTCTGCATGTTGGGCAGAACGTTCACGTTTCTTATGTGTGCGGTAACTGACATCGATTCCCCCCCAGTGTGGGCTTTAGGGCCTCCCAAAGTGTAATCCTGGATGGGGCAGAAGCAGCATTCAAGTCTATGTAATCCTGAATTGCCTGTGTAAGCGTCTCTAGGTAGTCAGAATCTCGGAGATGCCAAGGGGACATTCGCCACCTAAATGGGGGCCTTTGAGAGTGCATGAGAAGTTTAACAGAATGTCTATTTTTTTGTTTAACCACATGTTTACTAAAACAGCTTCAAAGGAAATGGAAGACTCCACTCTTTTGGAAGGAGGGGGGAGCAGGTCAGAGGAGAGGCCTGTCTGCAAAATAACTTGTCTGTCAAAAAGAAATACTCGTGATCATATATGGTATAATATTAGCAGAAATGTGCAGATTCCAGCCGACATTAGGGAGCTTTCACAGTCCATCTTTTTCACACTAGAAGACACCACATCATGTGGTGTAACTGCAAAATAAATCCTCACTCTTTGAAGATTGTGGTGAGGGGACATTGGCATGCTGGTATTTCACAGATAAAAGGTTCAACTTAGGGGTCCCCATGAAGTATGCCCCCCGGGTTACGGGATCTGCAGGAGTCTAAGCTAAGCCACTGGGCCCTTGATATTTCTTGGCAGATACATTCATTGGCAAAGAAAGCAGGTTTGACATTTCTACTGCATGCTGGTTTTGTGTGCCCATGCCTATTGTCTTTGTCTGTGCTTGTTTGCCAGCAGCACTGAGAAATTAGTGCAGACAAAGGGATCTGCAAAATGGATTCTTCAGGTGAAAAAGGGTTGCTTTTTTCTCTAGCATCATTTATTTCAGATTGTGTTGCTATTGGTTGCTCCCTAGTGCTGCAGGGTCTACTTACCAATTGATTTCAGATGTAAAATAGTCCTTCATGCTTTCCAGTGGAAGCAGACGGAAATGCCCAGTCAGTACGAAAACTGTATGGCTAAAATTCTTTTGTGGGCTGATTGACAATGTGTCCAGCTAATGACTGAAGGTTCTGGAGGAAAATAAGCCAACAGCTGACGGAGACTGAACCACAGTCACTTAAAATATAGATAGAATACAATATGTTTGCCGTGAATGGCACTAATGACACACATGCCAATCATAACTTCGCCTATGCAAGAGCTATTGGCTTGGCCAATGTGTTTTAGCCATGCTGTTTACCAGCGTGCTGCTGTTCAGCATGGCTAAAAGTTTGGGGCATAGAGAAGAGTGATGTGGAGTAGAGTGGCGTAGAGTGGAGGGGCCTAGAGTGGAGTGGAGTAGAGTGGCATGGCGTGGAGTGGAGTGGAGTGGAGTAGAGTGGCATGGCGTGGAGGGCGTAGAGTGGCATGGCATGGAGTGGAGTAGAGTGGCATGGAGTGGAGTAGAGTGGCATGGAGTGGAGTAGAGAGGCATGGAGTGGAGTAGAGTGGCATGGAGTGGAGTAGAGTGGCATGGAGTGGAGTAGAGAGGCATGGAGTGGAGTAGAGAGGCATGGAGTGGAGTAGAGAGGCATGGAGTGGAGTAGAGAGGCATGGAGTAGAGAGGCATGGAGTGGAGAGGCATGGAGTGGAGTAGAGTGGCATGGAGTGGAGTAGAGTGGCATGGCATGGAGTAGAGTGGCATGGAGTGGAGGGCGTAGAGTGGAGTAGAGTGGAGGGCGTAGAGTGGCGTGGAGTAGAGTGGCATGGAGTGGAGGGCGTAGAGTGGAGTAGAGTGGAGGGCGTAGAGTGGCGTGGAGTAGAGTGGCATGGAGTGGAGGGCGTAGAGTGGCATGGAGTGGAGGGCGTAGAGTGGCATGGAGCGGAGTAGAGTGGCATGGAGCGGAGTAGAGTGGCATGGAGCGGAGTAGAGTGGCATGGAGCGGAGTAGAGTGGCGTAGAGTGGCGTAGAGTGGCGTGGCATGGAGTAGAGTGGCATGGCATGGAGTAGAGTGGCATGGCATGGAGTGGCGTAGAGTGGCATAGAGTGGCATAGAGTGGCATAGAGTGGCGTAGAGTGGAGGGCGTAGTGGCATGGCATGGAGTGGAGTAGAGTGGTATAGAGTGGAGGGCGTAGTGGCATGGCATGGAGTGGAGTAGAGTGGTATAGAGTGGAGGGCGTAGAGGGGCATGGCATGGAGTGGAGGGCGTAGGGTGGCATGGCATGGAGTGGCATAGAGTGGAGTAAAGTGGCATGGCATGGAGCGGCGTAGACTGGCATGGCATGGAGTGGCATAGAGTGGAGTAGAGTGGCATGGCATGGAGCGGCGTAGACTGGCATGGCATGGAGTGGCATAGAGTGGAGTAGAGTGGCATAGAGTGGAGGGCGTAGAGTGGAGTAGAGTGGCATAGAGTGGCGGGCGTAGAGTGGCATAGAGTGGAGGGCGTAGAGTGGCATAGCATAAAGTGGAGTAAAGTGACATAGAGTAGAGTGGAGTGCTGTACAGTGGAGTAAAGAGTCAGAGTGGAGTTGCATAGTGTGTTGTAGAGTGGAGTGGCATAGAGTGGAATGGCATAGAGTGGAATAGAGTGGCATAGAGGGTTGTAGAGCGGAGTGACGTAGAATGGAGTGGCAATGAGTAGAATGGAGTGGCGTAGAGTGTCGTGCCGTAGAGTGGAGGGGAGTGGAGTGGAGTGGAGTGGAGTGTTGTGGTGTGGAGTGGCGCAGAATGGAGTAAAGTGTTCTAGAGCAGAGTGGAGTGGGGTGCCGTAGAGTGGAGTGGTCTAGAGTGGAGTAGATTCAAGCAGAGTGTCATGTCGTAGAGTGGAGGGACTTGGAGTGTAGTGGAGTGTCATAGTGTGGAGTGGCGTAGAAGGTCATAGTGTGGAGTGGAGGGGTGTAAAGTGCCTTAGCATAGAGTTGAGTAAATTGCTGTGGAGTGGAGTTGTGTATTTTGGATTGGTGCAGAGTGTCATAAAGTGGAGTGTTGTGGAGTATCGGAGAGTGTCATGTCGTAGAATGTGGGGGGGCAGAGCGAAGTGGCTTAGAGTGATGTGGCCTAGAGTGTTCTAGAGTGGAATGGAGTATAGTGTCATAGAGTGGAGTGGAATGGAGTAGAGTGGAATGGAATGGAATAGAGTGTTATAGAGTGGAGCGGCATAGAGTGACGTAGGTTGTCATGCAGTGTCGTAGAGTGGAGTGACCTACAGTGGATTCTTCTCTTCTGCCCTCTACACCACTCCATTCTGTGCCACTGCACTCTGTGCCACTCCACTCAACACCACTGCACTCTATGCCAATCCACTGTACGCCACTCTAATCTACTCTGTGCCACTCAGTCGCGGCTGGCATGGATTGGGGGTGATGGGTCGGGTAATGGGGGGGAAAAGAAAAAAATCTCTTACCTCTTCGGAAGGCGGCATCTCTCCTCTGCTTCCCTTCCGATGAGCCTGAAATGGAAGCAGGAACCACACAGGCTTCCCCTAGCCAATCATGATGCTGCTAATAGCAGCATCGTGATTGGTCTGAGTGCCGTGGTTCGGCGCTCAGACGGGGACTATGAGCCTGTGCATGTTCTTCGCCCAGGCTGTAATGCAGCCTGGGTAGAGAACATGGAAAGTGCGCATGACGGTTTGGGGCCCAAGACAGCCGTCCAAACCTTCATGTGCACTTAAGTGCTCACCACTCCTCCATCTGTGAGATGAGCAGCCTAGCCCAGCTCTGCAAAACTGCCTCAGCAGGGAAAAATAAAATGAGAACAGGGTGTTATCATTTATTTTTTATTTTATGCACTTCTGAATGCAATGGAGCAACGCTCCTCTTCCTTAGCGGAGGAGCCTCCACTCCGAATTCACTCTACTCTGAAACAATCTACTCTATGCCACTGCACTGTACCCTGCACCACTGTGCTCTACCCTGCACCACTCTACTCTACTGTACACTACTCCACTGTACGCCACCGTGCTCCACTCTTAAACAATCTACCCTACGCCACGGCACTCAGGGCAACTCCACTCTATGCCACTGCACTCTACTTCCCTGCAATCTATGCTGCACCACTTCACTCTGCACCACTCTACTCTTTGCAAGTGCACTCTACTCTAACCACTACACTCTATGCTAATGCACTCTACGCCAATATATTTTGGACCACTGCACTGTACGCCATTATACTCTGTCACTGCACTCTATGCCACTCTGTTCTATTCTGCACCACTGCACTGTAAGCCACTGCTCTCTACGCCACTCAACTCTGCACCACTCTACTCTATGCCACTGCACTCTACGCCACTCTTCTATACATCACTGCACTCTACAGTCTACTCTGCAACACTTGCACTCTATGCCACTGAACTCTACACCACTATACTCTATGCCACTGCACTCGATGGCAATCTACTCTGTGCCAATGCACTCTACGCCAGTGGTTCTTAACCTTTTGACTTCTGTGTACCTCCACTTAATCATTACAGGAACACTGGGACCCCCTCTGAATAATTATTGGAAACTGGGGACCCTCCATTGAGTCATTACTGGAAGCCGGGGATCCTGGCCTAAATATTTTCGATGATTTGAACCACAAAACACACAAAAGTAAAGAAACAAGCATTCATCAAACACACAAATGATGAATATTTTATTTGATTCATAAACATATATAAAAAATGTGTTTTAATGAGATGGTTGGAGCTTTTCTAAACTCAATTGAGGCCCCTTATCGTTCATACTATATTCTGTTTGATGCACTTGCAATTCTTCCATGAATCAATCTGAGGATACAAACTTAATTTTTAGCCTCCAATTTCAAATTCCTTCATATTTCCAGAACCTTTTTTTAAATATTACATTTTACTTCTATATTTATATTCACTTTATTAATCTGTTAATGTTATTTAATTTTCTAAGCATTAGTGGACCCCTGAATAAGCTTCTGGGACACCTTGGTTAAGAATCAATGCTCTACTCCACTACACTCTGCCACTCTACTCTGCATCACTCCAGCCAATGCCGCAGCTTTCTACCCTGCACCACTCCCCTCTACTCTGCACCACTCCACTCTACATCACTCTACTCTGCAAAACTCTACTCCACTCTACGCCACTCCATGACTCTCTACGCCACTCCATGACTCTCTACGCCACTTCATGACTCTCTACGCCACTCCATAACACTCCACTCTACACCACTCTCCTTACCACTCTCCTTTATGACACTAACCTTTGGCCATGCTGAACAGCAGCCTCGTTGGTATACAACATGTCTAAAACATATTGGCAAAGCCAATAGCTCTTGCATAGGGGAGACCTATTGGGTTTGCCAATGCTTGTTTAGTAGGCCACCAGCGGCTCGCCATGCTCTGAAATTCATGAGACTTTTTCAAGTACTTTCATGTCCCTTGAAATATTTCTTCTACGCCTGCTTCTCCTTGCTTCTATCGATTGACTCTACAGGTAAAGTTGCTTGTTGAGGGTCTAAGTCGTCATAATCTTGATGAAATTTAGAAAAGGTACCCCTTTGAAAGACTATCTGAGTTTGGGACTGGTAGTGCTCTAATGGCAGGCAGTTCCAGAAGGTGGGAGCCTGGGAGGGGGTGGCTCGCCCCCCTTTGGAAATGCGCATAGTGGAAGGTGTATCGAGTAGTTTTTGGTTTTTATTTCTGAAGACACGTGAGATGTTGCGAGAGCATTCCCTGACTGAGTTAGTTGGATGCTGAGTTGTTAATGCCTCTAAAGTCTAAGAACGAGATTTTAAACTGTGTTCTTTCTCTCGCTGGGAGACACCAGAGAGATTTCCTGGCTGCTAGAAGGTGGTCACTGTTTTTAATCCCTTTGAGTAGACAGCAGCGTTCTGCACCCTCTCAAGTCTGCATATCTTGAATTCTGGAAACCCACCATAAAGTGAATGACAGTAGTCTCGTCGTGAGTTGACAGCTGCTTCACCATTCAGTCCCAAAGCAAAATAGAGAGTGTCTTGGTGCAAATTGCCGAAGAAAGATACCAACGGAAGCGCTAACTTCATCGTTCGGAGAAAGGTCCTAGTCATAGTAGAATCCACTATTTTTTACTTTATCTGAAACCGGAGTGTGCTGGCTCCAAAGATCCAGGGAGAAGAAATGACAGAGAAGTAATGGCAGGTCTGCATTTAGTGATAAAACAGGAGAGTTTCGTTTGAATCTAGTAAACTGCAAGTTGTTTTTGCAAAGATTTTAAAACCGCTAATGGGCTATGTGACATAAGCCTGACATTACTATTTAGAGTTGAAGCTATTAGTGTACTGTGTTTTGAAAAATGTGAACTCATGACCGTCGAACTTAATTTCCTTAAGTAGTGTTAATAAGGCTGCTTTACTGAGGCTTCAGAAGGCTCACAGACCGTGCAAGCATAAAGTGACATTCAATCTTCGTAAACTAAGTGAGCATGATGCATCACTTTCTGAAAGGCAATGAGCCTTACTACGAGTTCAGAACCTGCCCTTCTGAAAAGTCTTTACACTGTAATCTTCAGGCTGCTGTTCTTCTGAAGACCGGCAACTATAGGACCAGCAAATGAGGAAAATGGGAGCTTACCGTGAATTTGAATAGACCCCAACTACCCTGCAACCTCTCCTTGATTCTAACACTGCTTGCCATTTGTTAGTTATCTACGGTGGTCATAAGGCGACGTATCGCGACGTATGGCGTACAGGTGGGTGAGCCAACAGATTAACATGGAGTGCCGACCCAAGGGTCTGGCTTTGACTAGAAGAGCCTGTGCACCAGCCAAGCCATGAACATGTTTGGCATTTAAATCGTGCAAAAACATCATGCAAACATATATTAAGTCTTGTCAAAATTCAAAACGTCTTTTTTTTACCATGTGGAAGCGTTTCACCTTAGTTCAGTGGTTCCCAAACTTTTTCAACCCACGGCTCCCTTGACCTATTGGCCGCTGGCCGCGGCTCCCCATTATGTTACTTTTTTTGGGCGGCTGGAGGGATGCAAGAGCTGCCTCAGGCCGATGAAGGTATTATAATCATAGATGTAACAAAATAAAAATATAACAGTTGTTTAATAAAAAACTTTAATTGGTTAGTTAAGTCAGAAACAATACTATTTAGCACTGGAGCATCCATATGGAATTTTTTCACTATTTTTGTTTTAAAAAATGGCCTCTAGCATGTTGGAGGAGAAGACACTTTTTTCTCTTGTTGGTAATTAGAGTGAGGATAGAGGGCGTGTTACATTTTCCAGAGGCGCCCAGTCCTATTGGTATTACTATGTGTAAATGTATTGATTTACTGCTGCTGCTAATCAAAATATAATATATAAATCATAAATAGTATATTTGGGACTTTGTATAGACCCAGCTGCTTTGTTAGCACCAAGCCACATGCTAAAATGTCACGGTTGAGAAAAATAAAGTTTTAAACAATGTTAGGCAATGCAAGAAAAAAAAATACACACTCCCCCTCCATAAAAAGCCAATAGTAGTGGCTGTATGCAGCCAATTTATGGTGTCCTGTTTATTAATATGGGCAGGACAACGTTAACCAGTGTTACATTGTATGAGAAGTGAATGCTATTTTAAAATGAGCAGAAAGGGGCTAAGGCCTGTTCAGTAGGTGCCAATCACTGATAGAGGTAAAAAATCTAGGGCGTCCAAAAGTAAAAATTATGGGGTACATCTTGGGCAGAAGGGATTGTAGAGAGCACATCTATATAACAAAATATGACAAGTCAGTATTTCATGTCTCTTTAACAATTACACACCCTCAGTAGATCATGCCTCATTAATAAGACATATTAATAAAAACTATCTGCTTTCTGCAGCAAACCTGAAATTCGAAATGTTAGAAGACATTACTCTGTTTTATGTTTCTACCAGTCTGTGTACACCATGCTCATATTTTATTGAAGTTATCCTCTTTCACTGCGCACTGCTACAAATAAACATACTCAAAAGTGAAAGTGGAGATAGCCGCTTGTGAGAAAATAGTTCAAAAAGGCATTTGCAACTTTAGGATTCCTCGTGTCCATGGCATCTGTCTCTTCGAAACAGACGAGGCTGCGTAGGAGTAATTTCCGGACCCAGGCAGAAAAAGCCTCACGTTTAATAGATGCACAGTGGCAGCATTTTCTGAGGCTAGGATTCGACGCTGCTGAAATTTTCAGTGCTAGAGATATCCGACATCACAGGAGTGTTCACCTACCAGTGGTTCCCAAACTGTGTGATTGGTGCGCATCTGTTCACGGCGCCCCTGACTAGTTTTGACGGCGCACTGGGGTGCCGCGGCGCACAGATTGGGAACCACTGCCTTAGTTCATCAGTTTATATCACTGCATTGGGAGGCAAGAAGGGATCATTTTTACAGATGAACTTTGAAACATTGATCCCCACCCTAACGACAGTTCCATAAGGAAGCTAAGATATAAATATGATTCTTATTTTACATGGAGCAACATTATAGTCGATTAAATCATAACCGCTATATTTTTGTACAGCGCTCATCCAGAATTTATGCATTTCAAGATGCTCCAATAATCTGTAATACAACAAAAGGGAGAACGTGAAATAAAATATTTGCCTAGGATCACGCAGTTTGGTCAGGCAGGAGAACTGGGATCGATCCCAGGTTTTCTGGTTTCACATTGTGCAATTCAGCCACTAGTTTGGTATCTCTCCTGTTTTACATCAAATGATAACGTTTTGTCTTGAATTCTTGACATATACGGTTAGTACGTGGGTGGCAGGCAGAAGCCACATGAAAGCTCAGCTCGTTTTGGGGCTTGAAGGTCCAGGGGGACCTTGAGCTGGCCTAGAGTCTGGTATCTTGCCTTCAGTGGCTCACCCAACTCTTATGTGGCACTCTACAAAACACTTAATAATTGTAGGCTAGAAGATGATCGAATGGTATGTATTGTGGGATACTCCTATTCCTTTCTTGCCTTGCCAACACCTTGTTCCAGCTAATCAATTAGACTAGTGGTGCTCTAAGCTCAGGATAGCCTTTGTCCTCAGAATGCAATGCTCTGAGCAAGGCTCAGTATCTAGCACCTTCCAAGTTCAACAAGCATTTTCTCAGGGTGGTTGTGATGTTGGGGAACTGTGCGTCCTCTTGGGTATGTGGCAGATTCCTCTGGGGTTATGTGCTTAAGCCAGCCCTTTCAGCATTTCTGTCTGTACTTTAACCACTCTCAAATCGTTGCTTCCACAAAGACCATCCACTCGAGACTCCATCTGACCTTTGCCCCCACTACACCTTCACCAAAGGGATCCTACCGATCCAAAGCACTAACAAAAATCCTCAATGCGTCCATAAACTCATTCCCACATTCCCGAACACCTGCAAACATGCCACTGTCATGCCCCTGCTCAAGAAACCATCCGCTGACCCAGCCATGCTTTTCAACTGAAGACCTGTTTCCCTCCTACCATACCCAGCAAAGGTATTAGAGTAACTAATAAACGGATGCCTCAGTGACCACATCAGCAACCACCAGCTCCTCAACACCATGATGTCGGTTTCAGGCCCAGCCACAGGAAAGAAACAGCACTCATTGCCACCAGAGGCGACAGCCGCATGATCCTTGACAGAAGGGACACAGGAGTCCTAATTCGCCTGGTCCTCTTTGCAGCATTTGACACGGTCTCACACCCCATCCTCATTAGGCGCCTGCATAGGATTGACATCCAATGATCAGCTCTGCTCTGGATCTGCGCCTTCTTCTCGGATAGAACACAAGCTGTCAGCCTGGCACCTTACTCCTCGGAAGCTGGCAAACACATTTACGGAGTGCCTCAAGGTTCATCGCTCAGCCATACCCTCTTCAATGTATACATGATCCCTCTGGTCAACTTCATCTGTGTAGGCAACATCAATATCCTCTCCTACACAGGCGACATACAACTCATACTCTTCCTCTCGGACAAGACCCCCAACACAAGATACAATTTCACTGACTGCATTATCGAAGTTGGTAGTTGGATGAAAGCCACCTGTCTCAAGCTCAACTCTGACACGACAGAAGTAGAGATCTTTGGCAAAACCACCTCACAATGGGACTCCAACTGGTGGCCGGCTGAACTCTGACCCAGAACCAACGCCAGAAATCACGGAATAAGCATCAACTGCAAACTGGACATGACCCCTCAAGTCAACGCCGTCACTGCATCCTGCTTCAACCCCCTGAAGTTGCTGAGGAAGATCTTTAAATAGCTCCCAAGCAACACTAGAAAAACTAACTTGCACCCTAGTCGTCAGCAAGTTGGACTGAGGTAACACCCTCTATGCCAGGATCACAAAGCAACTCAATAGTAGAATAGAAACCATCCAGAACTCTGCACCCAGACTCATCTTCAACTTCCCGCAGAGAACTCCTATCACACCACACCTCAGGGAACTACACTGTCTTCCAATACACAAACAAGCTTAATTCAAACTCCTCACACACCTATTCAACTCAGGTCTCACCTACCTGAACAGTCGCATCTCCTTCCACCAATCACCCATACACTTCCGCTTCGCAGGACTCCCACACAACCAATGCATACAAAGAACCACATCAGGAGGGAAGACTGTCTCTTACATCACTCCTAAGGCGTGGAACGACCTCCTACTCCAGATCAGAGCCCCTTCCTCTCTTCTTGAATTCCGCCAAGCAGCTGATGCCTGGCTTTTCAATTAACCAACCTACCACAGGCAGGGCTAGGCACACACACGTGCTCTGTGCAAGGATACCCTAGTGCGCTTTACAATTACACGTAACATACTGCAACATTTTGTTCAACAAACTAATGCAGTGAGAAAAAAGCCGTAATAAGTCCATATCTAATCACACTTTTAGTAAAATAAAAATTAATGTGTAAAGATGTTAGACGGCGCTTTTGCAAAATTGCAATACTTGCTAGAAAAAACAAGTGTCATATATTTGCAGTGTAGCCAGGAGTCACATTTTATGTGAAAAAAATAGGGTAAGCCTCAAAAAGGGGAGGATGTACAAGACTGGAGCACCCAATTCAAGATCAGTTGCTATAGGGTGGTGAAATAATGTACACTGTCTTCAGACTTCAGTCTTGTCAAGAATGCCCCCAGTACGTGGAGCATGGATCACTGTTATTCCGGTTTTAACTAGAACATTGACGAGAACGCTCACAAACGTCAAGCATGTATCATTGATATCATGAAGATAGCCAAATGGTCACAACATGACTAGGCTACCTTTTAAGTTTCCATCTCTTAACACAGCCACATGCATAAGTGTAGATACACGAGTACACAAGCATGCAAGGACATTCTCACATTCATATGCACCTCACACGTGCACACATGTACTCAATCAGACATCCAAGTCTCTATGGGCCAGATGTACATAATCTAGGCTTTGAGATGGCCAAATAGCTAATTTTATCGATTCGCTATTTGGTAATCGCAAACAGTGATGTACAAATGTGTGTTCAACACTTTTAGCGATTCCCAGTGGGTCGCAAATAGATGTTCATGAGGTAGGTCTCGGTTTGCGACCGATTGGGAATTGCTAAAATCACAGGGATGGTGGCCTGCTGGGGTCAGCATACCACCATGTCTGTGATATTTTTTAAATAAAGCATTTTTTTTTAATGCAGCCCGTTATCCTTAAAGGAAAACGGGATGCGTTTCAAAATGTAAAATTAAAGTTTTTTTTTCTTCATATTTTCCCCAACATTCACAGTGAGGTAGGGGTCCGTTAGGGACCCCTTCCCATTTGCGAATGGGTTAGTACAAACTCTGAGTTGACGATTGTTGGAGATGGCCCTTTTGCAGGGTTATCCCTAAACTTTTTGCTTCTTCCTATTTTTTCCTGACCAGCTGTTGTTGGTTCTAGGACTGTGGGCACTTTCCCACTGCTAATCAGTGCTAAAGTGCATATACTCTCTGTAAATTGTGTTATGGATTGGTGTTTCCATGATTGGCATATTTGATTTACTTGTCAGTCCCTAGCAAAGTGTGCCAGGGCCTGTAAATCAAATGCTACTAGTGGGCCTGCAGCACTGATTGTGCCACCCACATGAGTAGCCCTTAAAAGGTAACTCAGACCTGCCACTGCAGAGTCTGCACGCAGTTTGTAACTGCCATGTCGACTTGGCAAGTGCACCCACTTGCCAGGCCCTAACCTTCCCTTTTCTTACATGGGAGTCACCCCTAAGGTAGGCCCAAGGTACCCCTCTGGGCAGGGTGCAGTGTATGTGAAAGGTAGGACATGCCCTTGTGTGTGGCATGTCCTGATAGTGAATTACTGCCAATTTTGTTTTTCACTATTGCAAGGCTACCTGTTCCCATAGGACAGAATGGGGAGTTTGTTTATAACATTTTATAAACATAACTGGCCCTGGGAACAAGGTAGAGAAATAAAGTGTAGTATGCCTGGACTCCGAATCTAAAGATGCATCTTTTAGTGAAGGTGATTTTTACATTCTGTGTTTGAAAATACCACTTTTAGAAAGTAGGTATTTTCTTGCTCAGCCATCCAGTGTGCCTCGGCTAGGATGTGTATTGCATGTCTGGCTTTTGGATAACAGGGGCTGGGGATGAGCCGTGGCTCCAGAGTCTAGATGGGTCAGGGATGGGCTGAGTAGTGGGAGGAGTTGTCACTAGCACCTGAATAGGCCTGGTCTGCATTTAGAGTGGTGGGAGGAGATTTCCATTGCACCTGAATAAGCCCTGTCTGCCTTTGACAATGCTGTCTCCGCCTCCTGCTGGGAAGCTGCACCGGAGAGGACAGAACTGGTTCTGGCTGGGCACAGACATTCTCTGCCTGATAGGACAAAGGATTTTGGGCTATAAAAAGTGGGACCCAAACCCCTGAACTTTAGAACTCTTTTGGACCAAGAAGACTGCCAAGAAGAAGAGCTGGAGAAGCTGTGAGGAGGAACTACCACTTTGCTGAGTGCTTTGCTGTGTTGGCCTGCAGTGGCTGCTTCTGTCTTGGGCAGTGAAAGGACTGGACTGAACTTTCTGCAATCTATTTTTTTGAGTTTCTCCAAGGGCTTGAGGTAGACCTTGCCCCCTATTCAAGAAGTCTCAGGAACAGCAAAGACTTCAAGTTCTTCTGCCCTCAGCACTGGGGTCTGTGTGTTTTGTGCAGCAACAAAAGAAAAAGCAACCCGACGCCGTCTACGACGCCGCTGCTGACTCCGTGTCCTGAAGGCCCTGCAGAGGGCACCGCCGCACCAAGACCCTGGTCTCACTGACGACGCCTGTTGATGCCGCCACCTAGCCGCTGCTCGCACCGCGACCTGTGGGAACCGCACTCCGCATCGATTCACTTCACACTGCCGCCTTGGTATCCCAGGCGCCGCCGCTCCACGCCGAAATCAACGCCGCTGCTTGCACCGTGGTTTGAGGGCACCGCTCGTAAAGTTACACGACGCACCGCCCTCATCCCGCACCGCAGCCTTGGCCTACCGACGCCAGCGCCTCCAGTTCGTCAGCTGACGACAGCGCTTCAGCAACGACGACGCCGCTGCTTGCACCATGACCTGCCAGCACCGCGACGAGCACCGCATCACTTCGCACCGCGACCCTGGTCTCAGACGACGCCATCTGACGCCGCCACCGAGCCGCTGCTCGCACCGCGACCTGTGGGCATCCCACGCCGCACCGCTGCACTTCGCACCGCAGCACCAGACGCCTGCTGGCGCAGTGCACCTGACTTCAACCGCGAGGAGTCCGATCTGCAACGCGTGTGACTTCAAGGGCCCGACGACTCCTGCACCGACTTCCGGAACCCACGCCTGCGGACGCCGTGTTTTCGGAAGCTCAACGAGAGGTCGCCGACGCCCTGCATTTCTAAAGGTACTGTTTTGCGGGTCTTCCCGACACCGTAGCTGGCCCGCGACGCCGCGGTCAGCCAGAACCATTTGGATTTGTTTGTTCACGATGCCGTGATAGCCCCAGAGGGAGCGATCGACTTCAAGGAACTGTTTTTCAAGGCTATTTTGATAACTGAAGATTTCTAAGTACTGTATTGTGGATTTTTATCGTTTTTGGTCTTGTCTTAAGTAGAGAAAAATATTGGATATTTTTCTAAACTGGTGTGGTGTCCTTTTGTAGTGCTTTCACTGTGTTACTGTTGGTTTTGTGCAAATGCTTTACACACTGCCTCTAAGATAAGCCTAACTGCTCATGCCAAGCTACCAAGGGGGTGAGCAGGGGTTATTTTAGGAGTGTAACGCCATTATCCTGACTAGGAAGAAGGGTCCCAACTTGGACAAAGGTGCAAACCATTGCCAACTAGAGACCCCCATTTCTAACAGCGATAAAATACGAATATTTTGCGACCACATTTTGGTCGCAAAAATTCACACATACCACTGTGAGTCGCTATTGGGAAAGGACGCCCTAAACACGCCCCTTCCTAATACCGAATCGCAAACCCAATTTGCGATTTGGTAATAGGTTACCGAATCACAAATTGGGCATTTGTACATACAAGAATGCTTTTTTGGGTTCGCAGGCGGCCCTAGCGAACTCAAAAAAGCATCATACCTTTGACATTGATGCTGGCTGGTGGCTTTTCAAGCCATCCTTCCTAGTCCATGTTGTCCTCTGCTGCAAAGAGACAACCTGAGGAAGTAGCTATGGCCAGTGGTTGTAAGATGCATGCTCAGCCACCCATGCTTCAGGAGGCGGAGAACAACTTGGTACATACTGAGCCCTGGACAGATTTGGTACCTGTACATAGTGGAACCTTTTGTGTCCGGGAAGACTTCGGGGCTGAGAGGCCAGGCTGAGAACGACAGGCCAGAGACTGTTGAAGAACGAGAAGGTGGGCAGTGCTAAGTTTAGGGCGCATGCAGGAGGCAGTGGCATCTTTGCGCTCTGTGTCCTTTTCAGAACCCCTCTTATTGGTAACCTCTCTGAAGGCTTCTGACTAGGAGAGGCGGCGCGGCTGGTCTCCGCTATTGTTTGGGCTCGGTGCAATGAATTTTACTCACTCTGACACTAGGGAAAAATGAAACTTTTGGAAGTATTTGCCTGGCCTCACCACTCCTTCTCAGATGCACCCTGAGATGCAAAAATGAGGCATGCCTGAGGGTGACTACCCTGGCATGCCGAGTGTGTCCGTACACTGACAGATTCGTAAAGTACAGAAGTCCTGTCCGCCAACCCCCTCCTTCTCTCCCCCCTGCTCCGCCCCCAAACACCCCGCGGACAAGCTGCCTCTGGTAGCAAATGCCCTTATGAGAAATAGTCTTTGTTTAAATATGGAATAACTAGGTTTATATGGAATGAATAATACTAGTGAACCGCACCTTATTTGCTGAATAAATTGCGGTTTACCATAAAGACGTTGCAAGCAAGTATCTAAGAACTCAAATGTGTGATTCTGTGTATTGTTAGAGGAAGCTTCGAATGCGCTTCCTACTGCCATCTCCTTAAACAATGTACTCAAGTCGTAGAAACTTTTCATGGGTCATATGTTTCTCAACTTTAATACAATTTCTGATTAAGGAAATCTTTTGAGTGATTGAATCAGTTCCTACTAGATGAGTAAGAACAGACTTATGGAAATTAGCATTACTTTCTTAAACAAGCCAACAAGGCTCAGCATTGGTATGCGAGTTTTCCACTTTAGAGTCCACTGTGTAAACAGGCAATTGGTATAGAGTAGAGGTGAAGTTAACAAATTTAGCAGCCCCATAATGCTGGGCAACAAATACAACGTTATGCCTGGTAAAGCCCAGCCACTATTGATTTAATGTAGCTTAGGCAGCACCAAAACACTTTGGTGAAAAGCAGTGCGTGGAGGTGGTTTTTAGCCAGTGGTCGAAGTGGGAGAAAAAAGTCGGGGAATTGTGGGCGGAGAATCAGAGGGCGGGAATAACCTGAATATTTGGTCAGTGGGCAGAGTCAGAGGTGTGGCCAGAAAGAGCAAAACATCCCAATTTTTTGTATTTGTTTGGCATTTCACTGATCACTTACAGCTTATTACGTTATTTATTTCAACCAATGGATACACATGTTTATTTAAGGCTTAATATGAGTTATTGACATTAAAATACATTCACAAAATGGGATATGTTTCCAATCACAGAATGTCCCAAATACACTTAAAAGTGGAATCACAAGTCATTTGTCTCTGCGCCATGCAGTTTCTGTCATCGGCACTTCTCCTCCCTTTTTCCATAAGAGCAGTTCAAACATGAATGGCAAAATAGGTCTAGCATGGGAATGCGCTCCATCAGGAGAGTGGTCCGGTGGACTGGTCATAAAGGCTGAATCTGGTTCCCCAGTTTCAAATTCGGCAGCTCTGGCTGTAGTGCCACATCCTCTCCCCCACTGAACACCATACTGCCCCACTGAGAGAAACTCGCACTGCCTTCAGCTACAACCCAATTGTGCCCGCTATAAACACCTGGATGCAACTCAATTCAAATAGTGCACTAGACAAGAGTAATATGCTGCCTGAAAAAAAGTAATAACATCCTGGAAAAAGCAAACACTCATAGGGAATGCAAGATTAAGTAAAGCATGTGAAATGTAAGCAAGAACAACAAGGTTACCTTAACGCTTTTACACTCCCATATTCAGAAATCAATGAGTGATTTTGCCCGAAGAGTTAAGGACATAACTACAGGTCCCGTAAGCGACCAGTTTCAATGTCCCTTGCTTATATCCTCACAAAACGTAAGCAATATGGTTTAAAAAGATCACATCCCTGAACAACATGCAGCGGTACACATTTTATAAACTAAAATAATGAAAACAGCTGATAAGAAGAACATTAAACGTTTTCCACTCCACACAGCAAGCAGGTATTGCAGTACCTCCAGGAATGGTGCACTCAGGGGAAAACGATGTTGCTGACAGAGAGACGAGAAAACGAAAGTAGCGCTTCACTGGCAAACTTTCTGTAAAGTGGCGCTAATGTGTGAATAAAACCAATCTGGTCACTTTGCCACCACTCTGTCTTGCTTTATTTACTGATTTAGTTATTTTTCGTATTTTGAACCTTTTTTTCTTTCCTTCCCGTGGCTGCACTTTGGAATTGAAATATGTCCGAAATAGACATTTCCAGCAAAAGTGTTTCTTTCTTTTTTGGATCAATTTCACAGGGGAACGGAGGGAGGAAAGGGAGGGTAAGAGCTGTTTCTTGAAGTCACTGTTTTCATTCAGCAAGTGAGGAGGAGCGAGACAGACTGAAAGAGAGGGAATACGAGGAAGAGAAAGAAAGAGAGGGGGGCACCTGACAGCAGCAGAGCAGGAGAAGTGGACACTGTCTTTATCTTCTCTGGGCAAGAAGGAAAAGAGTCTGTTTCCTTCTCTGTCCACCCCGCCCATCCCCGAACGACCACGAACGGCCGAGCCTTATCTCTAGGCCTTGGCTATTTCTGCAGTCCCGGGACGCATATTTCAAATAAAAAGTAGGGGAATGGAATCTATCAAATTAAAAAAAAAAGTAGGGGACGCCGTGCCCTGCCGATCTCGCCCACTTCGAACATCGTTTTTAGCCCAATCAAATCTTGCTAATTTTTTGTGCTTGATCATAAAATTTGCCCTCGGAGATGTCTTGTGGCCAACTATTGCCACCTTTGGTATCCTTAGACCCGATTTCTAATCTCAGTTCTCCTGCTTTACCTAGCATTTTCATCCTGGTAAATCATGTATCTCCCTTTTTCTCAGCCCTCTTATCTGCCAAAATGGCAAACTATTTGAAATAGAGCGTATTCTCTTATTTAAGTGCAAAAATATATTATCATAACAGCACACTAGTAAGGACTCCTGGATATGCTTGTGTTGGTGTCAGTCTTTTGGAGTACGACCTTTTCTCGGTCTGTTCTGTTGGGCCTGTGTTCTCTGCTGAGACATGACGCGTTCTGCTCAAACATGCCTACGTTTTCCTCTCCTTCCCACGGTTTCATTTTTGCTGAATACTGTCCCACCCTCTGACTTAGTCAAGCTGCCAGCGGCCTGCCAAATGTATTCGCAAATGTAGGCCTTATACGAGCAAAACTGTACCTTGATTTGTCAGTAACGCACTCCTTGCAGTGTTCCAGTGTTTCCTCACATGCTGGCAGGGCCTCCGGCCTGCACACGGCCGTATGTTGGGCTTTGTAAGGAGCATGTTTGAGATGAGCTCAGACTGCACAACTGCATCAAAAGTACATTTTTCTTCATATTGTTTATCCTCTGGCTCCTAGTCACAAAGGCCAGTCGATCCAGTGCCCTGTCCGGTGCGCTGCTCCCAAGCTTATCCTAAGAGATGTGTTGTAAATAGAAGGTCAATGAGCCAGGTATACAAAACAGGATAGATTTATTTAAGCTTAGTTACAAGGTAAGTTCAGCATTAAACATTCTAACCTCATCCTGGCTGAGCAGCAGGGAAGACACAGCTAGAGAAAGGAATAGCACAAGTCAATTATAACAAGATGATGCTGAGTCCGCATGTGCCGCGTCCTTTGTCCTCAATCTTGTACTCCCACAATCCGAGGCAAAGCGTGACCCTAAAGCAACTGCTTTAATGGAAGAGCGCACGCCATGTCTTCAAAGTCACCTAGGCCTTCCTTTGCTTGGCCAGCAGATGCTACTTCTACCCTTACCTCTCCGCTCAAGGTTCCTAACCCATCAGTCACTGATGTAGCAGACATCGAATGAGTGCTGCATTTATAGATTTGCCACTGACCTAACTAAACACCACTCAGATGATAGTTTATGGACAGTCCTATTGATCAAGCTGTGCTGTGTGACTCGGCTCTTCCATCGCCCACCGATCAAGATCCTGGTTTAGTAACTTCCTCCTCCCAGCAAAGATTCCATTTTCCTTGAGGAGGCACTGGTTCTCACGTATGGTTCTCACGTTCTCACGGGTGGTAACTGTTCGCTAAGCACATGTAGACAATGCCTTCCATTTTGACGACTGCAACAAAAGGCTGAGTGTTTGAAAGAATCACCCCAGAATGGCAGGTGAGCAGTTACCACAGAGCAGCCAGTCCCCTGAATCTAGTGGGATGCAGCTGCTTGGCCAGCATGAAACATCTTATGGCTGACTGGATGCGTCCGGGAGACTAGCTTCTTGCCTGTGACCTTTGGTGTGACTCACAGCAGATCCCAGCTAGAATCTTGGGAGCGTACAGCTAAATATACAGTGAGGTTGTTAACTACGAATGCTGTTAATTACAATTGCAGAGACTCATTTATTGCGTGACACAATGGAATAGGTGGATGAGAATCTAGGACTTTACATTCTTCCACGCCATGTGGCTGAGCATCGGAATGCTGAGGCTTCTCGCCAGTCACTTGTACCCCCTCTGCTTTGTGTGGTTTGAAGGTCTGAAGGCCCTGGTAGTAGAAATCTGGCATTGTTAATAGCTGCCGTCCTTCCAGTTTCTCTTCCACATAAGATGTGACATTGGCTGAAGGGGGATGTGGTCCCCCAAGTCTTTTACCCCCCTACTTCTTGAAAGATGAAACGGGATTCAAGATTTGTGGTCCCCTAAGCTCCCATGACTTTTTTTGTTTTTTTAAAAAGGGAGTTTTGGCTCCTTTAATTCCCCACGTGGCGATTTAAGATTGGGGTTTTAGGAGTTTGTGGCTTCTCAAGCATGCCTGCCTAGTCTTCAAGTAATAAGCACCCCAAGCTTCATGATGTAAGATAAAGAGTGAGGCTGAGATATGTTTCAAATTCAGGGGCTGCCCTGAAGCATTAGTTATGGGGTAAGATGCAGCGGGGGTATTGTGGCTTTCCTAGAGACACGGTTTGCACTGTGGTCTCGGAGCTCAGGATTGTGTGGCAATGATGCATGCACATGCGCAATGACTTTGTAGTCCAGTAAGAGCAACGGCATGCCCATTCATGCGATAGATTTGAACCTTTACCAATTGTGCAATTAAAGAACAAAGGCCCCATGTTTGTAAAATGCCTGGGCTTGTGCCTCAAATGTAAAAGAAAAATTTCTTACATAAATTAACTTAAATAGAAACTCCTGTGGGGAACTGATGAATGTATTCTGGTGCCACGAACCTTCTGACGCTTTTTTCAATACGTTTCATGAATGTGGACACATTTGCTTTTTAACAAATTAAAAGCCCTCAGGAAATCATTTTATAGATGGGGTCGGCTGGGTGAAGTAGGTAACACATCGGGTTTATACGACGATTGATTGGGCAAAAGATTAATGAGATTATATTCCGACAAGTCTCTCCTTGACAGGTATGTATGAAATGTGATGGCTCCAACTCCTGGCATCCTCCCCTAAGTTGGGCCTACAAACCAAACAGGGGTGCACATTTAAATCCCCTACAAGCAAGATAATAGGCACAGTAGAATGGGCTCTAAAGCAGCTTTTAAGAAAAGATCTTAGTTCCCTCTCCATCATTTCCTCTGAGCTAGGCGAGTGTAAACATTAATAGTTAACATCAAGCTATTATGGGGAAAAGTTAGAAGCACCCCATAAACATTAATAGCTGAGTGCAGGACAATCCTCATGTCACATCCTGAGGGTAGGTATTCAATCACAAACCGACACTAAGGTTCACAATTGACCCCCAGTAATGTCATAGATTTGCCATGTTTTTCCCTTTATTGCTTTGGTACATTGTTGACGTTATGTTTTGTAACTTAGTTTCATTTCATGGGATTAACCTGATACACTGTTCTAGATAAGTGCTTCCCAAATGTTTTAGAACTATGACCCAATTTTTAGAACAAACTTTCACGACCTAGCTTTAATGGACCTGAGGTAGGCGATTTTTTTAATGTAACTAAAGCATCGTGTGGTAGCACACTGTAATTTCAAATAGCACATTTTCCGTTGAAATTGCCACTAAATGTGCACAGATATACAGTTTTAATGATAAAATAATATTGAACATAAATTATAATTTGTGGAAATTTGGTTTCAGTGAATATTTATCATTTGTGCATCACCAAGTAAAGTATCTTGATGTGTTTTGATACTAAACAAGTATTTGTTTCCCCTCACGCTTCATAATTACCAAAAGCATGCTTTATATTTGCTTTCCTAACTTCTACATGTGTTAGTTCATTTACAGGTTTTTACCTTTTGTTGTGTGTTACAAATAATGACACCCTACTGCCTTTCCTTTGAAGCTGCTTATACTCCAGCAAGATTGTCACATAAATCACTTAACTTTTCTGTGACCAGATTAATGCAGAATTTAAAAGCATCTTTATTATTTTCTTTGACTTTCATGGCCCACCAAATTTTGTCTCAGGACCCTCTAGTGATAGTTTTGTCTCTGAAGTAACAGGAAGGAGGACATCTCTTTTAAACTCCCACAAATACAACATAGACTTCCAAAAACAATATTTTTTGTCTAATGAAAGTTTATACTATAGCCAGCAGGTATTGCCTTTGTGCACAAATCTCTTCGTAAAATTATTAAGGTTCAAGTGTAGTTAATCTTCAGTTATGTAGCTGAGATGGCATGAAGGTGCCAAAAAGCAAAATAACTGAGAATCATCTGTCACCACTTCTTATGTGCGTGAACCAGATTGAGGGGATGTGCTGCGAAGAGTGACTGATTTTGTGTGATATGATGTGACTTGGAAATATGATTGCGAAGTCCCTGAGATGTTGGCAATTCTACCCCTCTCCAGCAGCCGGTGAATACTGCTTAGTGTGGACTGATATAGTCTCTTTTAGGTCGAGCCTAGGCAGCGTATGCGCTGTCTCTTTGAGACATGCTGTATTCTGTGGGCTTACAGTCCACCCATTGCTTTTTTTATTCGTCCTTTGGATTGTCCCTTAAAAATGCTTACTTGTTAGTTGTGAATCCTTCCTCTTTATCCCTCCTTTTGTGTTTTGTTTCCTCCCAAGGAGCACCGCCCAAGTACTAGTATCTTTACGCTTCTGTGTTTGTGTTCATTCCGTGGCACAATTTTCATTATTTCCTGCTCGTAATACAATGTTCAGCTTCGGCGCACCTTGCTGCTTGTATTTTATTGCATCTTCGGTAGTTCACTTAATCTCCCTGTGCCGTCCCCAGATCCCCTCCTTCGCCAACCCTGCTTTTCCTATTGCTGCTGCTTGTTAAAGGCAGCGGTGGCCAGCACGGATCTATCTGGGGTGGTGGGGCGAGGGCGGGGGGGCGAGGGCGGGGGGTGCAAGGAGATATATCTATTAAATAAAAGAAAAATTCACTTACCTCCTCGCTGCTCTGTCCCACGTCGTCTCTCCTCCGCTGAACAGAAAGCAGGCAGGCTCTCCTGAGCCAATAACAACGTTGCAATGCAGCGTTGTAATTGGCTTCCCTAAACCAATCACAGCGCTGCACTGCAGCGCTGTGATTGGTGGCGCCCATATGGGTACTGGGGGCCTGGGCATGTTCTCCTTGCAGGCTGTAATGCAGCCTTCATGGAGAACATGCTAAAGTGCGCATGACTGTTTCGCCGGCCCGAGAGGGACGGTCAAAGCATCATGCGCACTTTAGTGTGCCCACCACTCCTCCCCTGCCCTGTCAGCAGATCAACCCCGCCCGCCCTCATGCTGCCGCAGCAGGCAAGAATAAAATGATAATACCCTTCGCTTTATATTATTTTATTTTTCCTTTCAGCAGGGGGTGACGCTCCTCCGACTTAGCGGAAGAGCCACCACTGGTTAAAGGCCTGTTTCTCCAGTGCACGTCTGACTCGTTCGCTACTCCTCCTTGTTTCTCATGGTGTCCTGCTCTTGATTAGTTCTCGCTGCTGGTCTCTGTCACATACTGTTTCCACCAAGACCCCCTCTTTTGACAGGCGGACCCCTCTGCTGTAAAGTCTCACTCAGCACCCATTGTTAGCAATGGCTTGATTTGTGTGCACCGCAGCACAGCAAAACAACGCTGTGCTTTACAATGAATGCATTGTTGATTGTGCGTGAAGAGATTCGAATATCGATATCAATAACACTTATTTTAAATGCCTTCTGCCCTGTGTTAAATGCGGTTACCCCTTAGCCCACCTTCAGTGGCAAAGGGCACCAGTTTGTTTTTTGAATGCACATTACAGCTTTACTGATCCGGTTTTGAGTTCTTGCTTGTATGCTACTTTATATTTACGTATAGAGCTAGATGTTGGAACTTGTTAGGACACAATGCTTAACGTGCTTTCAGAGAGATATGCCAATGCTAGTCATGAGTGTTAACCGCACTTTCACCATCAACTTACGTCCGTTGATGTGAGCGCTCGTTAAACACTAAAAGTGCTTTTTTTAAATACTATTTTCCTTCCCTTGTCCTTATGTTTCTGTTTGTGTTATTTATATTTTCAGGGTATGAACCAAAGGGATTTATTAACAGTGTATCTCTGCATAGTTAAGTGTTTTTATGTAGATAGCAATGTTTGTTTCAGAGCGCCATTCTAACTCTTCGCAACTGCTCTCCATGCAATTGCACTCCACTTTATGGCACGCCTCGCCACGCCACTCTACACAATACTACTCCACTCTACAAAACACCTCTCCACACAACGCCACTCCATGCAACTGCACTCCACGCAGTGGCACACCAATCCATTCAACGCTGCTCCACTTTACTCTACACAATGCACCTCCACTATGCGCAAACCCACTCCACTCTATGCAACGCCACTCCACTCTATGCAACGCCACTCCACTCCACCACACTCCACGCAACGGCACACAATGCCATTAAACTATGCAACGCGGCTCCATGCAACGCCACTCTGCACAGTGCAATGCCACTGCATGCAAAGCCACGCCATGCAACTCCACGCCACTCCATGCAACTCCACGCCACTCCATGCAACTCCATGCCACTCCACTCCACGCCACTCTACGCAACAGCACTTCACTTTACACCACCCCACAACACGCTACACCACTCCATTCCACTCCATAACAACCATGCTATGCCATGCCTTCCCAATCTACACCATGCCCCTCCACTCTACACCACTCCACTCTATGCCAATTCATGCAGCTCTACGCAAAGCCACTCCTCTCTACGCAACAACACTCCGCGATACTGCACTCTACTCTACGCCACACCACTCCACACAGCGGAGCTCCTTGCAACACTACTCTACACCATTCCACGCAACTGCACTGCACTCCACTCTACCCCACACCACTCTATGCTACGCCAATCTACTCTAGGCAACTGCACTCCACGCAACTGCACTCCACTCTATGCCTCGCCACTCCACTCTATGGCACGCCACTCCACTCTATGCAGCACCACTCCACCTAATGCCACTTAATGCAACCCCACTCCACACAATGCCACTGCACTCTACGACACGCCACTCACCACCACTCAGCTCCATGCAGTGCCACTCCACTCTACACTATGCCCCTCCGTGCAACTGCACTCCACGCAACGCCATGCAACTGCACTCCTCTCTACCCAGCGCCATTCGCCTCTGCGCAACACCAATCCACTCTAGGCAACTGAACACCACGCAACTGCACGTCACGCTATGCCACGTCACTCCACTCTATGGTACGCTACTCTACTCTACGCAGCGCCACTCAATGTAGCGCCACTCAGTGCAACGCCATTCCATACATTGGCACTCCACTCTACGCCCCACCACTCAACACCACTCCACCCCATGCAACACCATTCCGCCCTACGCAAGGCCACGCAACTGCACTCCATGCAAAGCCACGCAACGCCACACCACGCAATGTCACAAGACTCTATGCCATGCCACTGCACTCCACCGTGTGCAAAAGCACTTCTCTCCAGGTAGCGCCACTCCGCACAGCGCCACTCCACTTCACGTAGCGCCACTCTGCTCCATGCAACGCCACTCCACACAATGCCACTCCGCTCCACACAATGCCACTCCGCTCTACGCATTGCGACTCCTCTCTACGCAACACAACTCCACTCTTTGCAGCACCACTCCATGCGACGCCACTCAACTCTACTCAACGCCACTGCACCCAACGCCACTCAACGCAACACCACTCCGGTCTACCAACGCTACTCCGATCCACGCAGCGCACTCCGCTCCACGCAATGCCACTTCCTGCAACTGCCCTCTACTTTACGCCACGCCATGCAACGTCACGCCACTCCACGTAACTGCACTCCACTCTATGCAAAACTACTCCACTCTACACAGCCCCAGTCCACTGTATGCAACTACACTCCACACAACTGCACTTCACTTTAGGCCACTCCACGGCAAGCCATTCCACTCCACGCAGCGCCACTCAACATGCCGCTCCACACAGTGCCATTCCAAACTACGCAACTCCGCTCCACGCAATACCACTCCGCTCTACTCAACGCCACTCTATGCCACTCCATGCAATGCCACTCCACGCAACTGCACTCAACTCTACACAGCGCCACTCAACGCCACTCCACTCTATACAACTGCACTCCATGCAACTACACACAACTGCACTCGCCGCTAAGCACCACTACACTCTACACAACGCCACTCTACGTAACACCACTCCACGCAACTGCACTCCACTCTATGCAAAACTACTCCACTCTACACAGCCCCAGTCCACTGTATGCAACTACACTCCACACAACTGCACTTCACTTTAGGCCACTCCACGGCAAGCCATTCCACTCCACGCAGCGCCACTCAACATGCCGCTCCACACAGTGCCATTCCAAACTACGCAACTCCGCTCCACGCAATACCACTCCGCTCTACTCAACGCCACTCTATGCCACTCCATGCAATGCCACTCCACGCAACTGCACTCAACTCTACACAGCGCCACTCAACGCCACTCCACTCTATACAACTGCACTCCATGCAACTACACACAACTGCACTCGCCGCTAAGCACCACTACACTCTACACAACGCCACTCTACGTAACACCACTCCACGCAACTGCACTCCACTCTATGCCACACATCTCCACGTAGCGCCACTACACTCAGTACCACTCCATGCAATGCCACTCCATACAATGACCCTTCAGGCAACGCCACTCCTTACAACTCAATACCACTCTACGCAATGCCACTCCACTTAACTCTATGCTACTCCGCTCAACGCAATGCCACTCCGCTCTACACAATGCCATGCGACTCTGCGCAACGCTACTACACTCCATGCCACTCCGCTCCCCTCCATGCCACTCCGCTCCCCTCCATGCCACTCCGCTCCGCTCCCCTCCATGCCACTCCGCTCCACTCCCCTCCATGCCACTCCGCTCCCCTCCATGCCGCTCCGCTCCACTCAATGCCGCTCCGCTCCACTCAATGCCGCTCCGCTCCACTCAATGCCGCTCCGCTCCACTCAATGCCGCTCCGCTCCACTCAATGCCGCTCCGCTCCACTCAATGCCACTCCACTCCGCTCCACGCAACTGCACTCCACTCTATGCAACGCCACTCCATTCCACGCAACACCACTACACTCTGCGTAGTGCCACCCTACTCCACGCCACTCTACTCTACACAATGCCACTCTATGAAACTGCATTCCATTCTACGCAACTCCCCGCTACGCAACTCCCCGCTACGCAACTCCCCGCTACGCAACTCGCTACGCAACTCCCCGCTACGCAACTCCCCGCTACGCAACTCCCCGCTACGCAACTCCCCGCTACGCAACTCCCCGCTACGCAACTCCCCGCTACGCAACTCCCCGCTACTCCCCTCTACTCCCCTCTACTCCCCTCTACTCCCCTCTACTCCCCTCTACTCCCCTCTACTCCCCTCTACTCCCCTCTACTCCCCTCTACACAATTCCACTCAACTCCCCTCTACTCCCCTCTACACAATTCCACTCAACTCCCCTCTACTCCCCTCTACACAATTCCACTCAACTCCCCTCTACTCCCCTCTACACAATTCCACTCAACTCCCCTCTACTCCCCTCTACACAATTCCACTCAACTCCCTCTACTCCCTCTACACAATTCCACTCAACTCCCCTCTACTCCCCTCTACACAATTCCACTCAACTCCCCTCTACTCCCCTCTACACAATTCCACTCAACTCCCCTCTACTCCCCTCTACACAATTCCACTCAACTCCCCTCTACTCCCCTCTACACAATTCCACTCTACTCCCCTCTACTCCCCTCTACACAATTCCACTCTACTCCCCTCTACTCAACTCCCCTCTACACAATTCCACTCTACTCCCCTCTACTCAACTCCCCTCTACACAATTCCACTCTACTCCCCTCTACTCAACTCCCCTCTACACAATTCCACTCTACTCCCCTCTACTCAACTCCCCTCTACACAATTCCACTCAACTCCCCTCAACTCCCCTCTACACAATTCCACTCAACTCCCCTCTACACAATTCCACTCAACTCCCCTCTACTCCCCTCTACACAATTCCACTCAACTCCCCTCTACTCCCCTCTACACAATTCCACTCAACTCCCCTCTACTCCCCTCTACACAATTCCACTCAACTCCCCTCTACTCCCCTCTACACAATTCCACTCAACTCCCCTCTACTCCCCTCAACTCCCCTCTACACAATTCCACTCAACTCCCCTCAACTCCCCTCTACACAATTCCACTCAACTCCCCTCTACACAATTCCACTCAACTCCCCTCAACTCCCTCTACACAATTCCACTCAACTCCCCTCTACACAACTCCCCTCAACTCCCCTCTACACAACTCCACTCAACTCCCCTCTACACAACTCCAACTCCCCTCTACACAACTCCACTCAACTCCCCTCTACACAACTCCACTCAACTCCCCTCTACACAACTCAACTCCCCTCTACATAAATCCACTCAACTCCCCTCTACATAAATCCACTCAACTCCCCTCTACATAAATCCACTCAACTCCCCTCTACATAAATCCACTCCATGCCACGCCACTCCATGCCACTCCATGCCACGCCACTCTTCGCCACGCCACTACACTCTATGCCACATATTCTACTCCATGCCACTCCATAACACCACACTCAACTTTACAACACTTCACTCCACACGCCTTTACACCAATAACTTTTAACCAATAAATCCAAAAGGTACTGGCCAAGGGTATGCACAGACGTGGGTCCCGTGCTCGCTGTGCCACTGGATTCAAGCTAGCCTGGCTGATGATGGATGATACCCCGAAACCGGTCTCAGGATGCTTGTTTCCGGTCCAGGGAGGGCCTGGCCAGGCAGTTCGGGCTGGACTGTTCCCATGAGGAGCATTGTCAAGACTGATTTGCATATGGCTGGGTCCAAACTGAGGTGGCATAGTGAGCAAAAGAACGATGGATTAAACCCAGATCTCTTGACGGGCGTGAATGGTTGAAAGGTTTCAGCACTCCGTCCATCATCTTGAGTTTGCTATGCTTCATCATAGTGCCAGCTCCTTGTCGGTCTGGCGCTGCAGTGCCCTATGGTCTACGCGAGAGGGCTCAACACTGGATATCTTTTTAGTTTTCCGCCGTAATGATGAAGTTGTGTGTAAGGAACGGAATGTGTAGGGTGGAGTGAATGCAAATGGTGTGCCAAGTGGATTATGGGTTTTTTTCTGGGATAAGACTACCCCCAGCCGAGATGACTCTGGATTACGCCATCCTTCTACGTTCACCCCGACCATGGCAATGACCCCGGGTGAAGTACTAACCTTTGAGAAAGCTGTATTCAAGGATGTGGCACCAATGCAATCTCCTCAACCATATAGCAACATGTCATTCAGACAATACCAGACTGGGAGGACCCTTATGGAAGACCCTTCGGTAACCATCAAACCAGCGGACAAGGGAGGAGCAAAAATCATCATGAACATAACTGACTGTGACCGGGAGTGCCTACGACAACTGGCTGATGGTAGATATTACCTTCCAATTGAATCCAATCTCATTGAAAGACTCACATTCAGGATCCAGATGATGGCAACAGCTGCGGAGGCGCATGGCTGGATCACTAAGCATGAAGCAGACTTCCTGGTTAACTTGTTTACGAGAACCCCCTATTTCGGTATCTTACCTAAAATACACAAGAGGTCATTCTCCCTCCGGGAAGACCTATCGTGTCAGGGATAGGATTTTTGCTTGAGCCCCTAAGCAAATTTTGTGACATTTTCCCACAGCCACTGGTTGAGAAGACTCCATCCTTTTAAAAGGATCCCAGGGATGTTCTGAACTTGATCACAGAACCCAAACCTTTGACAGGGCATTGACTTACTGGTTACCCTTGATGTGATTTGGCTACTCCTATTGACTTGATTACGGAGTGTGCGACCATTGCATTGAAGAATAGTTTTTCAAGTTTAAGGATCAACTTTACCATCAGATACATGGGACCTCAATGGGGAGCACCTTTGCACCAACCCTAGCCTGGCTGTATATGGCCAACTTTGAAGGTAAGTATATCTTTACAGGCATAAATCCCTACAGGGCTAAAATTCTGTCGTGCCGATGTTACATTGATGATATCATTTTCTGGAAGGTTAATACCACCACCTGCTATGAATTCTGCTTGTGGATAACTCTCTGAATCCATTCTTGCGATTCACCTAATCTATCTCAGATATGGAACTGCCTTTCCTGGACCTCTTGATCTCCATCAATGAGGGCATTTTATAAACTAACACCTTCAGAAAAACCACAGATTGCAATAGTCTTCTATTATTTGACCGCAACCATCCTAAAGCTCTATGAGACAACTTACCGTATGGACAATTTCTCTGTCTCCGAAGAAACTGTTGTACCTTGAGGGATTACGACATCCAGGCCAATGACCTGAGCGTCAATCTTGTCTCCCGCAACTACCCTCCTAAGACTATCAACCAGGCCCGCAAAAGGGCACAGAATAACCACCGTGAATCTATGCGTGAAGTCAACATTCGTCCTACTGAGGACATTTTGACCTGTGTAACTACTTTCACCCCCAACTCCAATCGTGCACAGCGTATCATTATGAAACATTAAGCCATCGTACATTCAGGATCCTTGGATTTCCCCATCTGTGCTTTGCTTTTAAGTGCACTCATAATTTGATAGATCTAGTACAAACCAGACCAGGACTAAACCCATATCAAATCCACATACTCTCTGGGCTCTCTCCCCAGTCACAGGCCATTACCTGTGCGGGTCTTGCGGAGTGTGCCATCTGACTAAAATCACTGAAGAGATCCACTTGAGCCATGGATTCATTTGGACTTAAAGGAGTCACACTAATTATAACATGAGGCGTTGTGGCTACCTTATTACCTGCCCCTCTAACCTGCAATATGTGGTCATGACCACCAAGCCTGTAAAGACAAGAATGATCAAGCATCACAGTAATATCTGCTGCAAATGTAGAAACATGAAAAGGCCTACCCACTTCTGTAGCACCCACCATACCGCTGATGACCTTAAGTAGACTTTATTGGAGGCTAATGACCAATAGAGTGGCTCAACACTACACAGAATAGAACAACAATGGTCGTTCTGTCTCTCTACCGACACCCAGGGACTCAATGATGACATACCATGATGTGAGGTGTAACCACCTAGTGTTTGAATTAGATCCCTCCTACAGATATACTGTTCCATTTGAACTACTGATTTACTAAAGAGATATTTCCCAATTGGTTACATCCTTTCCGATGCTACACATGTTGCTGATGCTACATATGAGCTTTGCCTATGCACAATAGAGACATTCTCTTTATTATCATTTATCTGAGTATTTACATGTTGGTTTGTGAGTGCCCAGTATTGCTAATTATGAGCTTTGCATATGCACACTAGAGATATTCTCTTGAATGCCATTCATCCAGGTATTTACAATTTGGTTTATGAGTGCCCAACTATGCATACAGTTTTGCTTTTATTAGAGTGACCAACTATGATGAGGTATTCTCCTCTTCTTGATTCTTCTTTTTCACATGATTACATTGCCATGCCCCTTTTTCAGACACACACTTATAATGGCGGCCCCATTTTACTTCCAATACTACGCGTTCGTCACCCCGCACACGTCCTCATATGATTGCCGGGCCTCTCTTGTACTGTATTTGCCACGTCCAATGCGACACTTCCAATAGGGTGGCTCCTTTCGGACTTCTTCCCCTCCGTTTACCACGCGTACGTCATTGCGCACGCGTCACTGGGCCTCACTTGCTTATCGGACCTTCCCCTGGCACGCGATTGGCCTCCTCCACTGTGACGCCCTCTTTTCAAGGTGGCGGCTCAAGTTATGCTTACAATCACAATCCACACCTGATAATGATTACGGGAGCAAGTTACTCCATAAATACCACCCTGCTCGCCACCAACATTTCCTTTTCAGGCGAGCAGAGGTGGGGTAGGTGTCTGGCGCTCTCCGCACAGGACCACATAAGTACATTTACGCTTGACATTTGATGCAGGGGATACTTCTCCGATGCACCGGAGGTTTTCTCCTTGCTGATATCCTTTGCTGTTTTTTCCAGTTTCTTTGCAGCAGTGCACAATTCTCAGCTTCTGACCTAAGGGGCTTTACAGATTGATTCCACTGGGTAAGATCCCTACTCTCACCTATTGGGAAACCACTACCCTGTATTTATTCATGTTTTGTGTTGTACGTCTGTATTGCCTTGTATTTTTAGAGTTTACTTGCCTGGCCTGCTGTATGTACGAGCACTTACCACTTGACGGCAACTTTTTGCGCCTCTGTAGCATATTGTGTGTAATTGTGAGGACACTTGAGTAATGTTTTAAACACTAAGAAGTATCTACCTACATGCGTTTTGAACTTTAATTGATACTGTCTTTCTATCCCCTCTTTTTGTCCAGGTTGGACAATACTATATTGATGTATTTGCCTATTAGGGAAGTACCTGCCAGTATACATCCCTCTCTAGCTGTAGGGTAGGGATATTTCCAGTCCTGAAGAAATGCCAGGGACCCGGCTGGACCAATAGGCGTGAAACAGTCGACCTCACATACACAAGGCTATCTTGGTTCATTGAGCCCTCATGATAGCCCACATTCTATTTATTGTTTTTATCCCTGCCTATGGAATCACTACATTAAAGCTAATTATGTATCCCTTAGTCAGTTTAATCCACTTGGCACTCCATCCTACACATTCCATTTCCTTGCAGGGCCCGTAGGGCATTGCAGCGTCTGCCGGTGAGAACCTGACCCTATGATGAAGCATGACGTCCAAATGGATGTGTGAGGGCACTAAATAATAACCATAAGGATTCCTCTTGATTTTTCGCTTCCAACCTCGTTTCTTCCTCTTCTCCTTTATAGGAACAGTACCTTTTAGATTTATTGATTATGATTTAGGAGCTTGGATACTGGACGTTTATTGGCTTCCTGTACCCCTCTTATGTATATACCAATAACTTTTAGCCATACTGAACAGCAACCACTCGAGTACAACATGCCTAAAACATATTGGCAAAGCCATAGGCGAGACCTATTGGTTATACCATAGCTTGTTTTGTTGTCCTGTCCCCAGTCTGATGGTTGCATCTTAACCTTTTTAATTTTGCCTAGTCAGTATTGTGAAAAATAGGCTCTTAAGGTATTGGCATGGTCCAGCTTAGCACTGATAATGGTCCCACTACTGCAGTTGAGGCTTGAATTGAAAGTAGATTATTTTTAGTATTTTAAATTGAGAATTGGCTCATTTGACTATAACACTTATTTGTGAGTGAGTGAATGAATGAATAAATGAGTGAATGACATTTATAAAGCATGCACCTGCTCAAAACTTCTTAGTATAGGCTAAGTGAAAAAGAACCACACAGTGTAATATAAAAATAGATATTTATTACAGTCACTCACTAACAATATACAATATCTCCTGCCCTGAGATATACTGTCAATGCACACAATACTTTAAAATAGAACAGTAAGAATGCGAACCACGATAGTAGATGATATTGAACCCAGAAGGTGTAGAGGGTCGAGGACCCAAGATACCACCCCAGGTGAGTCTAGGTACCCCACGACAGTCGTATGCCAAGAGGATACATGACCGCGTACTCCATATTAATTAAGGTACGCTGCGGTTGCAGTCTTGAAGCTGAAAGATCCTTCCCAGTGGACCCCAAAGATACCCCATGGAAGACAGAAGGTTGAGGAGCCACCCCACCCATGGATACCCTTGGACTCAGGATACCTACAACCACTGTCAAGCACATTCGAGGACTTCAGGACGAGACCGCTGTTGCAGAAGGATGAAAGTCTGTTGGAACCAAGGCGCGGGATCGTGACGAAAAGTACCTGAAAACAGAGGGGACAGAGTCTATGCCACTCCGGGACGTCCAGGAGGCACGGAAGACGAAGGGCACTCAAGTTCAATGAAGACGGGTCAGTAGATAAAGAGGCTTCAAGTACAGGTACACCGAATCGGTAGCTCTACCTGAGCCACCGTGACGCTGAAGACAACAGAATCCGTCTGTCCGTCCAACCAACCGCGTCGGTACGGGTCAGTTATAGCGGGGACAGACTCGTCGACAGAACCTTTCAATGCGTCCGACTCCGTTGGCACGAGTCGGTTGTGGTAACCGATGCGGTTACCATGCGATGCAGCGACTCGGTGCACAGGGGTTGGGTTGAAGGGCGTTCAATGAGGGAAGCTGGCCTCAACTTGACGAGAGGACAACTCCACCTGTGTTGCTGAGCCTTTTGGAATCCGTTGGAGCCCAGGTTCCGCAGGCCGGGCGACTGTGTTGCAGTGCCTGCGGATACAGGGGAGTAACTCCTTCACTCCAAGGGAGATTCCTTTGGATGTCTTTAGATGTCCACAGGCCCAGGACGGAACCTGTTTGGAGCACGGACACTGATGGTGCAGTGGGTTTGCAGAACGACGAGGTCTGTAGCAGACTGAGTCTTCTCAGTTGCAGTCTCGGTCCCAAAGCAGAGGACTATGCGATCAGTCCGGCTCGGTCGGCACGACTCGACCAGGATGTCCAGACGGTCAAAGATGAGGTGGAGTTGGAGCTGAATCAAATCCCACGACGAATCTAGGGTCCCACCCACAGGTAAGCCCTTAAGTACCCTCAGGAGAGGGTTGGGATAATTCAGGGGTTTCTCCCAGAGGAGAGGCTGGACAGAGGGGAGGATACTCCCATGTCCTTTGTCCAGTTTCACGCCAGAACGGGAGCCAACGGCTCCCTGAGCTGGGTTGAACTGGAGTATGCAAGGAGGGCACCAAATGTGCCCTTCTAGCAGACTATGTGGCGCTGGCAAGCTCCCCCACCCCAGCCTAATACACTAAGTCCTGTCTGGGAGGTGGTCACACTGCCCTGTGACAGGAAACCTTTTGACCTACCTTCCCCTGATCGGGCTTGGCCCAGCAGCAGGAGGGCAGAATCGTGTCTGGGATTGGCAGCAGCCCTAGGTTGCCGTCAGGCTCTGTAAGATCGGTCCCGGGAGCATGGAGGGCTTCCCAGGGGTCCCTACCGTGGATGGATCATACCTCCAACACCGGATACGGTGTTGGGGTATGATTCCAACATGCTTGATACCAAACATGCCCAGGTTTGTTCCAGCCAGTTTAGAGATGGTGGCATGGCCTCTCTATCATAATGGCTGATTCACTTACAAACTCTGGAGAATGGACTCCGGGGTTTGTAGGGGTGGTCTGCTCATGCAGAGCCCCCCCTCACACTCGGAACCACACACCCTGCCTTTGGGACTGAAAGGCTGGCTAGAGGGGTGACTTATAGGTTTCAAGTGCAGTGATGTAAGATATAAGGAAACTTATATCTTTTGTGAGAGGTGCGTGCACCAACTCACACAGGCTGCAATTGCAGGCCCGTAGTCGAAGTTTGGAGGGTCCCTCATGGGTGGCATAATACATTCTGCAGCCCATAGGGGATCCCTGGGGTACCCATGCCCTAGGTACCTTAGTACCATATACTAGGGACTTACAAGGGTGCCCCAGTAGCCAAATAGGAGTGTACCAAGGTACTCACCATAACCAATGTAGGGAGGAAGGACAGTGACTGGGGTCATGATTAGCAGGAACCCAGTCAGACTAGTCAGAAAAACAGTAGAACACCAGCAAAAAGTGGGGGTGAACATGAAAGCAGATCCTACTTTCCTACAGATAGCATGATTAGTAAAGGCATATGAGTGATCAAGTTTGCGTTTGTAAATGTAAGTATTTTACAGGTAAGTATAAAATATATATATATATATATATATTATCTACTGGCGGTCGCCAGTAGATAGTTATAGTTACAACCTATTATCCATAGGAAATCCGCGACATTCTATTTGAAATAACTCTCTTGCCGGTTGACGTATCTTCGCAAAATTTTCAAACTTTGTGGCCCGCTCCGGTCCGCTCCTACCCTGAAAGTCTCGGGGGGATTCGTCAAGCGGGGGCCGAGAAAAAAGGGGGGTCCCAAAACGCGTTTTCCCCATGCAATTTTCCATAGGAAACTTTAGACACGGCTACAGCCCGAACTGCTGAACGGAATTACACCAAATTTGGCAAAGAGGTAGTTCTTGGTTCAGAAAGAACCCTTTTTGTTAAATGGTGTAAATCCGTTCAGTAGTTGCTGAGAAAATCAAAAGTAAAAAGATAGTGATATCTATGGCCGAGTAGGGTCCGCGTACCCTCCCGATCACGAGCTGCATGTTAATTGGCTGTCAGCTGGCTGTCAACATTCCGATTCAGGAAATGTTGGCAGCCATTTTGTCCTCGGTAGAACCGAGGGACAGAAACAAGTGCGCAAAGCGCACAAAGGGGCAGGGTAGAAACACCCTGACCCCTAGGTTTGCTCAGGGGTCCCACAAGGACCCCCTGGGCAAAAAAATTTTTTTTAAAATCGGCAGGATGCGCTTAGGGTGCGTGAATCCTGCCGGAAAAAAAAAAAATCGAAGCGCGGGCTCCCGCGCTTCGATTATATTTTGCCCCCGGGTGGCCCAAGTCCCGGGAGCATGCTGGGGGGGTTAATTTTATGTGTGGGGGCCTCAAGGGCCCCCAAGCCCCGAGGACCGCCACCCCCGGGGCTTTTTGAAAATGTTGCGGGAGGGCTCTGAGCCCTCCCGCAGCCCCGAGGACCACCACCTCCCGGGGCTTTTTAAAAATTGAACAACCTGTGTGGGGGCTCCAGCCCCCACACGCCTCGAGACCGCCACCTCCCGGGGCACTAACAAATTAAAATGGGGGTCCGTTTTGGACCCCCGAAGCCTCGGGGACCACCACCTCCCCGGGGCTGTGCTGATGTAGGGAGGGGGCCGCGCGGCCCCCTCCTGAAGCCCTTGATGGCCCTGGGGACCACCACCCCCAGGGCCGGCTCCTGCAGTGTCCCGGGTGCCTACCCCCGGGACACTGCTGTTTGTAATGACAGGACGGGAGCCTCGCGGCTCCCGTCCTGTCATTGCAAACTGCTTTGGATATTGGAAGAGAGAGCAGGGAAACCTGCTCTTCTTCCAATATCCAAAGCACATTGCTTTTCCACATGGGGAGCTGCATCTTAGCAGCTCCCATGTGGAAAGGAATGCCGGCTCCCAAGGGACGCGGGGAGCCAGCGGGACTGTGGGGGATTGGGGACCCCCACAGTCCCCAACGAGAGGGCCAGCCCCGGGGGATGGGGTCCCCGGGCAAGTAGTGGCCCGGGAGGGGGCCACGCGGCCCCCTCCCCAAAGTTTTCAAAAAAAAAAAAAAAGGGTATGGCCGGACCCGGGGGATGGGGTCCCCGGGGCCTTAAAATGGCCAGAGGAGGGGGGCCACGCAGCCCCCTCAAAATAATAAAAATAAATATAGAGGCCATGCCCCGGGGATGGGGTCCCGGGGCCAATACAGGCCCAGGGAAGGGGGCCACGCGGCCCCCTTCCCGTTTTTATTTTATTTTGTAATTTAAAAAAGGGGTAAGGCCCTGGGGGATGGGGTCCCCAGGGCCCAAAAACAGGAAAAAGGAAGGGGGCCACACAGCCCCCTTCAGGGACAAATTTTTTTTTTTTTTTTTTTAAACGATCGGGCCCGCAGGCCCCGCCCCTTCCTTCACCACTCTGCAAACGCGCCCCTGGCGCGTTTGCAGAGGAGGAACGAATTCCCCTTGCATACTGGGGGTCCCTGAGGGCCAACTAGCCCACCAGGAACCTCCAGTATGCGCAGAGGCTGCCTTGCAGAGAGGTGTACAGAGGCCACGCCCCTTTTACACCTCTCTGCAACGCAGCTCTGTGGCGCTTTTGGAGTTATATGGTGGGCTAGTTGGACTCCGGGGACCCTCAGGATTCAAGGGGACTTAATCCCCCAACTTAAAACGCGCCACGGGGCACGTTTGCACAGTGGTGAAGGGAGGGGCGGGGCTTCAGGTGACATGTGTGCAAACAGGCCCCGTGGCGCGTTTTAAGATGGGGAATTAAATCCCCTTCAATCCTGAGGGTCCCTGGGGCCAACTAGCCCAACAGGTACATCCAGAAAGCGCCACAGAGCTGCGTTGCAGAGAGGTGTAAAAGGGGTGTGGCCTCTCTACACGTCTCTGCAACGCAGCCCCTGGCGCATATTGGAGGTTCCTGGTGGGCTAGTTGGCCCCTAGGGACCCTCAGGATTCAAGGGGACTTAATCCCCCAACTTAAAACGCGCCACGGGGCGCGTTTGCACAGATGTCACCTCAGGCCCCGCCCCTCCCTTCACCATTGTGCAAATATTCTTCTAAAATCATCCGAAATACGAATTCCGATTTACTCACCTGTTATAAGGAGAGACCTCAGTGCTGCATCTTTCAGCCCAGTACTGGTCCTGAAAAGTAATTTTAACCGTACTTACCAGTAACTTGAATTTCCTTCCATAGGATATCATTGCCTGCTTTTTGCTGAAATATTTCTAAGTGTTGATTTTTGAAACATACAAATATTCCTCTAAAATCAGCCGAAATACGAATTCCGATTTACTCACCTGTTATAAGGAGAGACCTCAGTGCTGTATCTTTCAGCCCAGTACTGGTCCTGAAAAGTAATTTTAACCGTACTTACCAGTAACTTGAATTTCCTTCCATAGGCTAACATTGACTGGTTTCACTTGGAAATTCTTCTAAGTGTGGAGTTTTGGAACTTTAAAATATTCCTCTAAAATCAGCCGAAATACGAATTCCGATTTACTCACCTGTTATCAGGAGAGACCTCAGTGCTGCATCTTTCAGCCCAGTACTGATCCTGAAAAGTAATTTTAACCGTACTTACCAGTAACTTGAATTTCCTTCATAGTCTAACATTGACTGGTTTCACTTGGAAATTCTTCTAAGTGTGGAGTTTTGGAACTTTATAATATTCCTCTAAAATCAACCAAAGTACGAATTCCAATTTACTCACCTGTTATCAGGAGAGAACCCAGTGCTGCATCTTTTAGCCCAGCACTGACCCTGAAAAGTAATTTTAACCGTACTTACCAGTAACTTATATTTTCTTCCATAGGAATCCATTGTCTGCTTTTCAGCAGAAAAGTTTCAAAGTGTCAATTTTCACAAACTACAAATATGCCTAAAAAATCGCCTGTATGACTTAAACGCATTCTTTCAACTGTTTACAGGAGATGCACCAGTGCTGGATCCAGGATCCAACACTGAGTAAGAAAAAGTAACGATAACAGTTTTTACCTTCTAAGTGAATTTCCTTCCATAGGATAACATTGGTGATTCTATGAGAAAAAGTTTCTAAGTGTCAACTTTTAAAGTACAATAATATTCCTTAAAAATCACGACTGTAACCAAAACGCTTTTACTCAACTGTTTACAGGAGATGTGCCAGGACTGAATCTAGGATCCAGTCCTGTGGTTAGAAAAGTAATCCATAAAGTAACTAATTGCATTTAACTAGAAATTCACATTGAGCTGAATGTTGCATTGTGTTTGAAAATGTGTTGCCCATTGCAACAACTGTAACTACTGTACTTAAAAGTCTATTGCCTATGTGCAAAGTATTTAAACTAAAGTAATTCATTCTGAGAAAGTATTTTTTGTAATGTAATGTATAATGTAATTACAATGTAATTTAAAAAATAAAATATGTAAAAAATTTTTTTCTAAAAATGGAGTAAATTAGTATTAAAAAAATTTATATAACAATTAATACATTTAAAAATTGTCATTTACAAAACCTTTGAAATTCACTGAAAAAAACGTAGGTTTCAGACATGTTATAGTTACAAATTAGCATTTAAAAACCTTTGAAATTCACTGAAAAAGCCATAGGTTTCAGGGACGTTATAGTTACAAATTAGCATTTAAAAAACCTTTGAAATTCACTGAAAAAACCATAGGTTTTAGGGCCAGTTATAGTTAGTTGGACATTGCACTCGTACAAAACCCGTGAAATTCCCCCGTTATAGTTAGTCCAGCTAACTATAACTCGCGCCCCCGCAATGCACTGCTGATGACGTCACATATTACATCACTCATGACATGGTTGGTGACATCACTGATGACATCACTGATGACATCACTGATGACATCACTGATGACATCACTGGTGACATCATCCATGTGATAATTTCATGCATCTTCTCACACCCTAATATAACCTTTGATACACCCACTCTAAATTACAGACTGCCATTCGCAAAACCATAGACACTCCAACACCAATAACTACATACCCACTCACTGATTCTTAGGTCTACGCACACATCAACTCACTCACCCGTACAGTCACTCATACTTACGGTCACTCAGTACAGGACTATCATATGCACTCATACTCCTATATACACACTCAAACACCGCCACTCATCCATAGAGGTACTCACACACCTAGTCAGTCATGCAAATAATTAAACACACTACCATTTACTCACCTATACAGTTATACACATACCAGCTCACTTACTCATACAAATACTAGCACATTCTTACGCTCTTATACAATCACTGATACAAGCACACACTCATCCATACAGCCACTATCACAATCACTCACTCTCGCTTATAGCTATTTATATACTCCAACACACATATATACTGCCTTTCACATATGTAGTTACTCACACATGTACCACTGGGACATACATTCACTCACTAACACACTCTTACACACACTTACCCACCCATACAGTCTATCACAGATGCACTCTTGAAACCATCCACCCAGTGAATCACCCACTCACACATTTATGCACAGAGTCGCACACACCCTCCCACACAAACACTCAGGCACCCATACAGATACTCACACAAGCATTCATTAACTCATATAGACACTCATGTAGCTATTCACAAACACATGCAGCCACTTACACAGCAACAGACAGACGGATACAGACATTCACCCAGTTTAGTCACTAACCCATGCATTCAGTAAGATACGTTAAATCACTCACTTATACAGTCAGTCACGCACCTACTAAATCATCCATACAGACACTTACACACCCACTCATTCTTCAATACGTCTTTTCCTATATATATTAAAAATATTTAAACTTTACAGAAACACACAGTCACTGGATGATGTCAACAGTGATGTCATTTGAGATGTCATCAGTGATGTCATCAGTGATGTCACTGACCATGTCATGAGTGATGTAATATGTGACGTCATCAGCAGTGCATTGCGGGGCGCGAGTTATAGTTAGCTGGACTAACTATAACGGGGAATTTCACGGGTTTTGTACGAGTGCAATGTCCAACTAACTATAACTGTCCCTAAAACCTATGGTTTTTTCAGTGAATATATATATATATATATATATATATATATATATATATTTACTAGGTCCTAACTATAACTATCTACTGGCGACCGCCAGTAGATAATATATATCAGATTTATATTTATCCATACAATAATTACATATTCATGCTTAAGGCTTGCATGGTAATGGTATATGTTTTATTTTTAAATTATAGGTAAGTATTATATATATATATATATATATATATATATATATATATATTCATATTCTCACTTCTCCCTCCAAGGAAGAATGACTTACCAGCATTTAAAGGCGCTTTATTGGAATTGAACTTTTACACAGCCAGATTCTTCACCCTGACGTGTTTCGGCTCCTATGGTGAGCCTTGTTCACAGGTAGGTAGTGCATTAGCATTTGAAAAGTGATTACATGCTGTTATGTTAAGGCTACGGCGTCTTCCTTGGAGGGAGAAGTGAGTGTGCATTTCGGCGACGGTGCTCCGTCCCTCGCAAACACCGCGGACACTCTGAGAGGGTTTGGAGGTCTTGCAATGGGGACATTGTGTGGCTTTGAATTTATTATATATATATATATATATATCAGTCCAACTGCTGTTCCACCTTTTCCCAACAGCATGCCTCGGACACAGTCAGTTTGTAAGCGGTTGTTTTTATTTTTCCTGGCAACCCAACGCGTTTCGAGGTCACACGCCTCTTGTTCACGAGTAATGATAGTGCCAATGCGGAAGTGATTAAATAAACACGTGACACACACAAATTATAAACATAATGAACAGACTTTCCGTTAATCATCGAGTTAATTCACTCGGTATTGAAATCATTGTCAATATTACCCGTAATTTTACACAATCCGGTAATAGCATTTTATACATATTTAGATATGACAAGTGGGAAAGAGATTCCTTGGCATTCCACCTTGCATACAACAAACGTCACCATGGTTCGTGTTGCACTAATTTGTCTCAATAAAGATTTGAATCCACTTTATTACCCCTTGCGCAATTCCCGTATCGTGGCTATTTAATAGTCCTGTGTCTAAATCGTGCGATGCCCATGCATCAATCTTAAAACCCAAGCCTTCATTAGTTAAATTGCAAACCCCCTTCAACAGATACGTCCCGGGGAAACATCCAATTCTCTTCCTTGTGAACAGTGTCACTATGAAGACTATATCATACGGATATATTAGTAGAAGTACTGCCACAGTGGGCAAAGTCACTACTGAGTGTACCTCAAATCAATAACGGGTGATTTGGTAAATGAGATTAACTCATATCCCGATGTCACATTTAAGCGGGACTCGCTGCACAGTTAATCTAGCCCATGTGGGCTGATGTTCTAAATGTCAATTCACAATGTCACCATAAGGTGAAGTAGATATTGTAGCTCCAATACCTTCCACTCGTCACCAATACAAATCTTCAAGTCTGTAAAAACATACAAACATAAAATTGTGTCAAATTCATTGTCATGTATTACTTCATACAGCAACATTGAACAAAAACTGAAGTGAGGTTAAAAACTGTTAAAAATATCATCATTCAAGACCATTGACATTTCATCTGATTATAAAAGAGCAATATCTTTGACTCATTGGTACACCCTTGGACAAATCCCTGATAGTATTAACCTAAATGGACTGACATTTCTTCGTCTCCATTATGGCCTGTGGGGGCTAGTGTTCTGTATTAAATTATTAGCTTTGATTCTAAACGTCTCAAATCCTGTACTCGATTACCCCCCCCCCCGTTCTTGTATTGGGATTGTGTCAAGTACACAAAATCTCAACAGGCTGCTCTTCTTATTGTGGTAGCTTTTAAAATGCCTTGCAATTGGATATTGCTTGTCTTCGTTTTTTATAGCACGAAGGTGCTCTAAGACACGCTTCTTTGCTTTATGAATTGTGCTCTCTATATAGGATTTATTACAGGGACACAACAAGGCATATACCACATGATCGGTGTTACATGATACATTTTTCTCAATCACATAGGGTTTGCAACTTTCAGATAATTTTATTTCTTTGCAATTTTTGCTGAACTTGCAGGCTTTGCAATTTCCACATATAAAAAATCCTTTTATATTCATCTTATTCTTAGGTTGTGTAACCAACGTTTTGCAGATGGTATCTTTTAAAGATTTTGCCTTTCTAAAAGTTATTTGGGGAAACTCCTCAATACTTTCCGCAAGGTCTTTATCAGTTTTCAACACTGTCCAGAATTTACTTAGACCCTTTCTGACTACTTTTGCCTGGTTATGAAATGTGGTAATAAATCTTATTGTTTGTTTGGATTCATCATTCATTACCCTAGGTGTCAGCAGTTCCGTTCTTGATCTTTTCTCTACTTCCCGGTTTGCTTTCTTGACCATAGCACGGGTGTACCCCCTTTCCAAGAATCTATTGGTCATCTGAATTTCCTCAATTTTAAAGCCCTCCTCTGAGCTGCAATTCCGTTTAGCACAGAGTAATTCACCCAAAGGGATACTTCTGATAAGGCTTTCCGGGTGACAGCTCCGAGCATGTAATAGGCTGTTTCCAGCCGTGTCCTTACGAAATAGGAAGCTGTCAAGTTTGTTGCCCTTAACTATTAACAGTAAATCCAAGAATTCTATTCTATCTTTGGCAATTTTACTTGAGAATCTCAAATTGAAAGGGTTATCGTTCAATTGATTGACCAGCTCAATGGCCTATGTGTCATCACCGTTCCAGATGCAAAAAAATATCGTCTATGTACCTGGCCCACATGATGACCTTGTTAGTGAAGAGGTCTAACTTGTAAACAATCTGCTCCTCCCAGTACCCCAGATAGAGACCCGCAAAGCTAGGAGCAAAGCAGGTCCCCATCGCGGTCACGAGAGTCTGCCTGTAGATTTTGTTATCAAAGGTGAAGAAATTCTGTGTGAGGCAGGTGTGCATCATATCTAAAAGCATCTCCGTGTGGAATAAGTATGACACTGATCTGTTTCTTAGGAAATGGCGGCAGGCTTTTAGTCCCAATTCATGAGGTATGCACGTGTACAAACTGTTCACGTCAAGACAAAGCAACGAATATTCATTGCTCCATGTTATGTTTTCAATCCGCCTCAGAAAGTCTCCCGTGTCCTTGATAAGGGACGGGAGACCTTGTACTAGAGGCTGGCGGAAGAAATCAACATATCTTGACGTGTTTTCGAGACAACTTCCTCGTGAGGAGACTATTGGTCTCCCTGGTGGATTCTGACTGTCCTTGTGGACCTTGGGCAAGAGGTACAATGCTGGCAATTTAGGGAATTTGCAAGCTAGAAAGTCATGTTCTTCCCATTCTAGCAAGCCCTTATCCTTCCAATCCCCCAATTGCAACAAATATGTTTTTATACAATTCTCATACTGTATTCTGTCACTCAATTCATATTTTTCTGTATCACTCAGTTGTTTCATCCCTTCATCAACATACATTTGCTTAGATAACACAATCACGTTGCCCCCTTTGTCAGATTTTTTCATAACAATAGATTGATCGTCCCTTAAGTTCTCAACAATCTTCATTTGTGTCCTGCTCATATTCATTCTATTGTGCCATCTCTTTTTTGACAATCTGTCAAACTCCTGTGTCATCCCTTTCTCAAATGCATCTATTGCATCGTTATTAATCTGTGGTAAAAATACTGATTTTGGTCTAAAACCACTCTGTACACTTAAATCTAACTTAATGTCATCATTGATAAGGTTGATGAAGGGATCCTGAATAAATTCTGGTTTTCCTTCCAACTCATTCATTACGTGTAAGAGTTCAATGTCTCCGATGCAAATACCACTCAGTGTTTCTCTGGTGTTCCCACTGCTTTCAGATGTTTTAGTTGTATACCATTTTTTTAATTCTCAGTTTCCTTATAAAATGGAACAAATCAATCCTGCTTTGTGTGTAGTTAAAATTATTCGAAGGGCAGAAGGATAGGCCTAATGAAAGTATTTCAATTTCATTGTCACTCTGGTTCCTACCTGAAAGATTAATGACTGTTTGTTTGTCCATCATTTTGTCTTTTTCTGGCCCCTTGTCCGGCTTTCCACAGGGCTTCCCATATCTTCGGATAATTTTGCATTGTCACATATATACATACATACATATATATATATATATATATATATATATATATATATATATATATATATATATATATCACACACACACATATATACATATGTTTCTTGTATATTTTCCCACATTATTTATTAAGAGTGTGTGTATATATATATATATTTATAATAACCACTAAACCCCACAACCACCCTAAAAATACCCTTGCCAACCAAAATCCCATGCCCTCCCTAAACATACTGTTGCCACCCAAAAACGCATACCCACCTTAAACCCTAAAAATCCCCTTTCCACCCAAAAACCCATACCCACTATAAACCCTAAAAGTACCCTAGCCACCCAAAAACCCATACCAACCCTAAACCCACCCATCACCCAAAACCCCATACCCACCCTAAACCCTAAAAATACCCTTGCCACCAAAAAACCTATACCCACCTTAAAGTTACCCTTGCCACCCAAAACCCCATAGCCACCCTAATCACTAAAAATACCATTGCCACCCAAAAACCCACACCCACCCTAAACCCTCAAAATACCATTGCCACCCAAAAACCCATACCCACCCTGAATCCTAAAAACCCATACTTACCCAATACTCATATTTAAAACGCATATGTCTTTACCATTCATGTCTTTACAACGTAATTCGTTGTAAAGGCATGCGTTGTAAAGGCATATGCGTGGTAAACGTTTGCGTTGTAATGGTTATTTTTTGTAATGGTATCTGCGTTGTGATAACCGCTTTGTAATGACATACGTTAAATTGTACGCAATGTAATGGTTGTTTCCCATTTTGCACCAACATATTTTGTGTTGTCTTTTGGTGCAGTTGTTTTGGGATTAGTCATGATAGAACAAGCCCGGTTTGGTGCAGTATGTGATGAAATGGATGGATGCACAATTTGGTGAGGACTTCATTTAGCACAGTGCGGGTATGTTGGTTCATATATATTGAAGGGAGAGAAAGGACTCCAGTTGTTTGGTATCTGTTCAGAACTCAGGATGGGGTTGAAAAGAGTGGATTTTTTCACAGAGTTTGTACGTCGATCAATACCACTTTGGCTTAGGCTTGCATCTGATGGGTGAGTCGTTCAAGAAATGGAAGAGGGCTTGCACGAGGGGAGTCAGTTATGCAAGCAGATGTGAGTGTTTCTATATGAGGGCGAAACATTCACCCTTGTGAGTGCAAATGTGGAAGAGGAGACAGAGGTTCTTGGACAGTGACTGGTTCATGGAATCTCAAGGCTGGTCACGTGTTGGTTTTGCGAATCATAAGTCATAGTCACTAGTGGTCAAGGAGAGTGCCCATGGGGTGCGGTAATTGAATATGAAGCTGAGAATGCCCATTGTTTGCCATGGGTCGATAGAAAATAAGTATTTTGAATTTTGTAGGCGTGAAAGGAAACAATGCTGGACTTATGCTGAGGCAGAGAGACGTCATTAGGTAGGATATTGTCAAAATCATGCTAAGTCTGAGCTTGCATCAAGCAGAGCAATTTTGCCTTAGAAGTCGGTGGGATAGTGTTTAGGTTGTTCCAGGGGTTATATAGGTGTAGGAGTGGAGGAGGTGGGAATGTGGTCTTCATTAGAGATGAAAAAATTGTGTTTGACCTGGGTGTAGGCTTTTTTTATCTGAATTGAGGAGAATGGGGCTATTCATGTGTAATGCACTGTGCAGGATGAAGATTCACAGTCAGTGTGAGGCTGAACTTAATGGGTGTTATTGAACCCCCACCTCATCATCCGCGCACCAGACTCCTATGTCCTTTCTGAGCTTGGAACGATATGGAGCTTCTGTGTTGTGTATCACGGGTATGTTTGAAGTTATGCAGAAGTTACATGAACTAAGAAGATCTTCCTGACAGTTGTTTCACTTCCTGTGTTGGACCATCACCTTCAGTAGTCTCAGGACTTTCTCACTGAAACCAGTGCTCCTTAAAACCAGCATCATAACTCTGGGAGTCAAGCAAGTATTCCCCTCAGACTGGCTATATCTTTTAGTTTTGCGGTCATGCAATACAGGCTAATTCTATAGAAGATATTCTGTTGCCATTCATGATGAGCATTTGTGGTGTGGTGGTCTGCTACACTGCCAACACCAAAGTCCTGCTCTCGTTTGACAGTTTGAGGTGAATAACTCCGACACTCCTCCACTGTGTGCTGCACTACTGTTAAAGCAAATGGGATTGTGGTCAGTGAACAAAATGCTATTTCGGTCATATGTCGTAGCTCTGTTTCTGCTGCCTCCTCGTTGCGGTGTGCCTTCTTCCTTTTCAGGATGTCGTTGCTTGTCGTAAAGCTATCTTGTGGTAACTTTCACTGAAAGCTTTCAGCCACGGAGTACAACCCCAGTAAATTGCATTGTTAGCTGCAGTTACTTAAGTCAAGGGCTCTTTCAAGGCACTATCAATGGCCACACTGGTTTGGCCACTTTATCTCCTTTCTACTATGAAAGATGTGATTGAAATGGGTGTCCCGCTTATGTTTATAACTTGACTGCTGTCTGACCACCTGCACTTGCTGCCTTCTGTCAGATTATGAAAGCCTAGAGGTTGTCTTCACTCTGCCCTTTTTCACCAATCGTGCTCTTGCACTTATCCCATGTAACAAAAACAACAATGTCTCAACTGGTAATCATTAAAAAGAGACAGTTACAGAAAGTGCATAAATCACTAAAGGAGGGAAACGGGAGACCAAGGGAGGGCGTAAAGGTTGTTATTTAGCAGGTAGTTATATCAGCACTACATTACAATTAGATTGAGGTAACCATAACAACCAAATGTGCACTGAACGTGCTTGTGTAAGTGATAGGTGCAGTGACACAAGTGATATAGGAACAGAGTGAGACGGCGAAAAACAATAAAAACAAACAATAGTTCAGGGTCAAAAAGTATAACTTGGATAAATGCAAAAATAGTTTGTTTTTGTTAATTTCTAAATGACCCCGTAGAAGCCGTGGATGACGCTGCAAAGTCGACCGTGTTTCGACCTATTCAGATTAAGGTCATCATCAGGACGATGGTTACAAATTTCTTAGGTAGTGCTGGTGGCACAAGGAGTCTCAATCACGATCTGGTAATTGCAGCGAGGGGAATCAGTCACGGTAGGGAATAACCGCGACGGGCAAAGTCGATCGCTGTTAAGCTTGACGGAGGGTCTGCAATACTTCAGTAGATGAGTTGAGAGTCTGGGCGCTGTAGGATTGCAGCCTGTAATGGAAGGAGATCCCAGTTAGTAAGTAGATCTTGGGCGTCGTGTGGCGGAATGCCGCGTCCGGGTCCTGGTAAATCGATGGGGCTCGTGAAAGGAGTGAATCCACGGGGACGAGTGAAGCGTCCACCAAATCCCGGCAGTCTAGGTAAATGACCAAGAGGTGATACTTTCCCCCAACCATGCCTTTTTTCCTGTGTTCCCTGCAGACGAGAGCTAGCATGTTTACTGACATTCAGGTTTGGTTAGCCTTCACTGCTGACTTTAGCTCACAGCCCTACTGTCTCATCTGCCTCGGCGGAAGTGCGATGCTCTTCTCACAAATTATCTTTTCCCTACTCTTGAGATACTTCAACATATTTAATATGCTAATCTGATGAGAGGGTACCTTCAGCACCATACGAATTGCCCCCAATTTGTGGCACTACACAAACAAATCGTTTGCCTTGCTACTTACCTTTTGATGACAGTTTCATTAATCTTCGAATTTGAACTAGATCTGGAACGCACAGGATGCACAAGGATACTAAATAGAGTTGTTCATAAACATAACCAGCCCATATCCAGTACTTTTCATTTTTGTTTAGTCATTCTTTCTTGTCTAGATGTCCATTTGTCGTGGATTTCCAGCCAGTGACAATCAAGATACTCGTGTTAACTTTTTTGTGTAACGTATATCTGTGCCCAGCCTTTCCGTTAATGCTGTAGTCTTTTTTTCATTTTGTCTCCACTGATGATCAGCAGATTTATCGTAAGCAGTGGGTTGCTTTTCGACGAGTTTTGGGTCCCCCAGCGCTGCAGTGCTTCACACTCGCTTTTATCATTCACATTTAAGGTGGCAGGTGTTTCACTTCCTGGTGTTCTTGATCCCATCGTCGTTCTGGTCTTTGTGGACTCTCTGCACGATCTTGCAGCTAGTCTTGGTCTGCTCGATTGTTCTGCCCTGTGCTGGCTCAACATCCTGTGATCCTGAGCATATTACTTAATCTGCCCGTGCCTATAAACAATGAATGGTGACACTACTACCCGTTTCGCGTTATTCAGGCCGTTGCACCCAGGCATATCTCTCCCTCTTATCCACGTTGAAATGTTGGCATGTAAGCTCTTCCCTGCTTGAGTACATACATGGGTGCCTATCTGAGGTCCAACACTACTAGCATTGGAAGTATGCAGCTGACAGTTACTAAAAGAAGTCTGTTTCAGACCAAGGGGCTGTGAATGGAAGGATTAAATACTACATTCTGGTAACGATCTACTGGTCAACAGCTGAAATTTATTTAAGTTAATCGTTGTGAAAACTTCTTCTGGTAACGATCTACTGGTCAACAGCTGAAATGTATTTAAGTTAATCGTTGTGCAAACTTCTTGTATCCTCGAGACCAAACCCGTTACCAGCTCTTTCAGGTCTTTTATATCGCGCCCTAAATCATCAAGCATAAGGCTCAGTAGAGGAGGAGACTCCTTTCTGCTGAGGATCCTGTATTTTTTTAATTGATGATGCTTAGCTGGAATTGCTGTCAAAAGGGGTGAAGATCGGTTGGAACAAATAACAGTAGATTCATTATACAGGTGTAAAGAAGGAAGTCGATTTCGAGTTGCAACATTATTCTCTATAGGCTTACTAGGGTTCAGTGGTGTTTTTTTTAGATTTCCTAGCAGGAATGGAGACTTTTCCCTTTGAAAGAGCAGGCGATTTTCGTAGCAGGCTTGTGCAGATTTCAAAGTATCATGATCATTGGTAAGCAAAGTCTCCCCCTCGTGAGTCACATCACCAATCTCAGGTAGAGTACCATTTTCTGCTGCATGCCTTAGGGTTTTATGGACTTTATTTGCTCTCGATAATGGCAAAGACGCTTTACCCTTTTTAAAGTCAATAGTAAAAGAGAAAATAATTGAAAGGAAAAAAGGCAAGCATTGAACACCATAGTGAGGGCAAAATAAAATAATCAGGGTCGTGAATCTCCACATTTAAACCACTTACAAGTCCCTTGTGTCCTTAAAATAAAAACATAAAAGCAAGCAATATAAAGTTCCCTTATAAGAAGGAACCCTGGGGGGCCCAGCCTCTCCCGGCTGATGACGAGCGGAGACGGGCACAACACTGGCGCCTCCTGTGCTGCAGGTCAAATGAACGCGCTTTATAGCCCTGCGAGCCCCATATCCTCTGCTTGCCAGGGGGTAATGGACCTTGAAGTTCACAGGCCCCCAGGGTGAAAACCATCAAATGCGCGCCATGTGCTGCGGGTAAGGTGAATGTGCTATATCCCACCTCTACCGCTTGGCAGGGAATTATGGGCGTTGCAGTTCACAGGTCCCTGGGTGAAAACATCAAATCAATCAAATGGTGTAACCACAAATTCTTATATTTAATATTTCTTGTAATCTTCTTGCATTCGCTCTTTCACACACATTATAGTTTGCCTGTTTTAGCGCCTTCATCGCATTTACTTTCATAGTTCATGTTGCTTTCTCTGTTATCACCCTGTCCTCTGCTCTCAATTCCTAACGTTGGTTTTACATTGTTTTGAACATTTACTATTTCCAATTAATGTGGGCGCATAGCTTCACTTTGATTTTTGTACAGTACACAAATAGTTTCGTGCTGAGTGTGCATTAGAAGAATGCAGAAAAATAAGCTGATGAACATCCAAGTAATGTTCCATCTTTATAAAAAGCCAAAAACAGCCAGAAATTGTGTAAAAAATGAAAGATTGAATGGACAATAGGTAGATGAGCCTCAATAAGGTTGAAATTGAGTTTCTGTTATTAAGCTGCGAGTATGTTCAATGGAAGGTCAAGGATAGTTACCCTTCCTTCCACACCAGCTCCTTTGAGCTTAAACCTAAGGACAACATAAAAATGTTAAGAGCACAATCGGGCAGTGGAGGAAGCTTTGAAGAATGTTATAACACCTGTCATCCCTTACATTGCTCTCAAAAAATATAAACTGCAATCGGAGGCACTCACTTCTTCCAGATAATGTACTCTTTTCTCACCAGGTTAGACAACGATTGGCACAGACCTGACACAAAATGTTAACAAGTGTTTGCAGTGTTCATGATGCTTCTTCAGGGCAGCAGATTGAATTATTTCAGAACATTTGGAATGATTGAACTCCTGACAAATTAAATAAAATACTAAATAGTTGGTGCAAATTAACCTATAGTAATGTTGCTATGAATACATATAAGAACTTTTTCAGCTTTTTGTAGTCTTTTTTTTTAATTTATTTTTTACCTTAAATGATTTTAAAGTTATAGTTAATTTATCTCACTATCTTTTGGATGGATCCACGTATTCACTTCCGTAGTCTTTATTGCTCACAGGAAATACCAACTTTCTGAGGACAGTTTGATTAATCTGAATCTGCAGTCAGCCATTTTAAAGCCACGCTTTTAGAAGCAAACTATCACTGAAACCTACTTCTTCGAGTGTGACCGCTTCATGAAGAAAAGGGTGGGGCAACAATAGCTAGGGCATGATCGGAACATAATTAGATGACTGTAGTACATACACATCTAGTAGGCTTAACAATTAAAATAACCTAAAAATAACTTCTGTTAGTACAGACCGCTGCAGCTAGGACAATGTCTAACTATTCAAAATGAGAACACATGAGAAGAACGGATACAACATCAAACTATAACATAGGCTCATGAATTAAATTCACAGAGATGCACCTGAGTTTTTAAAAAACAAAATCCAGATCTACCTTCCGGAAAGGCAATTTATATCTTGAAGCAAGTGCCTGATAATAAAACTAGGATTCAAGAGGGCGGCCTAGGAGGTTGACTCTTCGCCTCATTTTTTTACTGTTGTGCAGTGGCATATGTTGCCTGATAAACATCTGATGCATTCATAAAAAAGTAACAAGACGCTGCTCTTTTGATTTCAGTGGTTCCATAGGTAGATGCCCTAGGTTCCACAGCATTCTGATGCTCGTCGGTCAGTAGTGCTATACAAAAGACCATGATTGAATGCCTGAACCTTCCCTAATGACTCCAGTTAGCCCAGATCTAGAGAGCGATATCATGCTTCTGTGCTGTTTTCACCAGTAAAGTGTGTTCACTCACTTGATGTTTTCCAACCTGTGAACTAGTAAAAAGAGTTCCACAGTTCACCCGAAGGTGGCTTGATTTAGTGTTTGCTGGTAAAAATCCTCCAATTTTGGTGAGAAGTGCTGAATCTATACGATAATCCACTTGTAGAATTTTCTCCACCATATTTTCACACGCTATCTAACCTCTGGATTCAAGAGTTACTCCTAAAAGCAGAGGATTTTCTACTAACTGGCAGCACTACATCTGAATCCGAAAATGGTTAGTCTAGATGGCCTTGTGGACCTTTGAGATAGATATAGATATAGATATAGATATAGATATATATATATATATATATATATATATATATATATATATATATATATATATATATATATATATATAATCTACTGGCGGTCGCCAGTAGATAGTTATAGTTAGGACCTATTTTCCATAGGAAATCTGCAACATTCTATTTGAAATAACTTTGGCGCCGGTTGACGAATCTTCGCAAAATTTTCAAACTTGTTGGGGCGCTCCGGTCCGCTCCTATCCTGAAAGTCTCGGGGTGATTCGTCAAGCGGGGGCCGAGAAAAAAGGGGGTCCCAAAACGTGTTTTCCCCATTCATTTTTCCATAGGAACTGTTAGTCGCAGCTACAGCCCGAACTGCTGAACGGAATTACACCAAATTTGGCAGAAAGGTAGCCCTTGGTTCAGAGTCGTGCCTTTTGCTTAAATGGTGTAAATCCGTTCAGTAGTTCCTGAGAAAATCACAAGTAAAATCACATATATATCTATGGCCGCGTCGGATCCGCGCACCCTGCGCGCACCATCCCGATCACGAGCTGCATGCTAATTGGCTGTCAAGTGGCTGTCAACACTCCAAATCAGGAAGTGTTGGCAGCCATTTTGTCCTCGGTAGAACCGAGGCAGAAGAAACAAGTGCGCAAACGCACAAAGGGGGCAGGGTAGAAACCCCTGACCCCTAGGTCTGCTCAGGGGTCCCACAAGGACCCCCTGGGCAGAAAAAAGCATTTAAAAAATAAAAATAAAAAATCGGCGGGATGCGCTAAGGGTGCGCGGATCCCGCCGATAAAAAAAAAAATCGAAGTGCGGTCTCCCGCGCTTCGATGCTATTTTGCCCCCGGGTGGCCCAAGTCCCGAGGGCATGCGGGGGGTGGGTTTATATTTTATGTGGGGGGCCTCTAAGGCCCCCCAAGCCCCGGGGACCGCCACCCCCCGGGGCTTTTAATAAAAAATGGGGCGGGAGGGCTCTCCGCCCTCCCGCAGCCCCGGGGACCGCCACCCCCGGGGCTTCTTTTTAAAATATTAATAACCTGTGTGGGGGGCTCGAGCCCCCCACACGCCCGAGACCGCCACCTCCCGGGGCACTAATTAAACAAATGTGGGGGTCCGTTTCGGACCCGAAGCCCGGGGACCACCACCTCCCCGGGGCTTTGTAGATGTTGGGAGGGGGGCCGCGCGGCCCCCCTCCTGGAGCCTGTGGTGGCCCTGGGAACCGCCACCCCCCAGGGCCGGCTCCTGCAGTGTCCCGGGGTGCTCACCCCCCGGGACACTGTAGTTTGCAATGACAGGACGGGAGCCGCGAGGCTCCAGTCCTGTCATAGCAAACTGCTTTGGATTTTGGAAGAGAGAGCAGGAAACCTGCTCTCTCTTCCAAAATTCAAAGCAAATTGCTTTTCCATATGGGGAGCTGCATGTCAGCAGCTCCCCATGTGGAAAAGCAATGCCGGCTCCCGCAGGACGCGGGGAGCCGGCGGGACCGTGGGGGAGTTTGGGTCCCCCCACGGTCCCCAAAGGATAGGGCCAGCCCCGGGGGATGGGGTCCCCGGGGCAAGTAGTGGCCCAGGAGGGGGGCCACGTGGCCCCCTTCCCCCAAATTAACGAAAAAAAAGGCCGTCCCCGGGGCCTAAGGAGGCCTGATGAGGGGGGCAACGCAGCCCCCCTCCATGAAAATAATAAAAAAAAAAAAGTGGCAATGACCCGGGGGATGGGGTCCCCGGGCCAAAATTGGCCACGGGAGGGTGGCCCACGCGGTCCTCTTCCCGTTACTTTAAAAAAAAAAAAAAGGGGTCAGGCCCTGGGGGATGGGGTCCCCAGGGCCCAAAATAATTAAAAAGAAGGGGGGCCACACAGCCCCCTTTAAAAAAAAAAAATCCCCCCCCAAAAAATCCGGCATTGCGCCGGAGGCCACGCCCCCTCCTTGGCAGCACTCTGCAAACGCGCCCCCTGGCGCGTTTGCAAAGGGGGAACAAATTCCCCTTGAATACTGGGGGTCCCTGGGGGCCAACTAGCCCACCAGGAACCTCCAGTATGCGCCAGGGGACTGCGTTGCAGAGAGGTGTACAGAGGCCACGCCCCTTTTTACACCTCTCTGCAACGCAGCTCTGTGGCGCTTAATGGAGGTAGCTGGTGGGCTAGTTGCACCCCAGGGACCCTCAGGATTCAAGGGGAGTTAATCCCCCGACTTAAAACGCGCCACGGGGCGCGTTTGCAAGGTGGTGAAGGGAGGGGGCGGGGCTTGAGGTGACATGTGTGCAAACAGGCCCCGTGGCGCGTTTTAAGATGGGGAATTAAATCCTCTTCTATCCTGAGGGTCCCTGGGGGCCAACTAGCCCACCAAGGTACGTCCAGAAAGCGCCACAGAGCTGGGTTGCAGAGAGGTGTAAAAAGGGGCGTGGCCTCAGAACACCTATCTACAACGCAGCCCCCTGGCGCATATTGGAGGTTCCTGGTGGGCTAGTTGGGCCCCAGGGACCCTCTGGATTGAGTAGGAATTAATTCTCCAACTTAAAACGCGCCACAGGGCGTGTTTGCAGACATGTCACCTCAGGCCCCACCCCCTTCCTTCACCATTGTGCAAATATTCCTCTAAAATCAGCAGAACTACGAATTCCGATTTACTCACCTGTTATCAGGAGAGACCTCAGTGCTGCATCTTTGAGCCCAGTACTGATCCTGAAAAGTAATTCTAACCGTACTTACCAGTAACTTGAATTTCCTTCCATAGGCTAACATGGACTGGTTTCACTTGGAAATTCTTCTAAGTGTGGAGTTTTGGAACTTTATAATATTCCTCTAAAATCAGCCGAACTACGAATTCCAATTTACTCACCTGTTATCAGGAGAGAACCCAGTGCTGCATCTTTTAGCCCAGCACTGACCCTGAAAAGTAATTCTAACCGTACTTACCAGTAACTTGTATTTCCTTCCATAGGAATCCATTGTCTGGTTTTCAGCAGAAAAGTTTCAAAGTGTCGATTTTCACAAACTACAAATATTCCTTAAAAATCGCCTGTATGACTTAAACGCATTCTTTCAACTGTTTACAGGAGATGCACCAGTGCTGGATCCAGGATCCACCACTGAGTAAGAAAAAGTAACAATAACACTACTTACCTGCTAAGTGAATTTCCTCCCATAGGATAACATTGGTGATTCTATGTGAAAAAGTTTCTAAGTGTCAACTTTTAAAATACAATAATATTCCTTAAAAATCACTACTGTAACCAAAACGCTTTTACTCAACTGTTTACAGGAGATGTCCCAGGACTGAATCTAGGATCCAGTCCTGTGGTTAGAAAAGTAATCCATAAAGTAACTAATTGCATTTAACTAGAAATTCACATTGAGCTCAATGTTGCATTGTGTTTGAAATTGTGTTGCCCATTGCAACAACTGTAACTACTGTACTTAAAAGTCTATTGCCTATTTGCAAAGTATTTAAACTAAAGTAATTCATTCTGAGAAAGTATATTTTGTAATGTATAATGTAATTACAATGTAATTTAAAAAATAAAATATCTAAAAATAAATAGTTTAAAAAAAAATGTAGTAAATCGGTATCAAAAAAATAAATATAACAATTAATACATTTAAAAATTGTCATTTACAAAACCTTTGAAATTCACTGAAAAAAACCATAGGTTTCACACATGTTATAGTTAGGAATTAGCATTTAAAAACCTTACAAATTCACTGAAAAAACCATAGGTTTTAGGGACAGTTATAGTTAGTTGGACATTGCACTCGTACAAAACCCGTGAAATTCCCCCGTTATAGTTAGTTCAGCTAACTATAACTCGCGCCCCGCAATGCACTGCTGATGACGTCACATATTACATCACTCATGACATGGTCAGTGACATCACTGATGACATCATCCACGTGATAATTTCATGCACCTCCTCACACCCTAATATAACCTTTGATACACCCACTCTAAATTACAGACTGCCATTCGCAAAACCATAGACACTCCAACACCAATAACTACATACCCACTCACTGATTCTTAGGTCTACACACACATCCACTCACTCACCCGTACAGTCACTCATACTTACGGTCACTCAGTACAGGACTATCATATGCACTCATACTCCTATATAGACACTCAAACACCGCCACTCATCCATACAGGTACTCACACACCTAGTCAGTCATGCAAATAATTAAACATACTGCCATTTACTCACCTATACAGCTATACACACACCAGCTCACTTACTCATACAAATACTAGCACATTCTTACGTTCTTATACAATCACTGATACAAGTACACACTCATCCATACAGTCACTCTCACAATCACACACTCTCGCTTATAGCTATTTATATACTCCAACACACATATATACAGCCTTTCACATATGTAGTTACTCACACATGTACCACTGGGACATACATTCACTCACTAACACACTCTTACACACACTTACCCACCCATACAGTCTATCACAGATGCACTCTTGAAACCATCCACCCAGTGAATCACCCACTCACACATCTATGCACAGAGTCGCACACCCCACCCACACAAACACTCAGGCACCCATACAGATACTCAGACAACCAATCAATAACTCATATAGACACTCATGTAGCTATTCACAAACCCATGCAGCCGCTTACACACCAACAGGCAGACGGATACAGACATTCACACAGTTTAGTCCGTAACCCATGCATTCAGTAAGGTACGTTTAATCACTCACTTGTAGAGTCAGTCACGCACCTACTCAATCATCCATTAAGACACTTATACACCCAGTCATTCTTCAATACGCCTTTGCCTATATATTAAAAATATTTAAACTTTACAGAAACACAGTCACTGGATGATGTCATCAGTGATGTCATTTGAGATGTCATCAGTGATGTCATCAGTGATGTCACTGACCATGTCATGAGTGATGTAATATGTGACGTCATCAGCAGTGCATTGCGGGGCGCGAGTTATAGTTAGCTGAACTAACTATAACGGGGAATTTCACGGGTTTTGTACGAGTGCAATGTCCAACTAACTAGAACTGTCCCTAAAACCTATGGTTTTTTCAGTGAATATATATATATATATATGTGATCAAGGCCTTTCAGAGGCCGAAACGCGTCATGGCAGCAGTGCATGGTCAAGGAAAATAAATCTTTTTGCACTGAATTTGGGTCCGTACCGTCCTTTCAAAGAGTTTGGATTTTGTGGCGGATTGCGTGTGTATATATATATATATATATATATATATATATATATATATATATATTCACTGAAAAAAACATAGGTTTCAGGCACGTTATAGTTAGAAATTAGCATTTAAAAAACCTTAGAAATTCACTGAAAAAACCATAGGTTTCAGGGACGTTATAGTTAGTTGGACATTTCACTCGTATAAAACCATAGAAATTCTCCCGTTATAGTTAGTTCAGCTAAGTATAACTCGCGCCCCCGCAATGCGCTGCTGATGACGTCACAAATTACGTCATTCATGACATGGTCAGTGACATCACTGATATCTCAAATGACATCACTGATGACATCATCCAGTGACTGTGTGTTTCTGTAAAGTTTAAATATGTTTTATATATATATGCCAAGGTGTATTGAAGAATGAGTGGGTGTATAAGTGTCTGGATGAAGGATTTAGTAGGTGTGTGACTGACTGTATAAGTGAGGGATTAAATGTGTCTTACTGAATACATGTGTTAGTGACTAAACTGTCTGAATGTGTGCATCAGTATGTCTGTTGTTGTGTAAGCTGCTGCATGTGTTGGTCAGTAGCTACATGAGTGTCTATATGGGTTATTGATTGGTTGCCTGAGTATTTGTATGGGAGACTGTGTGTGTGGGTGGGTGGGAGGTGTGTGACTGTGCATAGATGTGTGAGTGGTTGATTCACTGGATGTATTGGTTCAAGATTGCATGTGGAAACAGCTGTATGGGCGGGTGAGTGTGTGTATGGGTGTGTTGGTGAGAGATTGGATGTCTCAGTGGTTCATGTCCAAGTAACTACATATGTAAAAGGCAGTGTATGTGAGAGTTGGAGTATATAAATGACTATATGTGAGAGTCAGTGATTGTGAGAGTGGCGGTATGGATGAGTGTGTACTTGTCTTAGTGATTTGTATAAGAGAGTAAGTATGTGTTAGTATATGTTTGAATAAGTGATGTGGTGTGTGTGTGTAACTGTATAGCTGAGGAAATGGGAGTGTGATTGATTCTTTGCATGACTGACTAGGTGTGTTAGTAACTCCATGCGTGAGTGGCGGTGTGTGAGTGTCTGTATAGGTGTATGAGTGCATATGATAGTGTTGTATTGATGAGTGACTGTATGTATGAGTGATTGTATGGGTAAATGAGTGGATGTGTGTGTAGACCTAGGAATCAGTGAGTGAGTATGTAGTAACTGGTATTGGTGTGTCGATGGTTTCGAAAATGGTAGTCTGTATTTTACAGTGGGTGTATCAAAGGTTATATTAGAGTGTGAGGAGGTGCATCAGATTTTCACGTGGATGATGTCATCAGTGATGTCATCAGTAATGTCACTGACCATGTCATGAATGATGTAATGAATGATGTAATATGTGACGTCATCAGCAGTGCATTGCGGGGCACAAGTTATACTTAGCTGAACTAACTATATCGGGGTAATTTCTATGGTTTTATACGAGTGAAATGTCCAACTAACTATAACGTCCCTGAAACCTATGGTTTTTTCAATGAATTTCTAAGGTTTGTTAAATGCTAATTTCTAACTATAACGTGCCTGAAACCTATGGTTTTTCAGTGAATTTCAAAGGTTTTTTAAATGCTAATTTCTATTTATAACATAGCAGTCGCATTTGCAGAGTGGTGGAGAAAGGTGAGCGTGGCCTTCAAACACCTTTTAGCAATCCCACTGTGTGGGATTTAGCAGACGTAATAGGAGGGATAGTTAGCCCCCAACGTCAACCTTGGTGGCCAACTACCCCTTTTATTACCTCCAGTAAATCCCACCCAGCAGAATTGCTAACTTGTTATATCAGGCCCCACCCCCTCCCTGCAGCACTCTGCAAACGCGCCCGCAGGTGCGTTCTATGTTTGGGGATTAAGTGCCCTCCAATCCTGAGGGTCCCTGGGGGCCAACTACCCCACCATGTACCTTCAATTTGCGCCACAGAGCTGCGTTGCAGAGAGGTGGTCTGAGGTGGGCTAGTTGGCCCCCAGGGACCCCCAGGATTGAAGGGGAATTAATTCCCCAACTTAAAACGCGCCACAGGGCGCGTTTGCAGAGTGTTGCTGGGAGGGGGCGGGGCCTCGGCACAATGCCGGTCTTTTTTTAATTTCTTTTTTTTTTAGAAGGGGGGCTGTGTGGCCCCCCTTATTTTTCCTTTTTTTGGGCCCTGAGGACCCCATCCCCCAGGGCCTGACCCCTTTTTAACATTTAAAAAAAAAAATTTAACGGGAAGAGGGCTGCGTGGGCCCCCCTCCCGTGGCCAATTCCGGCCCCGGGGACCCCATCCCCCAGGGCATTGCCACATTTATTTTTAAATTTAAAAAGAAACCCCGGGGGGTGGCGGGCCCCGGGGCCTCAATTAAATGAAGCGCGGGCTTCATTTTTTAAAACATTTTGGCGGGATTCGCGGACCCAGCGTGAATTTCGCCGATTTTTTTTTAATTTATTTATTTATTATTATTATTTTTTTTTTATGCTTTTTTTTGCCCCTGAGCAGGCCTAGGGGGGTCAGGGTGTTTCTACCCTGCCCCCTTTTCTTGTTTTTTGCGTTTGTTTCTCTGTTTTCTTGTGACTCGTTTCTACCGAGTCACAAGATGGCTGCCAACACTTCCTGGTTTGGAGTGTTGACAGCCAATTAGAATAAAGCTCGTGGTCGGGAGGGTCCGCGGATCCACCGCGCCTCTAGATATCAAAACTTTTATTTTTTGATTTTCTCAGCAACTACTGAACGGATTTACACCATTTAAAAAAAAAAAAAAAAAAGGGCTCTTTCTGAACCAAGGGCTACCTTTTTGCCAAATTTGGTGTAATTCCGTTCAGCAGTTCAAGCTGTAGCCGTGTCTAAAGTTTCCTATGGGAAATAACATGGAGAAAACACGTTCTGGGACCCCCCTTTTTTTTCTCGGCCCCCGCTTGGCGAATCACCCCGAAACTTTCAAGACAGGAGCTGACCGGAGCGACCCACTAGTTTTGAAAATTTCGCGAAGATTCGTCATCCGGCGCGAAAGTTATTGGGAAAAGAAAAAACGCTTTTCCTATGGAAACTAGGTCCTAACTAACTATCTACTGGCGACCGCCAGTAGATAATATATATCTCGGCGTGGATGGCACTGTGCTAATCCTACGCTTAAAGACTTTGATAGAAAAGCAGACATTTGAGTTGAGCAAATTTAGAGTGCCGCTGGTGTTGAGAGTGCTCTATAATGGAGCTGCTTTCCACCTAAACTTGAGAACTACCCAGAGTTCTCTGCTTCTTTTTTGCATAATTTATTCGTCACTCTATGCCTGAAAGGGTATTCTTTTGACTTATACTGGGTGTTCCCTTGTGTCTGGACAAAGCTATACCTCTCTGTAGAGCTCTAATGAGAGCGAAACACGTGTCAGGGGTTGCTTTTATTCATTTCAGGTCCGCTTGGATGGTATTTTACCAATCCAAAGCTGTAATACTGTGCCTGGAGTGGTAAAAGGCTTTGGCCATTTTACAGCTCGGCATGGATAGTACTGTGCTAATCCTATGCTTAAATACTGTGCTGTGGAAATGGTAAAAGACGTTGTCCCTTTCTATCTCGGCGTGGATGGCACTGTGCTAATTCTACGCTTAAAGACTTTGATAGAAAAGCAGACATTTGAGTTGAGCAAATTTAGAGTGTCACTGGTGTTGAGAGTGCTCTATAATGGAGCTGCTTTCCACCTAAACTTGAGAACTACCCAGAGTTCTCTGCTTCTTTTTTGCATAATTTATTCGTCACTCTATGCCTGAAATATATATATATATCTCCAAACTTTACATAATTGAATCAGTCATTAAAAGTCTGGGGTTAGAGAGCACCAGTAAAACTAAAAACAAGCATTGAAAATGCAATAGGTCTCGCCTTTGATTAAGTTAAAGCCATTTGCTTTGCTAATGGTATTGTATAGCACAGCAAATGGCTTTAACTTAATGAAAGGCGAGACCTATTGCATTTTTAATGCTTGTGTCAGGGTGCTGTCTCTTAGGAAAGCACGGGGAACATGTGTCCCTGTCATCACACTTACTCCAAGGGTAGCGTGTTGTCGTTCTACCCATTAGGCACCGCTGTGTTCCTACATGCAATATAAAAGGAAACTGTGGTGTCCCGGAGGTATTTTATTTTTATGACACACTAAAGCCTCAAAGTCAGAAGCGCAGGTGGTAGACTGGCATAGGATACCTTTTTGTGTTGTTTTGTAAACAATATACATAATGGCATAAGTACGGCCATTGAAAAACAACAGCAAAAGATCTAGGTGACTGCAAGCTGACGGTAAGCGTAGTTTGATCAAAATATGCAAACAAGTAAGGGTACGGTTCTATCAGTAACTAGCAGCCAGGAAGGAAATGCATAGGCACTATGCACACCAAGTTACAAACATGCAAGCGGTCTAGGCATGGATAGAGGTATGGCCATGAAAGTATGTCCATACGGAAGTAGCCAAAGCTCCAAACTCATGTAATCAGTTCAGCTCAGTGCTTTAAATGGGCCGGTACTCACCGGTACTGAGTACCGGCACTTCTTAGATTTATCACTCTGAGTACTGGCACTTCTCTACTGCCGTGGAGAGTACCGGTACTCATGAAAAGGTAGGCTCATTGTTTGTGGCTGGTGAGTGGAACGTGTCTCTGGCAGCCAAGGCGCCACTTCTGCAGCCTCAGATCTGAGCTCCAGCTGAGCTACTCAGCAGGGCTCATTTGAATAATGTCCGGGTGCTCACCATCACTGTGTGTTTGACAGAGCAGGGTCCATTTAGGCCCTGTGCTGTCAATCACATTCACACTATCCTGTGCATTTGTGCAAACACAGGAATCATGTCAGTGCCCTGGCAGTGGCAATCAGGCTACGGCCAGTCCGGCCCTGGTGGCAATTAAAAAAGCCATGGTAGGTGAAGAGAAAAGATGGCTTTTATCATACTTTAGTCTTTTGCGTGTCTGCTATGTTTGTGTGTATGCCTGTTTTTGTAAGAAAAAAGTGAGAGAAAGAGAGAGAGAGAATCCAGACACTCTCAGGAGGTATTTTAAAGAAAATGGGTGGCACTTTGTTTGTACATGTCTGCTCAGCGACAAAGATTCATAAATAACGTAAAAGGGAGGGTGGGTTGGTGAGTGAGTGAGTGGATGGATGAGTGAGCAAGGGTGGATGTATAGATGGATGGATGAATAGATCTATGGATGAGTGAAAGCATGCATGGGTGAAAGAGGGTGGGTGATTGGATAAAAGGGCGGATGATGGGTGAATAAGTGAAAGACTGGATGGATGAATGAAAGGTAGGGAGGATGGATGAAAGGGTGGATGATGGATGAGTGAAAGGAGGGATTGAGTGAAAGGGTGGATGGATGGATGAGCGAAAGGATTGATGGATGAGGGAAAAGGGTGGATAAAGAGATGGATGAGTGAAAGAATGAATGAATGAATGGATAGGTTTGGAGATGGATGGATAGGTTTGGATATGAAGGGTGGATAGACGGAATGGTGAAAAACTGAATGATTGATGAAAGACTGAATAGACGATAGAATGTAAAGGTTAAATGGTGGACATCAGCAGGTAAATGGTAGGATGAAAGGATGAATGGATAGATTGATGGAAGAGATAAGAGATATCTTCTGGGGAGGGTCATGATGAGTTGCTTCATTTGCTTGGTGCCATAAGAGCTTTGGTTCGACGTGGGGGTATTTTCAGTTTCTTCCTACTCACGTGCTCAAAAATATATAGTATTGTGCCAAACAGCAATTAACAGTATGACATTAAGAAGGTGCAACTATTGCAAAAAAAGGAAATGTTAACATATTCCATTTCTCTTTCATTTTGTGTAATGAGTTAACCTGCTTTGTTTATATAAACACATTTCTCATGTATTTTGGTATGTGCTGCAACTAATATAAAAGTTGTTAAGTATCATCATGTCTTGCTCTTAGTCCCGCCCCTAGCCCCGCCCTCACTACACCACTAGCTTATTTTAATGAGTACCTGCACTTATTTTTTCCCATTTAAAGCACTGGTCATACATACTGTTAAGAGCAACAATACCAACATGCGACCAGCCTAGGTCTGGACAGAAACACTACCAACATATTACCTGACTGCAGCCAGTGCTGGCGTGGGAGCTGTATTGGCATAGCATATATATGAATGTATTCGTTTGGGTATTGCGCGGGGGCAGCGAGTTGACAGTGTGGGAGGCTCCAAGGACTGGACGGGTTTTGCTTCCGGGTGGCAGAGTGGCGCGAGGCACAGCTTGTCTTGAAATTAATCTTGATTTCAAGACATTTTGAAATTGAAAAATCTGCTGCACCCAGTTCTGTAGCCAATATGCAAGCTAGCTGCAGACCGCCCCAGGGGAGCACCCCGGACCCAGGCTTCGTATGGGGAGTCAGGTGGACTTCCTTCCCTTTGGAGGGAGGAGTTTGACCCTCCACAGTGAAAAAAAGAATCAATCGGTTATGTCGGGATCCCTAGTCAGACAAAGGCTGGCTCCAGATTCTACCCGAGCTCACCTACTCCCAGGATACCGACCTTCAGGAGATCCTGCAGCCGAGGCCGGCTTGCAATTCCAGTATATGCCCAGGGTGTTAAAGAGCTTTGCAAACAATGTATGTTGAGAGGACAAGCATTTTTACACCAGGAAAACGGGAGTAAAGATAACAGAGAACGGGAGGGGGCGGGAGTAAAGACAACACAGACGACAGGAGCGGGGGCAGGAGTAAAGACAATACGGACAACGGAAGGGGGCGGGAGTAAACACAAAAAAGACAACGGGAGGGAGTAAAGACAACACAGACAACGGGAGGGGCGGGACTAAAGACAACCCGGAAAACGCGAGGGGTAGAGGGGTACAGGAGTAAAAACAACACAAGCAACGGGAGGGGGCGGGAAGAAATTGAACACGGACAATGGGAGGTGGGGGTCTGGAAAGGCAACAACTACCGCGGGGAGGGGGCCGGAGCACAGTGAATACGGATAACGGGAGGGAGCAAAGTAAACGGGGACAGATAGCAGCAGAGCTCGCAACAGGAAAGTTACAATGCAAGCTGAGGCATGATGCCATTTAGCTGTGACCCGGAAGCGTGTTAAAGGGCCAGCCAGGTGGTGAAGTCAACAATCCAGTGACATCTCGCAAACTATTTTCTATTAAAGCTCAGTGCGCCCCTCTGAAGCAAGGCGCCCTGGGCCGGGGCCCAGCTTGCACAAGGCCAGACACGGCTCTTGTGTCACACTTGGCATGTGACCCTTGCCAGCTGTTGCGATGTGCATTCCTGCTCATGCCTGAACTCAAGTGATGTGGAGTGGGACAGAGCAGCACAGACAGGCTCTGAAGAGGAAACCACGCTTTTGTCTCCGAGGGACATCGCTGTCACTTCCCCAGGGCAGCACGCCCCTCCTGGTTTTTCCACGCAGCGTCAGTCCCCATGGGTAGGGTGACCAGATTCTTAAAACAAAAAACGGGGACAGCCATGCAGAGGCCCTGGAAGGTGGGGGCTGGAGCCGGTTCGAGCAGTGTGAGGCCCGGTAACCATTCTCTTCTGACCTCGCGGGCCCGCCAGTGAGATGCAATTGGAATGTAAACAGTTCCGGAGCAACCAAGGGTTCTTTTCCGATGCACCATAGGGATGTCACTTCCGGTAAGGCTTCGTCGGGCGTGCCTCTAAGTTTGCGCACTACTTTAAAACAAGCATTTGCAATGCAATACGGATCGCATTTACGCGAGACGTATTGCATTACAAATAGGAGTGCAGGCATTTAAAAAGGCAAGGAGGGGAGGGGGTGATCAGGGAGCAAGAACTGACGAACTGCGGGAGCTGGCAGGGGGGCGGACATAGGGCATAAAATAATGTTTCAGTAAAGGGGCCAATAGCCTCGGATGTGCACAAATTACGCCATGGCCGTCTGAAGGAGGGACTAACACGTGGAAAACCAATAAGAAGGCAGCATTTAAAATTGAAGCCAATGAAAACATAGAAAAACATAGACGGAAAGTGGGCGGAGCTTCCCCCCACAATACTGTATACAGCATCTCTCGACGAGACAGCGCATGCGCTGCCTAGCCGAGACCTAAAAAAAGACGGGACATTGTAGATTAAAACACTAAAAAGGCAGTGTGGTACAGCAGTACAAATGTCGACAAACAAAGAAAAGAAGCAGACGCTTTTCAATTCATTTAATCATATCCACTGTGTATGTGGCAAAATCAGCCATCATGATTCAGCATATGTAGAAGAATACTGTCAACTATAACCTGACATAAGCTCCATCTTTGAAAGTCTGTGATGGGGAGCCCATAAAAGGGTTTGATAAAAACCCCAGAAGAGAAATGCACAATGAAAGAGTGTAATATAAATACACAAAAGTAAATCAAAACTGTAATATTTTCGGCAAAACTTTCCCACATTATCTTTTTCTCTCCATAGTTGTTGGTTAAAATGTGAAATACACGAAGCCAAATGTTTATAGAAATTGTTATCCACTATTGACTCAGCACTGCCCAAGCCAAGTCTAAAAAAAAATTGAAAGGTTTAGGGGAAAACGTTTTTGAGGATTTTCTGAATGCAAAATTACGGACAGCGTTTCGTTTTCTTTAGGTAGGCTATGTAAGGCTTGGTTTTGTTGAATGTGAGGCGGTTGCGCTGATACCTCAAATGTAAACTTTCGTGCTTGTCTGGTGCAGAGCCATAAATGTTTTCATACAAAGTGATGACTGTGTTGTTGTTGGAGTGGCACATAACTTCCTTGGAATTTTTAGCACATTCCACACCCTTCTCTCTAGTAGGACGATCCTGTTGAACTTGATCTTCCTTTGCCCTTGGCGAATGCTTGTCTAAATTCACCTGAGAATGTGACAGCACAAGTGTCAGGATTATTTAAGTGGCATTTGCATTACTCACGCTGTTCACACTATGCATAATGTGTCGATCCACGTTAAGCATACCTTTCTCTGTCCCTACACTTTTTGAATGTTCGGGCAGAAAACTGCCTATAATTATCCTAAATTTAGAGCCCTACTTGAAGAAATTTAGGATGTCTTTGTGGGACACTTTTTGACACCAGATTACCTGGGGTGTACGAGGGCAGATGGACTTTTCTGTTGCAAGTGAGGTCCTCTAGTAAGCATGCACACTGCGGTCTAGTGTTTTTTCTGATTACATGCCCCTTTGTAAATCCCCAAAGTGCCACTTTACCACGCTTTCTCAATTGATTGCAAATATGCTGTTTGCTGGTAGATTGTTGGGTAAAAGATCAGACTCTATAGAGCTCTGTGAATTTTCTATGAGATAAATTATCATTACTTCAATCTTTTATTTGGGCACAAGGCAGTGATGGAGCCTTAAGTGTTTAGACTTTTTTGTGGTTGCTGCAGTACTTATTCAGAAATCACTCTCAATCCTGCGTTGTATTGTATTGTAATTGCATTTATATAGCGCTCACTACCCCTGATGAGGCGTCACAGCGCTTTTTCAGCGAGTAGCACACTACTCCGGAACCCATAAAGGATTAGTGGTGAATTAGTATAGTGAAAATATGAAAGTAATTTGAGTGGTGAATATGTTAGTTATTTGGATTGAGAAGGTTGTCTGCTTCAGTTGCATGCCCCGCCCTTCACTAAGATGTTCTGCTCTCCTCAAAATGCCAATTGCAAACAGTGAGCACAAAATATGTTTGGCAACCATCACGCCAAGCAATCCATCCGCTTTATCACATTAACTGAATCCACTTTTCTTTCTGCCCCAATGCGCTAACCTAATTTTGTACTGGTACTTGGAGTCGACTTGGAAAGAAATTTGGTTTATAATTGGGAAACCAGAATTTGTCCCTGTTACTCTGGATGCATTACTTGATTAGTCTTTGTTTCAGTATCACTTGGGCTCACGTTATTTAACACACATTATGGTATGTTGTATTATAAAATGATAAATTCAGTACAAATGATCTATTGAAAGCAAGCAGAAAGGTCAGGAGAAAAGCAGTCTTACAGAAATTACAGAAGAACCACTTTGTTTATTCCAAAGCTTTAACGATGGGAGTTCTGGCCCATGACAACCACCTGAACACTCAGGTTTCCAGGGTCCTATAGTTCAAAATATTTCCATCCACACATGACCAGGTTCCCATACAGTAAATAAGGTTATGTTTAAAATGAAGGAACTTCATTGTATTTGGGAGATAAGGCCCCAGTCTGCACTAAGTGGAATGTAATGTATTTGTTTGGGAGGATGTAACAAACATGGCTTTAAGTGAGAAGCACTCCAGCAGATTTCAAAATGTCTAAAATTTGGGCAGGGAAAATAACACTTTGCACATTACATGCAGGCCTATAAAATAAGTAAATGACACAATGAAATATCTTACTAGAACTGGAACTTGTGAAATGTAACTTCGCTTGGATCTTTGCAACGAACACAAGTCCGCTGAGCTTTCTTATGATGATTCAAACCTGTGACTTGCAGTTTAAATACTGGGTACTGTGATCCACTAACCACCTGAAATATCATTGGATGCTGAGGCCTACCAGATGCACACAGATAAGTGCAGCGGGCGCCTTAAGTCATGCAGCTGTCTTTGCATCATTTACAATCCAAAAATCTTGTTCCTGATTTACAAAAATTGCAATGGTGGAGTTTTTCCCCTTGAAAACTGAGCAGGCACCTAGACACCTAGCCTGCCACTTGCCTGTGGTCTCCAGTTCCTGCTTGTTCCAGACTGATCCAGTGACACTGCTGCTGCCCGGGTTTTCCCACTCACCTTTCATCCCACCAACAGAAGCCCTGCCCACCCCAGGACCTACTTAACGCAGGTTGCAGTGCGACTGCATCAGTAGGCACCTTGACACCTAGCCTGCCACTTGCCTGTGGCCTCCAGTTCCTGCTTGTTTGAGACTGATCCAGTGATGCTTCCGCTGCCTGGGTTTTCCTACTCCCTGTTCTTGCTGCCAACAGAAGCCCCGCCCACCCCAGGATCTTCTTAATGCAGGCCGCAGCACAACTGTGTAAAAGATGTGTGCAGCGGGCGTGCCAAAAGCAAGCCTGTCTGTGCACGTCCACTCCCTGCGGTACGACCCCTGGCCCTCCCATCCCCCAGAGATGCACCATTGCAGAGCACTACACCCTTGAGTCATGACTGCGCAATAAACACTGCCACTGCGCCGACACAAGCTCTAAATTTGGACCTTTCCGCTGCACCCACTTCACCTGCCACAGCACACACACCAGCCCCACACCGAACCCACCACAGCACCACTTGAACAAAAACACCAACTCGCATGCGCCCTTCTCAACACACGCTCACTATGCAAGCATTCCACAGAATTATGGGACCTCATTGCCACTCTCGCACCTGACCGACTTACTCACCGAGACCTGGCTCAACCCCACATCCACCCCAGACATTGCCACGGCGATCCCCGACGGATATAAAATCACACACCAGTACCGCACCAATAAGCCGGGAAAAGGAACAGCCATCATCCACAAAGAGATCATACCGTGCATCACTACCACCGACAACACCACCACCCCCATGAAACATCTCAACTTCAAGCTCCACGCGGACGACAGAACAACAGGCACCCTCTCATACCGACCCCAGGCCCGCGCTCCAGCTTCTGCTACATCATTGCAGACTTCATTGCGCCTCTAGCCTAGACTCCAAGGACTACATCTTCCTCATGACCTAAATTTCCACATCGCCGACCATAACGACAGCAACACTGCATACATCATCGACAGATGAGCAGCTCGGATTGACGCAGATCGTCCACGACCTAGGACACACATTCTGGACCCCATTTTCACCTCCAGCATATGAGTCAAATACAGCCTTGTCACAGAACACACATGGACCGATCACTTCATCATCCACATCAGCACCCAAACCTGCTACTGCCACCAACCTCGAACAGGGTGTGAAGAACTTCAATGCCTGGATCACCAATTGCGCTCACAGCATCGTCCCTAGCAAGAGCATCATCTAGAGAAATTCCTCCAAAACGGCCAGTTGGTTCACCCAAGAAATCAGAACAGCGAATGAGACAGCAAACAGCTGGAGAGGAGATGGCCTGACACCTCAGACAGGGCAGCTTTCAAGACCTTACTCAAACTCTATCACCGCCTGATGAGGGCAACAAAGAAGACAGCCCTAGCTGCACGCATCGAAACCAGCACCAACAACACCAAGGAACTTCTCAACATTGTTAAGGAATTCTCTAATGTGGCTGCCAGTGAAAACATCACACCCTCACAGGAGCTGTGCGACAACTCACCGAGTTCTTCCACAACAAGATCGCAACCCTATACAGAAAGTTCGAACCCCAAACCACACCTACGGACTTCCTTGACAGATACGCCATCACTGCAACTGACACGAACCACAGACTGACCGCCTGAAACCTCCTCTCCGCTTCACACCACCTCCACCATGAAATCCATCCACTCTGGAGCGCCCACAGACCCACGCCTGCACCACATCTTCAACCTCTGAAACCAAAGGCTTGGCCAGGAACTCAGCCCCCTGCTCAACACCTCTATCACCACTGCAACATTTCCTGACGCCTGGAAGCACAACTAAGTCAGACCACTACTCAAAAAAACCCTCCGCCGACTCCAGCGAACTCAAAAAAGGTACTGGAAAAGATCATCAACAAGCAACTCATGACACACCTGGAGCAGAACCAGCTACTTGACTCCTTCCAATCTGGCTTCTGCAGCTATCACAGCACTGAAACTGCCCTGATCGCAGCCACCGACGGCATCTGAACCCTCCTCTACCGAAGAGAAACAGCAGCTCTGATCCTCCTCGACCTCACAGCAACTTTTGACACTATATCCCACCACACGCTGATCAAAAGACTCCACCACATCAGCAGTCAAGGGGATGTGCTCAGATGGATCACCTTCCTCACTGGAAGAGCCCATAGGATCCACCTCCCACCTTTCACTGCCGAACCTAAGGAGATCACCTGCAGTGTCCCCCAGGGCTCATCCATCAGCCCCATGCTCTGTAGCGCATATATGACCCCGCTGGTCAACGTCGTCAGATCCCATTGTCTCAAAATAATTTCCTACGCGGACGACACCCAACTCATCCTCTCACTCACCAACGACCCCACCACCACCAGAACCAACTTCCACAGATGCATGACAAGCATCACCGACTGGATGAAGAACAACTGCCTGAAGCTGAACACAGACAAGGCTGAAGTATTGTAACTCCCCTCGTAGGGATTTTTAGCATTTTGTTTATTTGATCTTCTGTTTGTTTGTGCCATTAACCTAATACTGTTAGACTAACTTACCTGTTTGATCACAGCACTGCACAACACTGCTTGGGCGGTCGCGTTTCTCCCTGGTCCACCACAGGTTTTCCCGCTTGAGTGAAGGGAGTCTGCGCAAAGCGGGAGGGGCCTTTCTGGCGCTTCCGGGTTGATCGGAACTGAGGTCAGCAGTCTAGCTGCAAACCTCACTTACTTGGGGGGGCATAGCTATTATCCATAAAGACTCCATTAAAGTCTCCATACTCGATCAACTAAGTAATGAGACACTGGAAATCTTAGTTTTTAGAATCGATCTGCTCTCCCAACATAGCTGGAAAGGTGCTCTTGTCTACTGGCCCCCGGGTCCCCTCTCTAACTTCTCGCTCCAACTTATGGAACTTCTCTCCACATGTTATCTCTACTAGAAACTTTTTGCTTCAAGGAGACTTCAACGTCCATAGTGAAAACACCACAAACCAAGATACCGCTACTCTTCTGGCAGTCCTAACCTCACTGGAATTAAGTAAGATCAACGATGGCCCCACCCATTCAGCTGGGCATACGTTGGATATTATCTTAACTAACTCTCCTAATATCATCTGTGGAGCTACCTCTCCACTAACTTGGACAGACCACTTATTAATAGAGTTTCACATCAGGGGCCCTGGGACATCCAACGTTTCCCGCATTAACCCCCCCTAGGTGGCGCAGACAGTGGCATAAACTTAAGCCTGAGCATTTTCAAGATACCTTTCCTAGACTGCAGAATTTTGACTCAGATAATGTGGAGGAATGCCTGGCCTGTTTTAACTCTACTATTAAAACCACTATCGATAGTCTAGTCCCGCTGAAACAATGCTCCAGTGTGACTAGACGTCCTCCGTCAGCATGGTTTTCCCCAAACCTCCGGATAGAAAAGAGCCGTTGTAAAAAATTGGAACGACATTGGCGCCTCTCATACGACACACAGGATAAAGAAAGATACAAACTTGCACTGGCCCAATATCATAAAAACATTAAAACTGCTCGTAAAACCCACATAGCGCAGCAACTTGAACAGGCAGGGAACGCCCCCAAAACTCTTTATCAGATTTTAAAAACTTTCACCAATCCCAAGGCATGCGATAACGAAGAAACACCCTCTCAAGCCCTATGTGACAAACTAGCAATACACTTTACCCAGAAAATTTAATTGATTTACAATAAAATCACTTCAGCCGGCCACAGATAATGCACAGAGGTTAGATAAATTCATGGCACTTAAGCCCGAGGATGAAGAATTGGTACTAAAAACTATAAAATCAGGCTCCCCGCTGGACATTATTCCAGCCAAGACCACCACACTGCTTGCCAAATAACTTGCTGCCCCTATTTGTTCAATCTTGAATTGTTCCATAGAAAAGGGTCTCCTCCCCTCCGAATGGAAAGTGGCACAAATAATCCCCATCCGCAAAAATCTTAAATCCCCTATGGAGGATTTATCCAATTATCGACCCATTTCATTGCTACCTCTCCTGAGCAAGGTACTAGAAAAACATATCAATAAACATCTGCCTGATTTTGTCGAAGCTTCGAACTGTCTTGATCCATCTCAGTCGGGCTTCCGACCCAGGCACAGTACGGAGTCTGCTTTGATTGAGGTTACTGACAACATTAGAATGTCCCTGGACAACGGACAAGCGGTGCTTCTGGTGTTGCTTGACTTATCGGCAGCCTTCGATACGATTTCCTACCAGATTCTGCTCAGGAGACTTGGGGAAATTGGCCTCCAAGGGAGCGCTCCAGGATGACGAGTTTTCTGTCTGACAGAACTCAAACTATCAATCTTGGCCCTTTCCGCTCAAAGACTACCAAACTGACTAAGGGAGTACCACAGGGCTCCTGTTTGAGCCCCACCTTATTTAACATCTATGTTGCTCCCTTAGCAGGATTACTAAGGAATTTAGGATTTGTTCCAATGTCTTATGCTGATGATACTCCGCTCCTACTTTCCTTTGATAAGAACAATCCAAATGCCCAGTCTACTTTTTCGGAGGGTATGATGACCATCGCTCGCTGGATGCGAAATAACTTCCTCCAGCTTAATGCCGGGAAAACTGAGATCATGCTGTTTGGAGAGGCATCGTCGAAGTGGTCTCCTAGGTGGTGGCCAGAGGAATTGGGCATTACACCGACTCCCAAACTAGTGGTTAAAAATCTGGGTGTCCGTCTGGACCAGAAACTGATAATGAAGGAGCATGTTACATCTGCTGTTGGGTCATGTTTTCATGTGCTAGGTCTTCTTCGGAAGGTATTTCCCTTTTTGCCTCTAACCACGCGAAAAACACTTATCCAGGCACTAGTGTTAAGCCGCCTGGACTATAGCAATGCCCTGCTGATTTCAGCAAATGAAGCATCCTTAAACAGACTGCAAGTAGTCCAGAACACTGCAGCTCGCCTGGTATCCAATGTCCCCCCTCAAAGAGCCTCCCTCCCCCTTCTGCGACAGCTACATTGGCTTCCGGTGCAGATGCGGATTAGGTTCAAGATCTGTTGCATTGTGCACAAATCTTTGAATGGCAAAGGTCCCAGTTACTTAGCAGATAAATTTACCAATTATATGCCGCCCCGGTCTCTTCGATCAGGGTCCAAATCTCTCCTTGCTGTTCCTCGCTATAAAAAATCGCGCTTAGGTGGTAAAGCTTTCTCCCACCTGGCCCCATTCTCTTGGAACGCACTTCCTGTCCACTTGCGACAATGCCCAGATCCCCTACAGTTTAGAAGGCTCCTTAAAACCTTACTGTTCTAATCCGTCTCTTTTCTGTGGCTGGCAGTAGCAATCCTACAGCGCGGAGATACCCCTTGGGGGGTAATTCAGGCGCTTTACAAATAAATAAATCAAATCTTTGGCAACAGCATCAAAACATGTAATGACTCCTGGTGGCCATCAGACCTAGAACCTCACTCACTCCCTCCGACCACGCCATAAACCTCAAAATCATTATTGACAACAAGCTCACCATGAAATCACAGATCTACACGTCTCCTCTGCCTGCTTCCTCACTCTGTGCATGCTACGCAAGATCTTCAAGTGGCTACCCTACACACAAGACACACCGTGACACAGGCTGTCATCACCAGCCGACTGGACTACAGCAATGCTCTCTACATAGGAATCACCGCACACCTCCTGCAGAGACTTCAGATCATACAGAATGTCACAGCCAAACTCATCTGCTGCCTTTCCCGACGAACTCACATCACACCCCACCTCAGGAAACTCCACTGGCTCCCCGTAAAGAAGAGATGCCAATTCAAGCTGCTGACCCACGCACACAATGCTCTACACAACCAAGGACCTGCCTACATTAACCTCTGCCTGAACTTCCACCAACCGTCAAAGACCACGCTCTGTCTCCCTTTCACTTGACTATACTCCCCGCATCTACCGAAGCAGAAGTGGAGGACGCTCCTTCTCCCACATTGCAGCAAAGACCTGGAACAGCCTCCCCACGCAACTCCAGACCATCACCTCACTTCCAAAATTCTGTATGGCCATCAAGGACCTGCAAGCACCTGGATACCCTATCGAGTGATTAGCCGCACTTTATAAATCCTGATTGATTTCTTTCTTCACATTTAAAATTATGCCATACATAAGTGCAAGTAAATTTGTACATGGGGGCAGGTTAGGGGGCTTTCTTGCAAGATTTCCTGGAAAACGTAGTGAACACAGATTCATTTGCAAGTTTGTTGGTATTAAATCATCTTTTGTAGTTCGTTTCCCAACCTGAAAACTGTGAGAAATGTACATCTGTCAAGACCAAGAGTAAATTTCTTTTCAGGTGGAGAAAGGTTCTGAAATTTGAGCAGGAGACTGTGTTTGAGAAGTACATGTTTGCTGGACTTGTAGTTACACTTGCTATGCAATCTCCTGCTCTCTTATGTTGGAGTTGGAATATTACAGATTGTTTTTCTTTGAAGAAGGGGTTTCGGTTTCAAGGTGACTTGTGATATCCCCCTCAAAACCCACAATGCACCAGGGCACAGACTGCACTACAGATAGTTTTTTTTCGAGCATCAGGCTCCGTCTTTGACTGGTGTGCATAGGAAAAGAACTTTGACGCTGGAAAACTAGAAAGTTAAGATCTCTGTAAATGACGTGGTCTGGCATTAGTCAAATACTCTGTACAAGTTTTATTTAATAATGTATCAACAGAGTGAGGTACATACACATCCAATGTATTTCCTAAAACCAAACTCTCACTTTGTTCTACTGCGACTTCCGCTGCTGCCCTAAGACATTTGGGAAGTGCTCTGGCTACAGGGCCTAATATTGCAGACAGATATGTGCAGGGTCTCTTAAGACCTCCATGTTCCAATGTGAGTACTGCAAGGGCACATCCTTCTCGCTCATGTGTAAAGAGGTGGAACTCTTTGGTGTTATCTGGAATCCAAAATGCTGGAGACTCACAGTGAGCCTTTTTAATACTGTGAAAATGTTCCTGATGTATCTACATCCAGGTGACAGGGACATTAAAATCCTTGTGTGTCAGGTCTTGTAAAGGTTTAGAAATGAGGGAACAATTTGGTATCCATTGCCTGCAATACCCTGCATTCCTAGAAATGAACGTACTTCATGTTGTGTCGTGGGAGCAGGGTGTTGCGTTATTGCACGAATACGTTTGGGTGATATTCTACTATCTCCTTTAAAAATCAAGTGGCCCAAATAGGACACCTGTTTTCTACAAAACTTTAATTTCTTTGGGTGTCCAACAAGTAGCTCAAGAGCTGCTGGTAGCTCGCCAGCACCCTCAAAATAGCTCTCAGAGCTAAAGCCAAGCCAATAGAGTCTACATATTAAAGAAAGCAGCACTGCTCATTTCATGACCTTTAGCGGGGGTCTCCAACCTTTTCTGTAGTGAGAGCTACTTCCGATCGGTGAAAATCATTGTGAGCTACTGAAGGCTAAGCAACTCGTATATTGTTACCAGACACCCTCACACCCAGCTCCATTGACTTTAAGCCCAATGTTCATAGAACCAGATAACATGGTTTGAACAAAATACTTTGACTAGGGGCACTATGACAGGACTGCCATGTGTGTCAGTGAGCGCTTGGTCTGTGGGGATGTATGAACATGTGTGCGTACGAATGGGATAAATGTGTATGGGTGACTGAGAACCTGTTGTATGTACTTTTGGCAGTGGAATACCTTTTTTGTCATGTGGCACCGTTACATGTATAATACAAACATATAACCATTTTTTAAATGGGAGAAATTTAAAGTGCAGAAACCGTTCTGCAAAAATGTCCATGACATGGAACATTTTTCTGCTCTTTAAATTTTTCCTATTTAAAATAATAGCTGTATTTTTCAGTTATAAATATGGCACCTTGTCTACCACTCACTGGGAGCAAGATGCCTGCTGTGTGTAAAGGCGACACTTTGAAATGGGGGAACATTAAACTTAAGAGTTAACTTACTGTTTATATGGATTCCATAAAACTCATCATTTAAATTTGATCCCATTTCCAAGTGTCACATTTACAAACATCAGGCCTCTTGCTCCCAGTGGCTTGTAGACGAAGTGCCATATTTATGTATAGAAAAATACAGCCATTTGTTTAAATGGGAGGAATTTAAAGTGAAGAAACATGCTTCATAAAACATTAATACATGATTGGCTTAATTGAAAGTGGAAAAAACATTAAGACTTAATGTTTCATAGTAATATAAAAAAAACACATAACATTTACACAGGTCTTGGTCACATAGTTCATCTAAAATGAACATTAGTTATCCACCCATTGCCACAATATCATTTGACGTTAGCAGATATACCAGGCATCACCAAAATCATACTCCTAATTGGTCAGATCTTTGGACTGTTCTAATAAATGTTAATACATATCACTGCTAGTGGTGACACCTTGTGGAATACAAAAACCATCCGCAAAAAAAGGATTAATCTGGGATTAGGACATGTGACACTAGCGACACAAATTTCACTGTAATTTGAGCCTTGAGGCACCGATCTGTTTTGTTGTGATTAGAGCCCATAACCAGGCCACTGGAATTATACAGCATAGAAGGACCAAATTATGCGGTAGTGTAGATTAAAGAAAAGACACATTTTGTGATATAATCAGGCACATTTTCTATTAATAATACCTCATTGTTTTGCCTTTTTTTGTACACATGTTCACTCTTTCTGAGCAAAGTTTTCATGTCATTAGTACCACTTTGACACCCAAATACCGAAATAAGCAACACAAAGGTGACTAGTCAGCCTTTGTGAAGGGCCTTCTACTGTGCAGCAAAACATGTTACTGCATTTTTAGTAATCCGTTTGACCTAGAAACTGATTTTTTGTGCTGAAATCTGCTGATTATGCAGCAGATGATGGATTAATTGGCAAATGAGGCAAATCCATACTTATACAGAAAACACTGCAACCGCAGAATCGCACAATTCCAAAACCAATACTTTGAACACAAATCTGTGCAGTAGATTCTTGAACTCCATGAGCTTTCACCCTGACAATTTTCTCTCTGAAATGCAGGATACCTACAGTTGACTGTAGTAGATGCATATTCGCCCTGAAGTTTGACTGTGATTAGAACCTGCAAACTCTAAACTACCTACATCACTGCAATTGATATCAATCACTGAACTAGCTGACGAAGAGTGGAACCACATAATTAATCCGCGAATTACACAGAAAGTGCCTGATTACAAATTGTCCATTAAGCTAAAATCTCCGCGCAAAATTGTGTTTATAGCACCCTGGAAGTTTACAGTGACATAAAGTTCACACCCTTGATTAAGTTTCGGAATGTCAAACCTGCTGTAATTTAACAAGGGAGTAAGGCCCGGTGTTTTACATGGACATGAGGATTTTGGTGGGCTTAGCACCAAAATCTGCAAGCTATTTTCCAGAAAAGTCAGAGTAGATGAGTAATTCCTGACTTCACATTGTTGGATTTGTATTGGATGCAGTACAATAATTATCAGCATACTCGTAATCGGGCCAAGAGCTTGCAATAGCTTTACAAAATACATAGTATTACAGTCATATTTAAAATCTTAAAATATAGTTGTTTTTTCGCTGGTTTTCTTTCCGTTTAAATTAATTACTTTTTTATATATCTTACATATTTTTGCTGATTTCTCTTTTAGTTCTTCTCGAAACACTCTGTTCTGAATTCTCCATCTCCTTTTCAGAGTCTGTTTTTTCCCCCCTAGTGGTATGTGACCTTTTGTTTCTTGTCCCAGCTCCTTACTCCGGTCTTTTTCTGCAGTTTCTTGCACTGTTCCCACTTTATCTTTTCTTGGCTTATCTTGCTTCTTTCTCTATCCCTTTGCTGCTGAGGCCTCTTTCTCATCCTTTTATCTCCTTTAGAACAACACGCCTGCTTCCCTTTTTTCTGCCTCCTGGCAGGCAGGGCTCCTGGAGAAGCAGTGCTTAATTAGTAAATAGATAAGTGCCAGTGCTCTCGTCAGGAGACCTCTGCAGCTTGCACCACCCATTCCCATGGCCAGCGCTGCCGTTGACAGTAGAAACACACCTACGAACATCACACTCCTTCAAGTGTGGCAATTCAGACTATTCCAGGCTCCCAAAGCTATAAGAATAGCTTGGGTGGCTAGTATTAGTCATTTTAATGTATATTAAATTAATAAGCGACTGTCATTTCTAAAAGACACAAACATGCAGACTGCCATAAGACCGGGTGTTGACAATTAACTAATTAGAAATTAGATTGTAGGTTGAGTTCCTTTATGAGGTCATGGTACTCTGAGGTGATTACCAATATCCTTACACTGTATTGCATGAGGGTATTTTTCCTTAAAGTACACGGGGATGTATGGCAATACAAGGCATGCCTTTACCACACATGCCTTTTCCACGCAGCCTTCACCATGCATGCCTTTATCATAACACAACGTAACATGTGTATTTGTAAAGCCCACATTCACAGCAAAGGGTATCTTGGGGCTGAATAACAGATGTTTATTTGACCCAACTCAATGGTACTCATTTTATCACGTATGGGAAGTATTGTAAGGTAAGTGAAACTAATACACACACACACACACACACACACATATTATATATACATATACGTATATATATATATATACATATGCATATATATATTTGTGTCTGTGTGTGTGTGTGTGTGTGTGTGTGTGTGTATATATATATATATATATATATTTATATATATTCGCCACAGGGTAGTTATAGTTAGGATCATGTTTTCATAGGAAATGCCTTTTTTGTGTTGCTAATAACTTTGGTGCTGTTTGAAGAATCTCCACAAAACTTTTCAAAATAATGCTACTTTTTGACTAGTTTCTGCATGGAAAGCTTGGGGTGATCTGTCAAGCAGTGGCTGAGAAAAAGGGAGGGGGGGTCCCAAAACACGTTTTCCCCATTCATTTTTCCATAGGAATTTTAGACCCAGCTACCTCCCAAACTGCTGCACGGCCCTACACAAAATTTGGCAGAAAGCTAGATCTTGATCCGAGAGGAGTGCTTTTTGTGTTTTGGTGTAAATCCGTTCAGTCATTTTGGAAAAATTAACAGTAAAAAAAATGGTGTATATTGCGCTGCGGAGGATCTGCAGAGCCGACAGATCTCATCCTAAGATCTGATTGGCTGCCACCACCTCAACCAGGAAGTGGTGGCAGCCATCTTATGACTCAAAAGAAAGCATGGACTCCAACCTGTTTCTATTATAAACAACTCCCCTGGATGGGCCAGGGCCCTGGGGGAGTATGTGTTAGGGGGAGGGGGCATTTGCCCCCCCCCCCCCTTCTCAAGCCTCCGAGAGTCGCCGGAAACCTCTCCCCTCGGGCCGACATTTCATTTAAGGGAGGAGGGCCGCGCGGCCCCCATCCCCGGGCCAGGACTGGCTCTAGGGACCCCATCCCCCCGGAGCCGTCTTTCAGATATAGGGGGAATGGGGCCCTAAGGTAAGGGCGTGCCATAATGTAACTATAACTCGCGCCCCCGCCATGCACTGCTAATTACCACTCATATTACATCACAACATCGTCTATGACATCATTGATAATATCACTGTAACATTTGCAATGAAATTATTGATAAGAAAACTATTCATGGCAGTGGCGCGAGTTATAGTTACCTTAAGATAACTATAACTGGTGAATTTGTGTTTTTGAAAGTTCAAAATGTTACATTCTTACTGAACATTTCACCTAACTATAACGTTACTTTAACCTTTGATTTTCTCAGTGAATTAAAGTTATACTTAGGACTACGTTTACATAGGAAATTGATTTTTTGAATTGCTAATAACTTTGGTGCGTTTGACGAATCTTCACAAAATGTTCCCCCAAAAAAGCTCATCCACCTTAGCTTCTTCCTGGAAAGTTTCAGGGTGAACCATGAAGTGGGGTACGAGAAAAAAGGAGGGTTCCAAAACCAAATGTCCACTTGCAGTTTCCATTAGGTATTTTTGAAACGTGCTACAGGCAAAACGGCTGAATGGAATTACACCAGATTTGACAGGAAGCTAGAAAAAATATTTGTTTATCTGGATGGTTGGATTCACTAGAATCTTTCTGTCGCACAATCAAAAATAGAGCCATCTGATTGGTCACAATGGCTTTTCCCCCTGTCCGCCATCTCTCGGGGGCATGAGGCTCCTGCGAGTCCCGCAGGAGCTCGCCCTCTGATTGGCTGACTGTTGGAGAAACAGAAATTAAATGGCTGCCATTACTGAATATGGGGGAAAAATCCTGGTGATGTTAAAGTGATCAGAGAAAGCTAAAAAGGAGGCATTGTAAAGACATCCTGACCCCTCGTAATCTAGTAATTGAAAGGAAGTCTATGAGGCATTAGTAGTGTGATGAAGCAAACTGTAAATTCTCTAAAAAAAAAAAAAAAAAAAAAAAAAATTTGTGATCCCACAAGAGATTGCGAAACTCTTGCAAGAATCTTGCAGGATTGTGGTAAAAAAATTGAGGCAGTCCCTCCGCACACCCATCACCTAGAGGAGGGGTGTCCGTGCAAAGGCCAGTCCATCCCCACACCCTACAACACATACCTGTCAGTATGGAGAGAGGTCTCAGCGGAATTCCAGTCCCTCCCCACACCTGTCACCCTGGGAAGAGGTTTCAGCGGACAAGTCAGTCTCTCCACACACACACACACCCTACACACCCTAAACACACACGCACACACACCCCCTTCCACACACACACACACACCCCCTTCCACACACCCTCCACACCCACCCACCCTCCACACCCACCCTCCACACACACACACACACACACACACACACACACACACACACACACACACACCTCGTCCTAGGGAGGGGTCTGGTTGGATATGGCAGTCCCTCCCACACTCTACTACGCATACTTGTCGCCCTGAAGGCCGTGCATGGCAGGAGTTGGCTGCCCTTGGGGGCGAGGCCCTTCAGCCAACCCCACGGGTCGTGCGCAGCATGGGGTTGGCTTAATGTATGGTGATAAAATATAACTTTATGTAAAAAAAAAAAAACTAGAAAAAAATCAGGTTAAAGAAAAACTAAGGTTAAAGTGAAGTTATAGTTCAGAATTGTAATTACATCTTACTTTTCATTAAAACAATACTTAGAAATTCACTGAAAAAAAGGTTAAAGGGACGTTTTATTTAGGTGAAAATGTCTGTTAAAAACTCCGTTTTAAACTAACAAAAGCACTGAAATTCAACTGTAACTATAACTCATACCCTAAAGTAGCTATAGCTATAACTTGTGTCCCACCATACAGTTTTGTCATCAATTATGTAATTTCAGATGTTGCAGTGAGATATATAAGGGATAAATTACCCTTTCATTCATTATAAGGATATGGCTAGTCACTAAGGAGTTCCATAACCATATAGAGGAATGAGGCAGAAGGCCGAGTTCCTTTATAAGGTTATGGAACTCCGAGGTGACCTGCAATATCCTTATCATGTACGCCAGGATATACTTTATTCCATATAATACATGGTCACACTATCATCTTTCACACAAACCACTTAAAACCTTGGTGCGTTAGCTCTTTCATATGAAAGAGCAAGCATATTTGTAAACATGAAGAATAAAAATAAAACCTCAAGTGCAAAATTAAACACATCAAAAACTTGTTAAATATTTGTTGCAAACAGATATTAGTAACCGTTCAATACAAATTAGTTTAAAAACAAAATGCTGCAGTAGCTCAGAACGTGCAGAAACATGCAGAAAGATTCTAGCTTTTCTCTATCTAAGGAGTGCAAAAACTAAAAATGTTCTTTCTGCTCGTCATTGTAGGCTATTAAAATAGAGCAGAAGAAAGAAAAGCAACATTCCATTTGTTGCTTTCAACAGCTGCTTTAATTATGATCCGAGACCAGATCGGCCTTTCACCTTGGCTGTTGGCTCTGGCAGCAGGCATTGTGACATCAGAACTTGACTGTAGTAACCTCATAATTGTCGAGTTCGGACGTCTTTTCTTTTTCTTTATAATCGGATCGGTGACTTGGAACATCACAAGTCGCTGAAAATAAAGAAATTTGTGACTGTCGTTTATAAAGGGATTACAGAATTCAGTTTATTTTACACACACTATATACACACACACTATATATATACACACACACACACTATATATATATATATATATATCCACACACACATACACACTATATATATATATATATATATATATATATATATATATACACACACACTATATATATCTACACACACCCACACATACACACACCTCATCAATACTTACCACGTGCAGTAAAGGCAACGTTTTAAAGGCTGTTTCCCATACATGGACACACAATCACCATTCCACAACCCCTTTTTAAATGCTATAATTCTTGCCTCTTCTTCTGAAAGATGTACAGTGGATACAGGCATATAAAATACAGGTGTTGTATGTGATGAACATAAACAGGCCAATGTACACCTTGTATTTGGTTAAAAATATATAATATACGCATTTTAATGTCGCTTTCAAAAGCGACGACAGTCCAGATTGTTTGGTAACATGCAGTTAGTTAGGTTCTTGCTTTTCTTTATTGATCATGTAGGAAAGTGCCCCTTTTTTGCATGGTTACCCCCTAACTTTTTGCCAAATACCGGATGTCAACTTGACTGAATGGTGCTGGGACCCTGCCAACCAGGCCCCAGCACCAGGGTTCTTTCCCAAAACTGTACCTTTTGTTTCCAAATTTGGCACACCTCTGGGCCACATGTAAGTCCCTTGTAAAAGGTACCCCTGGTACCAAGAGCCTTGTGACCAGGGAGAGCCTCTGAAGGCTGCAGCATGTATTATGCCACCCTCAGAGACCCTTCACCTTAACACCCACACACTGCCACTGCAGGCTGCGTGTTTTGGTGCAGACCAAACTGGAGAGTCGACATGGCACACATCCCTGTGTGCCATGCCCACCAACACTGCCCATGGCATGGGTAAGTCACCCCTCTAGCAGGCTTTACAGCCCTAAGGCAGGGTGCACCATACCACAGGTGAGGGCATGGCTGCATGAGCAATATGTCCTTACAGTGTCTGTGCCATTTACAGACATTGTAAGTGCAGTGAAGCCATTTTGAGTACATGGGCTGGGAGTTTGTCATTACACACTCCACAGCTCTATGATGGCTTTACTAAAAACTGGGAAGTTTGGTACCAAACCTCTCAGCATAATAAACCCACACTGATGCCAGTGTTGGATTTACTATAAAAATGCACTCAGAGGGCATCTTAGAGATGCCCCCTGAAAAACAACCAACTTCTAGTGTATTGGCTGACTGGTCCCTGCCAGCCAGCCAGCCATTCACCACCAGACGGGTTTCTGACCTCATTGGGTGAGAGCCTTTTTGCTTTCGGAGGTCAGGAACAAAGCCTGCACTGGGTGGAGGTGCTTCACACCTCCCCCTGACAGGAACAGCAACACTTGGCGGTGAGCCTCAAAAGCTCTCACCTTGTGATGTGCTGATTTGGGCAGCTCCAACTAGTGGAGATGCCTACCCCCTTGTCCAGGCCCCACATTTGGTGGCAGGACAGGCAGGAACATTAGTAAGCAGAGTAGGAGTGTCCACCTCAGCCTGGCACTCCCAGAGGGTCACCGGGAGATGAGGTGAGCCGCTCTCTTAGAAATTCTCTGTCTTGAATTGGAGAATCAGGCCAAATAGGAACAGGGATGTGCCTATCTCCCCAAAGGGAGGGGGCACCCAAAGAGTGTAGTCACCCTAGGGGATAGTAGCCATTGGCTACTGCCCCCCGACCTCAGTAACGCCCTTAAATTTAGTATTTTAGAGCTCCCCTGAACCTTGTTCCTCAGATTCGACGGACCAAAGAAGAAGACGGAAGAAGACCGCTGTCGAACCAGGAACTGAACCGGTTCAGACAAAACACGGAAAGAACCACGTTGCCTGTAGCCGGTTCGACAACTAGACCTGCTGTCCTTCCAGAAACCCTGCCAGGCCTTCAAGAAACCCCGGAGACATTCCACCCTTCAACCAATCTCCAAGAACCTCCCTTTGTGCTAGAGGCTCTGGTCTCTGGCGTCCGCCAGTACAAGAACTGCATTAGGTTGAGGAACGACACTTGTGTTATTGCGACTCACTACTGCAAAAAGAACCCCAGACCACAGCAGTAGAGGACCATCACTTGTGTCGACCAACTCTGCCTGCCAGAAGAAAATCCCGCAGTTGGACGGCTTCCACGACCTAGAGAGATCCCCTCGGGAAACAACTAAAGCTGTCTTCAGCACCGTTCCTGAGAGCTTGTACTCTCCTCCAAGTGCTCCGCCTGTTCGACCGCGGCCACCCTGAGACGGCCCAACATCGGCAGAACTCCTTCATCCCTTGAGCATCTCCACGACCGCAACTGCTGGGTTGCTGGTGCCTCCCTTCGACCTACAGCGACTCGCTAACGATGACCGCGACTGTACCAGCGTTGGTGGTCTGCTCACTCCCATTCTTCTCAATTTCTTCCAGCGGTGCAAGAGCAAACCTCGCTACCGGTATCAACCGCCCTGGCGTAGATACTGAACTTTGCACCTCCTCGGGTGCCCCCAGTCTCCGTTGACTACCCTTGGGCTCAGTGAACTCTGTACCCGGCCACCCCAGTGCCGATGGCAGTGCAGTGCCTACCATAAACCTACCCTTGCCCAGGGCTACGCTAAAACCCTGAAGACTGGAAAAGTAAGTTGGGTACTTACCTGCTGATGCATAACTCTGTGTTCCTTCTTTAGGACTGCATTGCATTATAGCGATTACCTACAACTATTCAACCTGTACCAATACTAAATGCTATTGTTCCGAATTGACAGTATCAAAGCATTTCCATTGCCAGTAATTGAAAGTATTGCATAAAAGTCTACTTAACTGTAACTGAGTGCAACTCGGTTCCTCAAATAAAAGTAACTAAAGTAATATATTTGCAAAACATTGGTCTGGAGTTAGTCATTGAGTGTGTGTTCCGGTCATGAATGAGTGGGTACAGCAAATGCATTCACACTACCATCTGATAAGCCTAACTGCTCAGCCCAGCTACCACTAAATTGAGAGTAAGGTATTATCTATTCTAACCTCTGCCATACCTTTGGGGACTCGCTGGACTCTGTGCACACTATACCTCTTTTTGGTATAGTATATACAGAGCGAGCTTCCTACAGATCCTAATAGTGAAAAATAAATCATACTGCTATAAATTCTGCCTTACCAGCTAATGGCGGTATATTTAGGGGAAAAAGTTTAGAAGAAAGAGCCGAACATCTACTCCTCCCTTTAATTCTTAAACATCGCTCATATATTTCTGCATAGCTCTCAGCAGGCCTCCCCATCATGGGGATGACTTTGAGGCAATCTTGTTTTTCCTGCTTGCATAATTACGCCTTCTGGAACTATAAATCTGTACTCGTAACTAGAAAAGCAAAACTGCACGCTCCAACAAGTTTAGTGCTCTTGCATGAAGAAACGGGCGTGGTTAAAAGTAGCCGTGATGGCAGGCTGGCTGCTCTAGCTCATTCCTCATCGTTTTGTTTTTTTAATCGATGGTATATTATTGATGATTATTTAAATTCATCACAATCTAAATGTATCGAAATTATGATACTTTGATAAAACACATGCACCACATAAAAGAACTTTAAAAGACAACAGGTGTACTTCCACATGAAATACTGTCAATATTAGAGTTCAGTTTAAGCTAAAACTTGCTTCATGTTCATACCTTCTTCATCATGAAACATGGAGTCAGCGAGTTCTAATAAAAACAAGCATTGGCATAGCCAATATGTCTCGCCTTTGGGACCTTATAAGTGTTTAGCCATGCAACAGTTGATGTTGTTGCACCAAGGATATTGTGCTGCATAACTAAATACTTATAAGGTCCCAAAGGCGAGACCTATTGGCTATGCCAATGCTTGTATGTAGCGCGAATGAAGGTATCAAATCACTTTACATAATTACTAGTTCCATTACATAAATCTGCCCGGTGGGTGATATTGTGCTGCATTGCTAAACACTTATAAGGTCCCAAAGGCGAGACCTATTGGCTATGCCAATGCTTGTTATAAATGGTTGTGTAGACTTTCTCCTGAACTGTGAAAATGACTCCCCAGTCTTAGGTGGCATGAAAACGCAAGCATTGTTTACAGATGACACCTTGCTAGTGTCGAAAGCACCAAATGGAACAGAAATCCTACTAGCCAGGTTTAAATTGTTTTGCTATAACAAAGGCATAGATATTAATACCAGCAAAACAAAGTTTATGGCTATTCGTCTGCACAAGCACTTTAGAGGGGCATAAGATTGGAAGGTGAGGACCTTGAGAGTTTCAGATTTTGACTACCTGGAAACCCGCCAATCTAGCAGTAATGCTTGTGCTAGTCAGATCGTAAAGAGCACGCCTATATTATAGAGCACGCCTATATTAAAGAGCACGCCTATATTAAGTCATATGGCAGCTGCTACTCTGAGATTAACTAGGAACACCACCATCTATCCTGTTTACTTCTCTTAGACGTTTGGAGAGCTCAAGCAGTGGCGGCTGCTGTGTATGGGGCAAAGCAATGGGGGGCAGACGTATCGATCCCCTGGGGGTTGCAGAAAACAAGTTTCTGATGGTGGTGCACGAATACTGTTTGCACCTGTTAGTACATTAAAGCCATACCGCTTAGCTTTGTCAACAAACACTGAACTCATCACACTTTTAGGGACCAGCCCTGTGATTCCACACACCTGTTTTTTATTATTAAGTACATACACCTACAAACAATCTAGACACATTGACTTTGCCAAAAGGCGTTAGCAGTATCGGATAAATGAGTATGAGATTTTGTTGTGAATAACTAGAATTGAAAATGTTTCAGTTCTGAAAACATTAAACTGTGAATCAAACATCACTAAAGTCTGTGGAAGTAGTAGTATTCTTCGGAGAGTCTCCATCACTTGTGTCCTCGCCTTCACACCATTTACCTCTGCAGTTTCTCATTCTGATAAACACTGCACCCGTTTTCTCCTGACATCTTTCTGAAATATACCATCTGCATAGCTCACGTCATAACCTTCTACACTGTTTTTTCACTCTGACCTTCTACATGTACACCTTGCAGCACCTCCCTTTCAAAATACCTTTTCTCCGTCTCACAGAAACAGTCTTTCCTCGCCTGTGAACACATGTTTTCGTTTGATGCTGTCCATACTATACCAGCTGTGGGTCTCATTCACAATTGGCACATTAGTGAACATCACTCGGGGCGCTCTGCAGATAGCCCAAAAACCAGAGGGGCATGTTGTCTGAGCACCTTTACGGACCTCTGACAGGAACCGTGAGAAACTCATACTCCCCTACAGACACCGCTCCAGAGCTCTCACTCATGCCCCGTCATGAACATTGTTCCAGTAGAAGACATTAGAAGACCTTTTAGCAGCATGGCACGTCTGATGACACTGATCTGGACCTATCAGGGAGGGGGGAATCCGTTTAACTCCATTTTTTTTGTAAAACAAACTAATACATAGGTTATGTACTAGCTCGTATCACTCTACCTCAAAACATATTTATTAGTTTGTTTAGATATGCTGCCAGCTCTCACCACCCTCCATACCAGCTGCATAATCTACAAACCAATCAAGACCAGCGCCCTGCCTATTTGGCTGACAAGATCACCACCTCACCACGAGGCACTGTTATACTGGAGACAAAGAAGAAGAAAAAATTAGGCAACAGGCCTTCTCCATCTACAAATCTATGAGCTGTGACAACATTCAACTTGCTACCCTTTTTCAGTTTAGGGGAAAAACTGAAAACGCACCTCTTCAAAGAATACTACATCACGACGCATTAAATAGTGCAACTTCCGTCTCAGAACCAAGCACCTCTGCGTAGATTTACTCTCTGTATTTCTGCCTTTAACCATGAACAGTCCTTTGCTGCCATTCATCTAGGTTTGCGCTATTCAAATACTACATGCATGCATACACCATGCAATTATAGCAGTCGGTTCCGTTTATTTTGACCAGGTATCCTTTCACAGCCGTCTTTTCTACAAAGTACATGTCGTTTTAGAGCTGTCAGTTTTGGATACCATATACCGTTATACCAGCCTTCATCAATGTCTACCTTTCAGATCCCATTTCTATGTCAGATCACATATCTTGTTTTGCCAGTTGTTTCAGACCCTTGTAGCCTTTTACACTTGTCGTGGTGTTAGACCCCCATATCATGTGACACTGCAATATGTTAGACTAGCTCTCTTCCACCAACACGCTTCACATGGTGCCGGTTGCAGATTCCATGGTCAGTAGTAGCGTGCTTCACACGGTGTGTTTGTTATAGCATCACGTTTTACAGCCAGTTCTTGTTACAAAGTCCATATCCAGTTACAGTAGCCTCATTCACAGAGAATACTAATCCCATTGAAGTGACAATAACTTTAGACGTCATCAGCCCACAGCCCCAGTTGTAGGAGATGGGGTCTTCCCTTACCCTGCAATGCAACCTTTGCCGCTGCGGCCATGTGAATCTAAGACATCAGCAGCTGACAGCAAAGGGCAGCAGCCCTAGGCCGGGAGAGATACACTGCATCATTCATAGAATGAGCCCCCAATGCTCAGTTCTCTTCCCCCTATCACTCTCCACCCCCTCGCTCGCAACATCTCACGCACCTCTGTGTTCCTCCAGACGCCACCCTTAATCATGATCCGCGGCATCTTTCCGGCTGCAGTGAGGGCCCGGGGGCCGCGTCCTAGGGATGCGGGGGGCTCAGCCACGGACGCGGCGCTGGGATACCGGGGTTGGCGAGAAGACTCACGCTGTTACTCTGGCTCCGCAGTCACAGGCTGCTTCCTGTGCGACAGCTGACAAGGCGATCAGCTACGGCTGCCAAGAAGAGCCAGAAAACCCCAGGCATAAGCTCCCGTTGTTCTTTTTACTGCCACCTGCTGGCCGGAGGCTGACCCACAGTATCCCGGCATGAAAGAACAAGTGAACCGCTGGACAGCAGAGACGTCGGCAGCGGGGGCGAGCGAGCGCGGCAGCCTGGGCTTTCCAAAGCTGACCAGACGCTCGTGCGTCATGGCCTTTTCCCCGCACGGCCGGCATGTGTTTCCAATTATCGTGCACGCGTCTGGGCACGATAATGGGAAACAGATGTCGGCCCTGCGCGCGTAACCGCCCGAAAAAGGCCACGACGCACGAGCGTGTGGTCAGCTTTCGAAACCCCTTACTTAAAGTCTCGCCAGAGCAGCGCTTGCGCGCTACTCGAGGCTCGACCTAAAAAAGGGCTAGAGAAATAGATACTGTATTGTAATTGCATTCATATAGCGCTTACTACCCCATACGAGGCGTCGAAGCGCTTTTTTGGCGAGTAGTACGCTACTCCGGAACCCATACATGATTAGTGGTGAATCAGTATAGTGAAATATGAAAGTCATTAGAGTGGTGGATATGTTAGTTATTTGGATTGAGAAGGATAGAAGAGGGAAAAGGCTTGCATTTATATAGCACTTGCTTTCCCTGATGAGTTGTTGAAGGGCTTTTTCTGTGAGTAGCACGTTACTCCGGAATCCATATAGGATTAGTGGTGAATTAGTATAGTGCAATATGAAAGTAATTTGAGCGGTGGATATGTTAGTCTGTTATTTGGATTGAAAAGGATACTGGAGGGATAGAAGTGCTTGCTCCCCCTGATGAGGTGTTGAAGCGCTTTTTCGGCGAGTACCACGCTACTCTCGAACCCATACATGATTACGGAGAATTAGTTTAGGGAAATATGCAATTAATTTGAGTGGTGGACATGTTAGTCTGTAATTTTGATTGAAAAGGAATAGTTGAGGGATAAAAGAGAGAAGGGTTTAGATTTCTTTTTTTTTTTTTTTTTTTTTTTTTTAAGTTTATAGCCGTAGGAGGGGGTTTAGATGAGTAAAGGGGAGGGGAGGAGGGGAGTTAGTATAGGGAAATATTAAATTAATTTGAGTGGTGGATGTTAGTCTGTTATTTAGATTGAAAAGGAATAGTGGAGGGATAGAAGAGGGAAAGAGGGATAGAAGAGGCAAGGGTCTAGAATTTGTTTTGGGTGTTCATAGCAGTAGGAGGGGGTTTGGGATGAGTAAAGGGGAGGTGGAGGGGGAAGAGTCAGAGGTAAGGGTTTAAAAAGGCTTGTTTGGAAAATCTGAATAGTAAAAGAAGTCGGAGATGATGCAAGGAGGGGTAGAGGAGGGAAGAGCCTAGAAAGGATTATTTTGGGATCATAGTAGTGGTATGTGGTTTGGGATGAATGAGAGATTGGAGGTAGAGGATATATTGATAGAGGTATAGGGTGAGAAATAGGGTAGTGCATTGGAAAGAGCAGTAGAATGAGGTTTGAGACTAGTCAGAGTTGAGGTAGAGGATATATTGAGAGTGGTATAGGGTGAGAAATAGGGTAGTGCAATGGATATGCTGAATTAGAAGAAAAGTAATAAATATATAGATACACAAGTACATGGAAGGTATATATATGCATAAGGAAGGTACTATAAAAAGATTAAAGATGGATTTATTAAACTCCGGCTTTCAAGTGTTGTATTTTAAATTAATTAATTTTGTTTTTATTTTTTGTAATTCAATAGTAAAGCAATTGTAGATAAATAGTTATGATAAAAGATTTACTTATTTATGCAGTCACTTATATACATGTTAAAAACATAGAATAATGTATCTATAAGTAATATGTACATTTGTTAAGCAGAACTAATGAATATCTTTATTTTTAAAAACATAATTATACACGTTTATACAAAGCAATACACATATGTAGGTACATATCTATAGTCTAAATAAATGCTTATATACAGAGGGATCTGCTGTATATTTCTGTTTGCGTATGGTTGTTATGTGGGGAAGAGCCAATTCTTGAGTAGGTTTCTGAAGATAAGGTGGTTATCCATGGATCTTATGTTGAGGGGGTAAAGAGTTCCATAGTTTGGCTCCTGAACAGAGCGGGATGTGCCACCTATGGTTTTTCTTGTATGTTGGGATTTTGAGGCAAGGTGCCACTCTAGAGCTGAAGCTCCTTTGTTGAATGTATTTTGTGATTTTATTCCTGATGAAGAGCCGTCCTGTTCCATGTATCGCTTTGTGGGTGATACAAAGCAGCTTGAATGTGGATCTTCTGACAATCAGTAACCAGTGCAGGGCTTTCAAGGCAGGGGAGATGTGGACTTGCGGCTTTATATGTAAGAGTAGTCTGGCAGCCGAGTTCTGAATCCTTTGTAGTATTTTCATAGTTGTTAAAGGTGATCTCTGGTAGGGGCAATTGGCGTAATTGGGTTTGGTCAGAACAAGAGATATGGTACCCTGGACCTTGTGTGGAAATCCCAGATGGGGAAGCTTAGTCGCAGAGTTTTTATAGTAACAAAGCTTGATCTTGCTAGTTTGTCCACTTGGGCAATAGTTGATAGCTTGGAGTCCATGGTCATTACTTCCTTTGATACTTTAGGCGGTGATCCCAGATCATCAGGCCAGGCGGTGAGTGGGTTATAATCTTTTCCAATTGCCACACGTGATTATTTCTGTTTTGGAAGCATTAAATTTGAGATGGCTCCATGTCATCCATTGATCCACAGCTCTGAGACAACTGAAAATCGGTGAGTTTCCATTGTCTTTGGGGCATTCCAGTTGAAGGAGTATTTGCGTGCCATCTGCATTTGCTGACTCCACTGCTGGGGAGCAAGACAGGACTTCAGGTCCCAGGCTCCTATGCGGCAGCGCCGCCACCGACGCCCGCACAACGCGCCTGGAGGCGCTTCAAAAGCTCCTGAGGGCTCCCGCAGCGCGGGACGCCCGTGCATTTGCTAACTCCACTGCTGGGGAGCGGGACAGGACTTCAGGTCCCAGGCTCCTTTGCGGCAGCGCCGCCACCGACGCCCACACCACGCGCCTGGAGGCGCTTCAAAAGCTTCTGAGGGCTCCCGCAGCACGGGACGCGCGCGGGCGTGCCCGTGCAAAGCCCGGTTCAAGGGCGGGCCCATCTGCGCCCGTCAGAGACCGGAGGAGGCCGGGCTGTGCCAGGTCTCTTGGCTCATCTGTTTTAGGATCCATGCGGGCAGGCCTCTGTGTAGTGAAGATCCGGACTACACAATGTGTAAACTTCAGGTTTATTGAGTACATCGGCCAGACAACGAACAGCAAGCCTCCAGGAACAGCACCTTCGGTTAACTGACTCCGCTGCACCGTTACTGACATTCAAAGGTAAGCCTATTATTACATCCCCACAGTTCTAGACTTTCCTCGTGGAGCCTCTCACGCACGAGAGCCCCCACGAGGGAAGATCAGAAACACTACACATCTCCTCCTTTACAAACAAAACAAAGCATTAGTTACAAATATAATCATTTAAAACAACCGGACGTCTGATGATCCTTTTGCCAAGGGTGTCGGTATCTTTCTTCTGTGAAACATCATGCAAAACGACGACTTCACTTCCTTTGACACGATGATCCTGTGCATAATCAGAAAAGTCATGCAAAACAGACGATTTGTTGACAACAGAATCAAATGCAACCGGAGCTTTACATAAAGCAACTCTTTTGAGATTCCAACACTTCCCGTTATCTAGAATGACCGCATCTTTTCTTAATTGAGCAATGCTTTGAGGTTCAAAAAACTTACTTTCATTTTTTGGCACAAAACCAGGCTTCTTGATTCTGACCCACTGGCCAACAGAAAGCCTAACATTATGGGCATTATGCTTTTGGTCATAGAACTCTTTGTACTTGTCATGTTTAAGAATGAGATTATTCTTTACATCAGAAGACCAACTCACCTCCCCGCAACTTTTAATCCAACCAGGATACCACTTGGCTCTGGGTTTCCTACCTCTCATGAGCTCGAAAGGGGAACATTTTGTAGAGTCCACAACAGAAACTCTATAAGACCAAAGAGTTTTGAACATCTGTGTCTCCCAAGGAATGTTATTCTTCAAAGCCAACTGAATGGCACCCTTCAAAACTCTATTGTACCTTTCCACCAGACCGTTGCCGCTGGGGTTGTACAGCGAAGTGGTTTTGTGTTGTATTCCACATTTAGACAAGTACTGGGTCATGACATCCGAAGTAAACTGTACGCCATTATCACTAATGATCAGAGCAGGGATGCCCTCACTAAGGAAAACCTCATCAAAAAATGTTATCACGGTGTCAGTATCTAATTTTTTGATAACTTTGACCACAGGCCACTTAGAAAACACATCCATCATAGAAATTACATACTTTCCAGAACTGCCAACAGGGCCCATGATATACACAGCAACGTGCTCCCAGGGAGATTCCGGGCACATAAAATCACTCATGGGAGGTCTTAAAGTTTTAAAGGTTTTGTCAGCAGAGGAACACAAACCACAATCTCTAACAGCTCTCTCCACCTCAATGTCCACACCAGGCCACCAATATTTGCCTTTGACAATACACTTGGTTTTTAAAATACCCAGATGTCCATCATGGCATAAGGAAATTTACTTCTTAGATCAAATGGAGGAACTACTTTATCACCTCTCATAAGGTTGCCATCCAAAGAAGATAACTCGTCTCTGACTTCCCAGTAAGATTTTAAATCTTTAACTTCCATTTTACGAGGCCAACCATTGCACAAAAATTCCAAAACTTTCTTTAAACACTCGTCTTTAGTCAAAGCCTCATTCCACTCCTCTTTTTGAAAGGAATCAAAACCATGGTCCCACAACCAAGCAACTTGAACACTATCCACAAGATCATCCTGGTTCTCAACCATCTGAACAGATCAGCGTGAAAGAAAGTCCGCAACGGCGTTCTTCTTACCAGGTAAGTATTCAATTTTGTATAGAAAGTCTAATAGCCGCATGGAAATGCGTGCTAATCTGGCAGAAACGTTGACCATAACTACATTTGCCAAAACTTTAACCAGAGGTTTATGATCACATTTAACAGTGACTTCATTGCCTCAAACAAATGTGCAAAAATTTTCTAAGGCCCAAGCACAAGCGAGTGCTTCACGTTCAATTACAGCATATTTGCACTCAGCAGGAGACAAAGACCTAGAGTCATATGCAACAATGGATTCAAAACCCTTTTCATCAATCTGTGACAAAACAGCACCGATACAGTACCACTGGCATCAGTAGTAATTATGTTTTTACCACAAGGGTCAAAACCCTGAAGGGCAGGAGCAGAAGAAATGGCGTTCTTAATGTCAGAGAACTCCTCCTGACACGAAGCAGACCACACAAATTCAGTCTTGGATTTGAGAAGTTGCCTAATATGAAAAGTTCTGCTTGAATTATTTTTTGCAAACTTCGAAAAGAACTCAACGAGTCCTAAAAAGATTTGACTTCATCCTTATTTTTTGGACTAGGGGCATCTGTAATGGTAGAAACCAATTTAGCTTTAGGATGGATGCCGACAGCGCTAATTTCATGACCAAGATAACTCCCACTATTGGCTGCAAACTTGCACTTAGAAAATTCTACAGTTAAACCAAATTTGTTTAATAGGGAAAGCACATGAAGGAGTTTAGTTTTGTGATCATTACTGTTCTTGCCCATGACAAGAATGTCATCTTGGAAGATGAGAACATAGTCCAGATGACCAAAAATCTTGTGCATTAAACGCTGGAACACAGCAGCCGCAGAAGCTAAGCCGAACGGCATTCTGGTGTACTGAAAACAACCAATGTGTGTAATGAAGGCGGTGAGATTTTTACAATCATTAGAAAGGGGAATCTGGTGGTAGCTTGGGATAGGTCGATGGTGGAGAAAATTTCCATGCCTCTAGTTTTGGTAAGCATTTCATTGATTTTTGGAAGAGGGAACTGGTCTATCAAAATATTATCATTAAGATGGCGCAAGTCAATGCATAACCTAAGCTTTCCGTTGGCCTTCCTAGCGGCGACCAACGGAGAAACCCATTGGGAAGATTCGATAGGTTCAATGACACCATCATTGGCCAACCTACCCAATTCCTTCTCCACTTCATCCCTAACAGAAAAAGGGATATTGCGAAGTTTGTGAACCTTGGGAGAAGCATCAGGTTTGAGGTGAATGTGGTGTTCAAAGCCTTCCAATCTGCCCAAAGTGCCTGAGAAAACACCAGGAAAATTATCACATAAAGTCTTACCTAAGCATTCACCTTCATCTAAAACAAGAACTTGTTCTATGCCATTCGGATCAAGGATAATATTGAGTTTCCTTTGATCTTTCCACCCAAGAACAGATGGACCCTTCTTGGAAACATAAAGTTTGCAAAGTGCACTTCTGTTCTTGAACCTAAAGATAAGGTTCCTAAAACCAAGCAAATCAATGGGTTCACCAGTGTAACTCTCCGGAGCAATATCTGGTTGAAGTAATTCAGGACCAAGTTTTTTAACAAATTTGTTGGACCATACAGCTTCATTCACAATGGTGAATGGGGAACCTGAATCCGCTGCAATGTGTAGATTAACTCCTCCCATGGACATTAAACACATCGGTTTGTTAGAGTCATTAGTGAGTGAAATATTGAGGACCACATTGCCCATGGAACTTGAAGCAAAACAACCTTCATCATCACTATCCTCATTAGGGGAGGATAAATGACCTTCCTCAATGCATTTGACTTTATCCTTGCTAGGTTTCTTAGCATGGCAAACTCGGCTGAAATGACCCATTTACCCGCATATAGTGAATTTTTGCCTGAGGGCTGGACATTTCTTATCATTAGCAAGATGATATCTACTGTCACACCGGTAACATTTGAATTCTTTACTACTGGAACTTACACTTCTTTTAACAAAGGATTTACCAGCAGAGTTGGCTTTGGATTTATTAGAGAGAACTCTGGCAACCGTTTTCTGTTGCGCATTATCAGAATTCTCTTTCTTGAGGGCTTTGGCGCACCTACCAGACAACTCTGCTTTTCTAGCAACCGCAAGAACATCTTTAAGAGAGTTGTCACCATTAACCCATAACCTATCTTGTATGGAAGGATCAAACGCATGCATGACAACTTGATCTCTTACTAACTCTTCTTCAATAACACCAAATCTACAATCTATAGCAAGCTTCTGAAGCGCTGTAACGAAGTCATCAAACGTTTCATTCTTAAGTTGTTTTCTTTGAAAGAACTTAAAACGCGTTACACCTATACACACTTTAGGTGAAAAGTAGTTATCTAAATGTCTAATAGCTTGGTTAAAAGCATTTTCATCACCAGACACAGTATCCTTATTCAATTTACTATATATTCTTAACCCTTCTGGTTCTAAACTATGCATCAATAAACTTTACTTCCTTTCACCTGATAACTTATTAGCATGGTCAATAGTAAAAAGGTAATTAATAAAGTACTCTTTCCATTGTACCCAAGGAACAGGAGGATCACCTGGAGTGCACATAAACTCTTTTGGTGGGTTGCCCGTAATATTGGTTGTTGGAACAGACATGGTATTCTTGCCAATTGAGTAAAATAAACTGAGCGAATAAAGCTGTGCAAAAAAATAGCGTTACACTGTTTGTAATAACACCTTAAGTTCTCAAAACTTAAATTACACAGAAAGAATGTGATATGAACACCAACGAAAGCTGTGCGAATCTGTGGATTCGCAATGAAAAACTAGAAAAGCAAAAACTTGTAACAGTGACCACAGAATTTGCACACAATGTGCGCACTGGAAAAGCTGTGCGAATCAGCGAAGTAAGCATGCAGGAAGAATGGTCATGAACACAGAGAGTCATAAAAAAAAAACTCGGCCCAAGTTAGGCAGGCACACCTAATAAAATAGGTCGTATTGCGTAGCTGAAAAACAATTGTTCCTTGAAAACAAAGTCTCACCTCGAAGGAGTAAAGTGGCACTTCGGGAAACTCACCAACGCAACACGTCAATACCACCCCTTCTGTGGAGAATCCCAGGAGGATGAAGGTTGACGGCAGCTTACGGAGGAGAGGGGAGACGATGGCAAGTCTCGCGATCTTCTCGTAGAAAAAGACGAAGTCCGGGAAGTGCCACAGCGTTAAGGAACTGGGAGAGATTTGTGTGTCGGAGGCGGAGTTAATGAACTGCAGGCCAATGAAAGCAGTCGATGCAGAGATGAAGAAACGCAGGCCCAATGAAAACAGTCAAGGTGGAAGAAACCGACCGTCTCCAGATCAAGTGGATGCAGGCGTCATGAAACAGGAAGAAGACTGCAGAATGCGTGGGCTCAGTCTGGCCGAGATAGTAGCCAAAATTTGTGTAGTGAAGATCCGGACTACACAATGTGTAAACTTCAGGTTTATTGAGTACATCGGCCAGACCACGAACAGCGAGCCTCCAGGAACAGCAACTTCGGTTAACTGACTCCGCTGCACCGTTACTGACATTCAAAGGTAAGCCTATTATTACATCCCCACAGTTCTAGACTTTCCTCGTGGAGCCTCTCACGCACGAGAGCCCCCACGAGGGAAGAACAGAAACACTACACTCTGCTTCCCCAGAACACGGTTCGGTGGACTGAAGCCCTTAAGGGCAGGAACAAGGTACTCGCATGACTCCTTTTTATGGTGATTGGTGACTGTGTCCCTCTTAGTGTTATTTTTGTGTTTAGTGTTATTTTTAGTCCCTAGGATTTAAGCCCAAGAAGTGCCTCCTGTTCTCCTTATTTAGAAGCAGAAGTGTTTAAATCTGGTATTGCGGGTTTATTTAAGTCAAAGCTACGCTTGACTAGTTAGTAATGGGCAAAAGGAAATTAGCTGTTGGGGCCCTTCAGGGACTAATGTCGTAGGGCCAGCTGGGACGATATACTCCTTTCTAACCAGAGCGGCTAACGTCATAACGAAGGAGATAGCCCTGACTGAGAAAAGGCTCTCCATGGAGACTGAGAAATTAGCACTGGGTACTGTTGGGCACGGTCTAACACATGAGGAAATCAGGGTCCCATCAGGAGAAATGTGCCCCACTATACCCCCAGCCATATCGACGGAAGGCCTAATGGGTGATCTGGATTCACTTACTTGTATCACCGCAGCCTTAACAGCAGGTGATGATCTGGACTGCCCCCCCAATCAATAGAAACGAACTGGTGGAAGCAGAGGCCTGAGAAAGTCTCCGCGGACAAAAACAATCCCGCCACCAGCTGAATTTAATCTGGAACTGCTGCTGGATAGCCTCTTTGTAAGGCTAGAGACTATGATCAAAGCCTTGTTAGCAACTGTAATTTCTAAGCTGGAAGGAATTGAGTTAAAATTTGATTCTCTTGCCTCCATACACAATAACTGTTTTTCAGGGCATGATATAGCAGCTGGAGGGAGGGGCTCTTGTCGGGTATCTAGCGGCTTGGCCCATGTCCCCCAGGCGAGTAGCACCCAAGTTCACCGGGCAATCAGTACTCAGGCCCCAGTGGGTGTGTCTCATCCTAGCAATATCGATACTAACTACATTCCAGAGAGGGCGGTCACTGTAACTCAGGTGGCCTATTGGGAAGTGCAGGTATCCCAGGCGGCCCATAGGGATGGGCAGAAAACTGCCAATGAGGACCCACTATCTACACATACCCCATCCCACCATAAAACGGTCATGATTGAAAACAAATGTACACTTGATCTCCCTCCCCAATCAGCGCCTTTAGTAGCTGTGCTATTGGGGGTTCCTCCAATTACATCGGGAACAAAGGAAACCTCCTTGGACCTTATCCGTAAGACCACTCACTGGTGCAATAATAATGTGATCAATGGCTCTAATATATCTCCTGACATCATCATGGCCAGAAGAGTGGGTTGGATTGGCCACGGGACTAAGAAAAACGTTGAGGGGGACTGCATAATTATTAACTTTAGGCACACCACGCAAGCTAAAGTGCTAGTAGGCTGCCAATACAAGAATGGCACCAAAACTAAAATTAGAACAGTCTCCCTACAGTCTTTTTATCCTCTTAAACATCCCCTAGCAAATAGCGACTGGCAGTTGCCGTTTAAGCTGGTTAAGCCCCCTCAAGATAGAAACGTGAACACCATACTACCTTTAACAAATCGATACCTACCGCTAGCTAACCCCCAGGGCCTTGATGCAAATGACTGACTAGTGATGGTAGCAAGGACAACACATGCTAAGAAGTCGCCATCTAAGGCTCTTACAGAGCCAATTGTACCTGCTCCCACATCCCTACTTCCGCTGGTTAATCCTCCAAATTCCATCCCAACTCCAACTATCCCTGACGATGTTCCAATGAAGGTATTGTCCTGGAATATAGCTGGCCTTAGGTCAAAGAAGGGCGATACTTCTTGGGTACATTTTCTTGCCACACACCATATCATCGCTTTACAAGAAACGTGGGAGCCCAATGATTGTTTCTATCTCGATGGCTTTACTTCGTTCTGCAAACATGTAATCCCGTCGAACATGGGTAGAGCTAGGGGGGGTCTTCTTTTAATGTTTAGTCTTAAATTTTCCTACCGAGCCACATTGATTGAATCTCATTCACCCCACGTGTTAGCAGTGGAACTGTCAGGAAAGAACCTCCCCACTTTGCTAGTGGTAAATTTTTACAATTCCTTCTCCAGAACTCATGAGACCGAACATCTTCTGGCCTTAGAGGATCTTCTGGAAAGTTATGGGGAAGGAAGACAAGCCTATTATGACACGCTAATCTTAGGGGATTTTAACACCCGCAAATGCTGCCTTAATTGCTTCTCAATGTTGGAGGAGGAAGATGGCTTGTAGGTGTCAAACCACTTTGAACATTCACCATCAGGCATCTTTTTAGAAGGCTTCCTCTTAGCCCATAATCTGCACTGTTTACAGCAATCGGATATGTCTGCCCTGGTTCCTACCTATGCAGGCAATGGTAGCTCAAGCACAATTGACCACATTTTGCTACCTGCTCTACTAATACCGGCTGTAAAGAATCTAAGCGTTACTTGGAACTGCCTTAGTGACCACAATCCTCTAATATTGGTTCTCCTCCTCTCGGCTGCCCTTAAAAGGGGGCTTGCGAGTCAAATCTCTAATATAAACATCAGCACCAAAGACCAAGCACGGAGATTGAAGTGGGAAAGGATTACCCCAGAGAGTTTTTTAGAGAACTTGTATACCACCTGCGCTTCGGAGTTTCAAGTATGTATGGACCCGGCACCACATGATGGAGCTATTCTAGATGCTTTTGATACAATCACTAAGCAGGTTGCCTCTAATTTATCTATTAAAACCAGAGCGAGAAGCCCAAAATTTAAAAGGTGGTTTGACGACACCTGTTTGGCTGCCCACAAGGAGCTAATGCAGGCCCTTACGCAAAAACCGAGGGACTCAACACTAACTAGGAGCTGTAGGAAGGCGTATAAATCTGCAGTTCAGGAGAGGAGAAAACAGATAAGGGAGTAGGCCTGGGAGGAGCTCAGTCAAGCTAGTGTCTTGGCTGACAGCTCTAGATTTTGGTCTGTGGTCAACAGTCCTCTCTTCTCTGACACGTCAAATTCTAGCAGAGATTGCACAATACCGGCTGAGAAATGGGTCCAGCACTTTGGTAATATTTACAGTGATACCAACTTAGCAGAAGCCGTGGGACAAACAGTTCCCGGACTAGTAAGTTCCTCTCTCCATTTTAGAACAGATGAGGTTCACAAAGCTATCACTTCAACAACTGGTGGAAAGGCCCCTGGCCCTGATGGGGTACCAGCGGACCTTTACAAGGCCGACCCCAAAGTCTGGGACAAGATTTTAACACATGTTTTTAACGCTGCATGCTCCTGTGGTTTCCCCTTGTCATGGGCAAAGGCGGTCATTATCCCCATTTTTAAAAAGGGCTCCTGGGATGACCCGGCATGTTACAGACAGATTTCGCTCTTAGACTCTGCGGCAAAAATCATGGGGAAAGTAGTACTGGATCGCCTAACAGCCTGGCTTGATCACGCTAACATAATTTCCGATCTCCAATATAGATTCAGGCAGGGGAAAGGGACACTGGATCAATGCCTTAATCTCCATTTGGTGATCGGGAAGTACACTGTTGCCAAGGGGGGGTTTTTACACCTGGCCTTCATGGATCTAACCTCAGCTTTTGACCTTGTAAATAGGTCTAAGCTGTGGTTGATCCTGCGTGACATGGGGCTAGATGCAGAACTGATCTCTTTCCTGCACACTGCTCATGTAAACACCACGGCTGCGGTACGGTTTAACGAAGACGGCAGCCTGACAGACTCCTGGGCAGTAGGAAGGGGGGTCCGGCAGGGGTGCATTCTGGCTCACCTGCTGTTTACGCTATATATTAATAAACTGGGGGATTCTTTAATATCCTGTTGCAAAGACATATCCAGGGCCGGCACCAAGATGATCCCCGCACTTCTGTACCCTGATGATGCGGTTTTATTGTCCAGAACCGCAAGGGGTTTGCAACAACTTTTAAATTGTTTTATGGATTCACTAGATTTAATTACAAATCTTAAGAAGTCACATGCTATGACCATAGGTTCCCGAAAGGCGGCCAAGGCCAAATTTTATTGTAATGGGGCCCAGCTAACCAAAGTGTCCACCTTCCCATACCTAGGGGTACTTTTTGATGACCAAGGCGCTTGGTGCGCGCAACGAACACTCAAAAAGAACGCTTTAGCTAGAGCTGCAGGGGCTACTCTGGACTTTGCAAAGAGACTAGGGTCAAAACCCCTTCCTGCACTATTGAAGGTTTATAATGCAAAATGTATCCCTATGGACACGTACGGATGCAACATCTGGGGCTACAAGGATGCGAAGGGAATCCAAGGGGCCGAGAATAATTTTATGCGTAAACTCCTTGCGGTCCCTGTTGCTACCCCAGTTTTTAATCTATATGAAGAATTGGGGGTGGTTTACATCTCGGATCTGTTTGCGGTCGCCCCGTTGTTACGTTGGTTGAGAATCTGAGCTCAACCGACCCCAAATTTAAACCAACTCATAATTTCGGATTGCATTGCACTGGAGGGGGCCTTACACATTCCTTGGCTGAAATACATAAAGGAACAGACAAGATGTCTCGGTTGTCCTGAGGTGTTCCTGACCCCCAGGCCCCTGGGCAAGTCCGCCATCAGAGACCTTAAACAGCAGTTCATGGACAGGCGGCAAGGCCTTAGGGAGGAGAGCAAACTAGCCAAACCCTCAGTGAGAAGGTTTGTCACACTGAGCTTGGGTCCGCAGATGCAACCATATTTATCCTATGTCAACAAAGCATATCATTGTTTTGTTTTGACGAGATTCCGTCTGAACATGGTTCCCTGGTTACTGGCATTCCCCAAAGGTTACTCGAAACCAGAATTACTAAAACCTTGCCCCTGTGACAATTTCTCGGAGCAGGACACCCTCCACCTAATGTTCTTCTGCGCCTATTACGATCCCTTGCGCAGGAAGCACATTTTTCCCCTACTCAGAGATTGTCAATTTGTCCAAGTGAGGCCGGCCTTGCTTTACCTTCAAATGCTAGCCTCACCCATGGTTTGTTTTGGGGTGGCAAGTTTTTTAATTGGGGCAATCAGACACAGGACTAAGCTGCCGTTGCAGTAGCTATCCTGTGTTATCAGTCAGTGTAAATATGTTCTCCTAAACTATGCAATGTACTTTTAATGAGATAATATTTATGGTCTTGGCTCACCGTTTTAGCACTACTGCACTTTACATGATATCCCCTTTGTAGGTTTCTAATGTGACCATTGTAACAGTAACGCTGGACGCCTTTTATTATGTAATGTATTTTGATGAATTGTGTATTTTTATAAAATTGTTTGCTTTTATGGCTCTTGGCTGCCGAATAAAGTACTTTTTGACTTTGACTAGTTATAGCACGTGATGTGAAATGTATAGATCAGTACCGGTAATTACTTCATTTAGTTGTTGAAAAGCATGGGTGAGATGAGAGAGCCTTGAGGGACCCCTTCTTTTGTGAAGTAGGGTTTTAATGAGAAAGGGGGGGGTATGGATGACATTAGTACTGTTTTGAAGATAAGATGTGATCCAGTCGATAGCAGTCCCTTCTATGCCGGCTTTGTAGAGTCTTTGTATCAGAGTGTCATGGTCAACCATGTCAAAGGCAGCCGAGAGGTCCAAGAGAAGTAGTGCAGCAACCTCGTTGCGGTCAACTGTTTTTCTTTAGGTCATCTCAGATGGCAACAAGGGCAGATTCTGTGCCTCTTCCTGGACGGAATCCCGTTTGGAAGTCTGAAAGTATAGCATTATCTTCAATGAATTGTGATCTCTGGGCAAATGATGCTCTTTCTATCAGTTTGCCCAGGAAAGGTCCATTTGTAATTGATCTGTAGTTGTCCGACTTCAGCTGGTTCAGGTTTGTTTTCTTCAGTAATGGGTTTATGTATGACCTTTTAAATTCTTCTGGAAATATTCCTGTAGTCAAGGAATTCTTGATGATTCTTCTTACTGGTGTGGCAGCAGAGGTTGTTAGAAGAATTGTCTTGAAGTTTTGTGGTGGACAGGGGTCAGAAGGGCTGCCTGCTTGCTTTGACCAGGTTCATAAATTCATCGTGTGAGATTTGTTGGAAGGAACAGAGAGGCTGGGTTAGAGTATTCTTCGATTGTTGTTTCGGAAAAGGGTTGGTGCTTTGTCTTTGTTTTAAATAAGAGTCCAACATGTCTGCTTTGGCCTGGTAATGATTTGCCAGTTTGTCTGTGAAATCTTGAGTAACGGGATGAGTTCCTTCTAGGCAAGTTGGTTTACGAAATTCAGTGAGAATTTTATAGAATTCTTTATTTGCACAGTTAGCATTTTGAATTCTGTCTGAATAGTACTTCTTTCTTTTTTTTTTTTAATGTGTCTAGCTAGACATTGGCAAACCTTGCTGCTATGGCCGCTGTAACTCGCTTCTAGTTATTCATGAATTTTTCCTGCTTAGAGTTCTATTAGGATTCGTCAGTGATATTGTGATGGGGTGTACATATGAGACTCTAGCATGCTCCCATTTTTAGGTATTGTCTAACAGTGCAACTAACTGCAAACCTATTGTTACCAATTCCTTAAAATATACGGAGTGGGCTTTGGCTATACCAAGGAGAACCTTTCCCTATCACCTCACGCTATTCATTGTTTAGGTGATCATTCTGTCTTCATGGAGTGTTTGCATTAGAATGAATGAGGCAGTATTTTCTATTTTAAAAGTACTTTGACTCATGACACTTTAAATTCTTTATCTCATAGATGCACTGTATTAGCTTGCAGAATAAACCGGACTAGAAGCTGTGTAGTACAGTTTTGAGCAGAGCGGTGATGTCATATCACAGGAGTCAGTTCCTCATAGACTGCGGGCAAGACTTTGCTGGGTGGAACACTTCCCGAGATGGCTCGATCACCCCTCCACTAGTAACGCCACAAACTGCGGGCACGCTGGTCTGATCGATGTTCTAGAATAGGGCAAAGGCTCTGCGGCGCATCCACTATCACCTAAATGCCCAGTAAACGGACATTGTCACGGTAATGAGGGACAGCACAGCTAACCAAGCTGAGAACTACAGGACTGTAACCCTGAAGCAGGTAAAACATGCGGGGGTGGGGGACCCCTACCGGCATCACATTTATATCCTTACACTGCGGGCGGTCGTGGGGCCTGCGGCTAGCAGAGGAGAAAGACCACGACCCCTCAACCAACGCACTAGCGAGCGTACATGATGTCTAGTTTGGACGTACCGCCCGAGCGATCGGTCCATTTGGTTGGGAGTATTCCCTGTTATTCAGTTATACCCCCTTCCCCACACCATACACCCCAATAATCCCAAGCACAGAACACCAGCGGGTAGATTCATCACACACGGGCGGTTGGCGCAGACAAAGGGGGACAGCGGGAATAAATCCGACACTACAGCAAGGAGAGCTAAACTCTGAAGACAGGATAGTATGACCAACAAGATTCCCAATACGGACATTACAGTCCTTACACTAAATGTCAAGGGCATGCATACAGCAAGTAAACGATACGCTGTATATTCATATGTCAAGAGGCAACAGGCACAGATAGCTCTCTTACAGGAGACGCACTTAGCAGTAGAGGCAGATCGCCTGCATAGGAAATGGCAGGGAACTTTATGCGCCACAACATATTCAGCATTTGCCCGAGGTACCCTGATCTGGATCCGACCAGGGATCCCCTTTCGAGAACTTAATCGTACGGTGGACAGAGATGGTCGATACGCCCTACTGGAGGGACTCTTAGAGGGTCAGCCGATATTGCTAGGGAGTATATATGCTCCCAGTGTAGATCAAGACAAATTCTGGGGACACCTCACCGGGGTCTTAGCCCAATACACATCAATGCCCTGGCTCCTAGGGGGCGATTACAATTGCGTATTGGACCTTCACCTAGACAGATCCCACCCCCCACCAGTGTAATCCCCCGCGCACAGACAGACGGAACACTATCAAACCTGGGTAACGCAATGTATGCTAGTGGACACATGGCGGGCCCGGAACCCAAACACTAGACTATACTAATTTCACTCTATACCCCATAACCTGCGGGTGAGACTTGGCAGATTTCTCTGCTCTAAGGCATTGCTCCCCACAGTCCAACACACAAACTACTTGGGCAGAGTCCTATCGGATCATGATGCACATATACTAACCCTTAGGTGGAAACCCCCTCAAACCCCGGTGCCCACCTGGAAACTGCCACGTGAATGCCTCACAGATCAGGTGTTCTGTCACGACCAAGGGAACAGCATACGGGACTACTTTGTAACAAACGCCGGCACAGCAACGTCCAGGTTGATAGAATGGGATGCATTTAAGGTGGCCGCTAGGGGACATTGCATTCAACAAATAGTGGGAGTTCGGAAAACGCTCGAACAGGCGCTACTACGCGCAGAAACTGCATTGGCAGCGCTAACCAAAAAGGCTGATGCGAATGCAGCTATCCCAGCCCAAGTGGCAACAGCTAAAACGACACACGCAGAGGCAATAAGAGACCTACGTAAATATAACTTCAGGGTACATGCAGCAAAAACACACAGAGAAGGTAACAGGGCTGTGACGCTCCTAGCCTGGTTGGCTAAACAAGACACAGAAATTAAGCCCGTCACAGAGATAATGGATAAGTCCCGGACCCCCCCGATACTCGCAGGTAGATATATTACAGACCTTTCACGACTTTTACTTGGGTGTTTACCAAAACCCGACACTAAGTGATCAACAAGCCATAGACCGCTTTCTCAGCCCGTTACCCATACCGCGCATCCCGACCTCAGACAAAACAGCCTTAGAAGCAAAGATTGTGACCACGGACGTCACCCAGGCAATCCGAGCATTGGCGTGCAATAAGGCCCTGGGAATGGACGGTTTCCCGTTAGAATATTATAGCACCTTTTCGGCCCAACTGACACCCCGCATAGTGGCAATGTATGAGGACGCATTGGAAAGAGGCGAGCTCCCGGGATCGCTTCGGGAATCTATTCTGGTGACATTCCCAAAACCGCACAGGGACCCATAACTCCCAGCCTCGTATAGACCAATAACACTGCTTAATGCAGACTGTAAAATCATGGGCAAGATACTGGCGGATCGATATACCCAAATCCTCCCACCACTGATTCACCCGGACCCATGTGGTTTTGTACCAGGACGAAACCCGTCCCAGAACTTGCGCAGACTGTTCCATGTACAAGATGGAGCGGGCCCCTGGTTCCCCAGAGCAGCGTGCATGATTCTAGACTTAGAAAAGGCCTTTGATACCCTTTCATGGCCATATCTATTCACAGTCCTACGCAGAATTAATCTGGACCCTACCTTGCTAGCGTACACACGGTTTTTATATACGAACCTCACCTCAAGGGTAAGAATGGGTAAATACATCTCTGCCCCATTCCCGATAGAGAGGGGCACGAGACAGGGGTGTCCCCTCTCCCCATTACTGTTTGCCATAGCAGTGGAACCACTGGCGATACACTTGTGACGGGAGGGAGAGGCATGGGGAATCCCGATAGCCGGCACAGTTCATTGTGTGTCATTGTATGCAGATGACCTCCTGCTGTATGTGCGTGATATCACTAGTGACCTTACCCCAATCTGGACAACGCTAAGGAATTCGCAGAGGTCTCAGGCCTTAGAGTTAATTGGGACAAATCCCCGATCTACCCGCTGAACCCACACCTGGCCCCCCTCGACATAGTAATAGGAGATCAGACAGTAACCTGGAGTGAAGTGGCACCTAGGGATAAGGTTATACCACTCTCCCAGGGATCTGTACGAAGGAAATCACTGCAAGGCGCTGGCGGGAATAAGAACGGCAGTGAGCTTCTGGAAGACATTGCCCCTAGCCCCAATCGGAAGAGTGGCCTTAGCCAAAATGATAATAGTCCCCAGACTATTATATCACTTTGCTAACCTTCCGGTTATACCCCTGCGCCCCTTCTTCCGGGAGCTAGACACATTACTCGCCTCCCTAATCTGGGGAGTAGGTCGACATAGGGTGGCCCTGTCTACACTATACCTACCAACAGACCAAGGGGGACTGGGAGCCCCATCCTTCGAAGCGTACTTTCTAGCAGCGCTGTTGCAATGGTGTAGTATCGAGGTCCACGCATGAAGTAGTATTTCAAGATGTTTTATTCATGAAGATAACAAGTAGTATAGTTCAGAACATCAGGTAGCTAAGATGTAAATGAGAGCCCCACCAGGAGCAGCCTGTCAGCTGCTCAGCCCATGACCAACTGTCCACTTAACCTCTCTGAGTCCCAACATTCCGAGGCTAGGAAAGACTCCAACATTCTATTGGGCATAGAGCACAGGCACTGGGCTGAGCAGGAGGAGAATAATACTTAACCTTACAAATGCAGGATACTACATATCCCCTTTCCTTCCAACAGAAGAACAAATGCAATATATGACAAAGTAAAACGAGAGTGAACAAAGGACAGATAGCAAGGAAGGAACAACGGAGTGACAGAAAGAACATAAAGGAAAAGAGCAAGCAAAGCAGAGCGAGGAGAAAGATGGGAGAAGTCAAGGAGGTGAAGGTAAGGTGTAAGTAAGAAAATGGAAAACCCATCCACAACAACAACGAAATAGAAAGAAGGAGACTGTGAGACGAAAGAGAGGAAATACGAAATAGAGAGAGACAGACGTGCCAAAGGCAACCCCCAAACATACCCACTGGCCAGGCAGGCAAGAAAGGAAGGAAGAATAAGGCATGACGCAAACCGGACACCAGCCTACACACAGATACAAAGAGGATGGAATAACGGATCTCCTCCTGAACAGGGAAGAAATATAATAAAAAATACGAACGAGGAAAGGCTGGAGACAGAGGATGACAAACAAGAAATGTAACTCCAGAACCCAAGGATGAAAATAAGTAGAACATCACGAGGAAAGCTGGACATAATGGAAAACAGAGAAGAGGCAAAGTAGATACATACAGTATAACGAATACTTCCCCCCATTTTCAATTAGACAATAACAATACGATATAAGTGTAACATTGCGTTATACAAAACAGCAAAGTAACTGAATGTAGAAAGACCATATCAGCCAATGGGATTGAAACCCATGACCGTCCTCTACTCCTATGCAAGAGTGTGAGGAGCAGTGTGAATGGGACTGTGACCCATAATGTGAAAGCCCGTGAAAGGACAACCCCCACGTAGAGGTACAATGCAGTGCAGAGTAGAAATGGGTTTAAAACCCATAAGACGCAAACCGTGTGAGGGTCGCAATGTAAATGGGACTGTGACCCATGGAACGGTGCCCTGTGTAAGGGTGAGAACCGTGTGTTGCCCATGTAGGCAAATGTATGTGTGCAATATGGGGATAGAACCCATAGATATCCCTGAGTAGGGAAACGTAAAGTGTATGGTGAACAAATGGCAAAGGATCATGAAGGTGTGTACCCTATGTCAGAAATGTAAGATAATGTGAATGCCTAGGAATACATTCTAGTCCCACAAGTAAGAGATGCTGTGGCAAAAGGGTTAAATACCCTTAAAAGACCCCCTCACCAAAGTGTTGCCAATAAACTGTACTCCAGAAATATGGACGCTAGGTACGGAGTAATTCCCCAAGGGCGTAGTGACCCCAGCAACCATGTAGAAAAACGGCTAACAATCAATACATGTCTCACAATTGAAAGTGAAATTAATTTCAAATTGTGACTGGCTGCAATTGTACTTTGAGAGAGAGGAAGTGCCCAGCCAGAATGCTCATGTACAACACAGGAACGTCCATACCATAAGATGAAACAGGAAGACTGTAGGTTTTTAAATTTAAAGTATGCTTGTAAATACAGTCATTATCAAGATCCAAGAAGCTGTGTACTCATGAGCGCTGTCATTTGGAAGTTCACACGCCATAGAAAGAGATGGGTCTTTCATCCTACCGGTCTCTAGAAACGGATTAAATATTGCAGCACGAAATGGCAGCATAAATTCTCCTCTGTGTGTGCTTCATTCCTTTTCACCACACGGCATGCAGCTGAAACGAGATTGTGAACAACCCTTGCAGAGTTTTTCTGCGTGCGCCCGATTGGTGAATTATCTTCTCCTCTCACCTCTTGTAATAGCTGACGGAGTAACTCATGCAGGATGAAGAGTTGCCGCAGGTGCATGGCACTATGTCCGGAATGGAGATGCGGCAGAAACAAAGTCCGCCATGACCCTGTTGCTGAAAAAATCAAGAATGGCGGCACGCAGGGCACGCCGTGCAGGATGGCTCACGGTGCATTGTTGCAGGCAGATGTCAAGAAGCAGCAAAGACAGAGTTCCGAGCTTGACGTCACAGAGGGAACTCGAGAAGGCATGAGCTGCTTAGTTGATGAGGTAAGCGCTGCGCGCACAAGATAACGATCATTTTTGACCGTTTAAACTGCCGCTGAACAGGCCTCCAACGTTTTCTTGTGACGATGTCAGGTTTTCAATCCGCCATGAGAGAAAATCCTGAAGTGGAGTGCCACACATTGTGAACTGGAAAAGTCACGCTGAAATAAATGTGTAAGAACCAAGCTCAAGTCGATGCAAACAGATACATAGGCATAAAATAAACACTACAGCACCTGGTTGACTCGTGGACAACGATCAGTCACCACTTTGCCCACAGTGACAAACAGGAATGTAAGGCAGCGTGATGCCAATGCGTCAGCAAAAGCGTGAGACAAGAAGTGAAATAACCGAAGACCATTTTCAGGAGTTGTAGATAGTGTGAGGATGTTCGCCCGGTTATTCAGTATAATGAAGATGGTCACAAATACAGTACCACATCTAGAAAGACTGTAAGTCCAACAAAGCGTAGTGTAGATGTGCACAAGGTCACACAGCGTAGCCAGCAGATGCAGAGGATCACACGGCACAATGTAGAAAGAAGGCAACGTTCAGCAACAACATCTTCTTACCGCTGTTAGAAAAATCAAGATGAAACAAACAGCTGTCTGTAAGTTGTAAATAGCGCGTGGCAGTGTAGCAGACTGAGATGGTAAAGCCAAAGTCCAGGATGAGTAGAGAGGATGAGTACAGCGCGCCTGGGCTAGGGCTGGCCGATGGTGAGGCCACTGGTGGGGCTGAAAGGCGTAGTGCTGCATCCTTACTTGTTTCATGATGTCTTCTTTGGATTTCTGTGAGGAACATACTTCTTCCTTTTTGTCGTTGAAGTTGTTCTGTGTAGAACATCCTTCTTTTATGTACGCTGTTTTTCCTTTGCTGTGGATACCTCTTCTCGTGTACATTTTCCTTGTTTCCACCGTAGTTTCTGTAGATTGCGCTATCCAGGTCCACCTGTGTTAGCCAGGTACCTTAGATCCGCTTGTGCCACGTAGGTTCGTCACCAACTCGTCGCCATCAAATGTAGTATCGAGGTCCACGCATGAAGTAGTATTTCAAGATGTTTTATTCATGAAGATAACAAGTAGTATAGTTCAGAACATCAGGTAGCTAAGATGTAAATGAGAGCCCCACCAGGAGCAGCCTGTCAGCTGCTCAGCCCATGACCAACTGTCCACTTAACCTCTCTGAGTCCCAACATTCCGAGGCTAGGAAAGACTCCAACATTCTATTGGGCATAGAGCACAGGCACTGGGCTGAGCAGGAGGAGAATAATACTTAACCTTACAAATGCAGGATACTACAAATGGCTATCGCATTGGACGGCAGAACGCCACATAGGAGAAACATCTTCTGGAGAGGGACATATGCCTCTCCCGGCAATCCGACGCATGTTACTGCCCGGCACCAGACCCGTGCGCACATATCCAATACAGATATCAATAGCCCGCAAGTGCATGCTGAAGATACATCGTATGTCAAGGGGGAAACCCCTATATTCCCCGCTGCTCCCACTGGTAGGGTTCCCTAGAAACGACAAATACTATACTGCCCAAGCCCTACGCGTATGGACTGAGCACTCACTGACTGAGATGGAATCCCTATTTGGGGACGGACAATTGCGGTCATATAATCAACTAGTGGAAGAATATGACCTCCCCCCGGGACAATTTCTACTACATAGACAAATCTTGGACAGCAGCCGCCCATTTTGGGACTTGACCGAAGGGGAACCACCGACGCACCCGGTAATGCACATGATCTTGAATATGGGGGCGGGCAGGCCTCTAATTACATGGCTTTACAAAGCCATCCGGGTACTGATTATTAAACCGCTAAACTCACTGAGGCAGACATGGGAGGATGAAGTAGGGAGGTCGTTCAATGACAAGGAATGGGAGAAAGCCTTAGAATATCCCAAAAAAGTGTCCAGAAACGCACGATTTAAAAACCTACAATTCAACATTCTACACAGGGCATATCTCGCGCCAAAACGCCTTCAGCGATTCTACCCAGACATGCAGTTTGCATGCCCCCGGTGTCAAGCCCCCGAGGCGGGATTTAAGCATATGTTCTGGGACTGTCCCACAATACGACAGTACTGGAATAACATACACAAGACAATCCGAGTAACGACGAATATACAGATATATACAAATTGGAAGCATGCGCACTGGGGGTATTCAGAAAAAGAAAGACCGATAAAGTGCAGAGCCGCTTTGCGTCCCTCGCTATACTTTTGGCTAAAAGAGGTTTGGTTATGTACTGGCGAGCCCCGACAGGACCCCCAGAAGAGGCCTGGGTGGGTGCGGTGAAGAAATGTGGTGCAGCTGAAGAAGAGGTGCTAAGGTGAGAGGAATACGCAAACACCCCATATCCATGGAATGGGCACAACTACTGCACCAATTCAAACAACAAACCGCACGAGCGGAACCACCCGAGATATCCCAGCCGCCACATCTGCCCCCGACTGGACTGATAGAAGAACACAATGAGTCAGGCCGGGTACATCAAGGAGGCCATAATACAGTAGTCCCAACTGTCAGCACCCCACTATAATACTAGGAGCAACCGATATGGTCCCCCTACTCAAATTTAGCCACAATACGAACAATTACACGGACGACAACCGCCGACATGTATCCCCGCCGACCCTTAATAAACGCCCCAGTTTAATCCCAAAGTTAGCAGTTAGAGATATGAGCCGGTAGTTCTGAAGTCGGCATTAGTTGGAAGGGAATGCACCCTATACACACGGCATTACACTGCGCCCACAAACATGTGTGCGAGCAGACATAACTCCATAACCAAGGGAATGCTAACCCAGCTCTGTTACCGAAAGCATACTGACAAAGCAAATCGAATTAACAAGTATGGAGCAACCGCAATGTAATAATGCCAATCGTTGATCATATGCTGTATGAAATGCTATTACAATTTTGAAAGCCTACACTTGGTGAAAAATACATGCTTGCACTCTGTATCAGAAATTTGTCAAACTGTATGTGAAATGTTAAAACCCAATAAACAAATTGAAACAAAAAAAAGAAGATGCATTGATGGATTTTAGTACGTTGTTATGTGCCTGATAAGAAAAACATGAAAATGCAGAGTCAGTGAGCCATAGCATTCTAAAGGTAGTGTTTTTGGCGTCCTTTATTCCTGCGTAGTGTGGTGTGGTAAAAGCAGTTCTCTCACAGTAATAACTACACGGTGTATTCTGAGGCACACCTGTGCAGTGTGTTGATAAACAACTATCTTTTGGGGATAGTAATGCTTGTGGCAGCCATTCCTGTAGAGTGTGGTGTTAGGGTTGCCTTTGCAGTGTGTGTTGCCTTTACCTGTGAAGTATGACCTCAAAAGTACCTCCAAAGTGAAAAATCCGTAACATCTAGAAAGTCATGTGTTGATAATACCTGTGAATTGTGGTGTCAGTAATACCTGCTCAGTGTGGTTTCAGTGATGCACGGACATCATAGAACTGTGAAAACCTTTCAAAAAAGGTTGGCATTGGCTTTTTGAGTAGTGTTTGAATTTAGGAGGTTGTTCCTCCTCATAACCACTGACTGGAACAGTGAGTTCTTGAGCACGGCCTTGTTACGTCACTAATATGTTCCTCTTTCCTCCCCTGATAGCACTCTACCCTGGGTGGCAGCCGGTCTGAGAAGGGGACGACGTGGTCAAGCCGATCCTTGGGAGCCAGGTGCCGAAACTCCATTGCCTCATGCACGGACGAGCAGCCACACATCGGCAACTACCGACTGCTGAAGACTATCGGGAAAGGCAACTTTGCCAAGGTCAAGCTGGCACGGCACATCCTGACTGGCAGAGAGGTGAGCGTGAATCCACCTTTTGTGAACTCCTGAGGCACCAACTCAGGGGTTCAGTCCTATCCCACCTAACAAATGCGCCAGAAGGTTCTAAGGATACCCCAAAAAATCTTTTGATATCTTGACAGGTACACAGCTTGTTTTGTGATCGACTTTTACTGCAGAATGTCCATACAGAACTGGTTTGGGTATACCGTGGTCCTTTAAAGGCAATATGTAGCGTATGAACTGATGTGTAATGATTTTATTCATTGTTGCAGGGTAACTGTGCGTCGCTGGAGATAGTGCATTGTTTAAAATCAGGCGTATTGTAAATAAACAATTTTCAGCTTTATATGGTTACATTTTGATATTGAAACAGTGATTGTTATGAGGACTGGGATGTAAGCAGTGACCCTCCTCTCCCCCCCTATCCCCAAATTTGACCATACACAGATCTTTGGTGGAGCGAAGTAGTATTTAAAGAAAGGAAAAACCTTTGCAGGAGTTGATACTGCCTGTACGCCCCGTACAGCAATAATCCAACCTTTGCATGTAGAATACTGACACTTGGAAATTGTGCAACATTGCCCTCGCTATAAGCTCTCACCTAAAAACGTTTTGAGGGATTTTCTTGTACAGAAGTCCTTATTTGCGTCGTAGACCAGACTTGTAACCACCTTACTCAGCCTTAGAATGTAGGGATTGATCCCAGAGAGCGAGTCATTACCAGTTGCTGGATCACACATGAGGGACACAGTCGACAGATTTGTAAGTAATTATCACAAATGCGAAGTTAACAAAACCTTACCAGATATCTCATAGTAATAAAGGTTACCAGAGCTGGAGCACCGATGTGACCAGAGGAACCACATTAAAGCTAAAAAGACTATAGCTCAGAAAGCAGAAAACAAAGGTTCTTGTGCACACCATTTTATACTCTCCTAGGATGCATTGGACCCCCAAGAACACCAGGCACGATGAACAATTACACATTTGATTAGTAAGTACTTTCTGGGATGTAGGCAGTGGTAGAAGAGGTGCAACGTTTGCCTATGTCCTTGAAAGGTTCCTAGTGTAGCTGCCCTGAATGTGCCGCTCCCCATGCAAGGAGCACTCATCCATTCATCAGGTACGTGATGAGGAATAATGCCGAAAACCAGTCAATGTTTCACCTACAATAATGGCACTCTACTTGGGAATTCTACCTTTGTTACATTCAAGGTGCATTATGCTTTCGTTGATTTTTCATAATACTTCTACAAAAGTTCTCAACGTGTTTCTTAACATTGTGAATTCTACCCTTCATAAGGATAAGGGCATATTGTACTTTTTCTGAAATACTCTAAATCAAACATTTTTGTTTAGAACTAAGTTTCTCCCTCGATACCAAATGTATTATAGTTGGAAGCTCTCCAGCCACACAAAGCAAATGCTTACTCAGTTGAATATTCGCACCTTATTCTTGACCTTCACTTCTGGCATTACATTTTAATCTATTAAAGTATATTTTTCAATGCTTACTTACAACACGTTTGTAGTGTCATTGTCACGTTTCCAAAACGTAGGTGTTGCAACCCCAACATCCATAACTTCACCATGTGTTCATGTAGTCTCTAAATCATGGCACAATCATCAATCATCTCACCTTCCATGTTCAATCCATAAAGGCAACTGGAATCTAGAATTATCATTAAATCCATATAGTGGTTTTGAATTTAGGAAGAAAATACACCAACAATATCGAACCATTTCATTATCGTCTTTCCACCTCTTGGTAATTTGGATCAGTTTCACACATCTAAAAACGAAGTTGCAATACTGATTTGTAATAATATTGAATTCAACCAAATGTGACACATCAAATGCATATCACTAGTGTGTGTGGATGACCTAAGATCATTCATTCTCGATTTCATTTTCGTGATATTTGACCAATGTTTCATTTGAAGTATCACATGTAGCAAAGTATGTTATTCAAATCTTCTAGTCTGTCAAAGAATGTGAAGTAAGATTTCCTTCAATTGCGATTTTGCACCACAAGTAGGTGTATGTACCGTTATTCAAGTCTACTTTTCCACTAGGCCCAATTGTCATACAAAGAGTTCCACCACTAGAGATGTTACTATTTTAGACGTCTTTCAGGGCCTTTGATAGTTGAATGCCCTTGTCTCTATCCATCCTATCCCATACACCAAAATCAAGTGCTGGATGTTTGGCCTCCTATTTGAGACATTCATAGCATTAAGTTGGAAGGTACTGTTCTGCTTTACACAGTAAGCAGATCTGATTGTCTGCAAAAAGAATTCTTTATCATATATCTCACCCGTGTGGGCCCTCATGACCAACCTGTTTTTATGGTTGTTATATTGAAGGTCAGTTTCTAGAGCAAACAGAAGGGAGGAGTGGGGGCGTCCCCTGCCTAATACCAGCATTTGTAAAGCGCACAGCTACCTCAGGCGAGGTGTCCCGGCGCTGGGGGCCGTCTGGAAGATTAAGCGAGCTATTGCCCAGAGTCCCAAGGTGCTGGGCTAACCTGCTGCCGGCGCCGGGGATTGAACCCTGAGCCCCTATAGTCCGGTGTCAGACGTCCTTGCCGCTTCACCACACCTCTTCCCTACTTACCAGTGACGGCTGGTGACCTTTGAAAGTGATGGGGCATAAAAGATTGGTATGACTTTTATATAGTGAGCTTTCGGGCAAGCTTAATGGACAAAAGTGGCGTCCAGGCTGGATCCTACTCCAGAAGAAACAATTTGAAAAAACGATCTGCCCATCTTCAACCACCTCTCTTTCCTCTTCGGCAGCCTCTTTTCACTCTTCCCCGAATGCATTTTCTTGCATCTCCCTCACTTCACCACGTTCAAACATACACTGCACTCACTCACATTTAAACAATTTATTTTACTTTTGCTTTTGCCCTGTAAATATTTTGCCATCTGTGCACCCTCTTCACACACATTTTCACAAAATTGCAATTACAGCTGGAATGCATCACCGTGGTTCTGTGTGCTCTGCAGAGAGGCCAACCCACTGGCAGGCACTTTGCTTTGGCTTCAGTGTCAGAACACTCAATCAAACCCCCTCATAAACACCTGCACAACTCAAAGTATGCACAGAAAAAATTACAGACAAAAACACAACATGATTAAATAGCTAATTCTCGAGGGAGGCAAGATTAAGTAAAACTTGAAATAAGAGAGGAACTAAATCGCTGACATGCATTGCCTTAACGTTTTTAACACTCATTGTCCATAAATCAATCCATGTTTTTGCCATTAATGTTGTTAAGGGCATGAAGATCGGACCAGTTTTAATGTCATACAGCAGATAACTGTCTATTGTACATATCTCGTCTTTGCCCTCGACTCAGATATTTGTATCAACTTCACAAGGGACCAAGAACACTGTCCTGCTCGTCTTCTGCATCCATTTCACGGGGGAACAAATGCTGCAACTCCACTTCCAACAGAGCCAGCGATGTGCAGCCAGGGCCTGGGGTGTCACAGGGGGGGTGGTTAGGGTGGCCAGGGGTCTCAGAACAAAAGACATAATAGACGATTAGCATTCTAACACTTACCATTACCGAAGACAAGGCACCAAAACACACGTGCATGGTGCTTGCATTCACTCCTACGTTTGACGAATGGGAAAGGGTGGGATCTATGCCTGTGAATGAGGGACGGCTGCTCTAACGCAGGGAGGGAGATTCCAACGCCCCAAACTGTCGGGGTTTTCCAGTCCCACAACCAGCTGAACCAAGATCCGCGGGAGCGAAGATAATGCCCCTTCACTCCCAAAGGGTATAGTCACCTCTAGTCAGGTAAACACACCAAAGGTAGACTGATGCCCCCCTAGGGAGTGGAGAGACCAAAAGGACCACCTGGGCTTCTTTCAAGAAGGAATATCTGTAAATCGGGGAACCCTGCAGATAACAGAGAAACAGAAGAGAAAAAGATTATAGAGGGATAAATGCCCATACAGAAATATAAGACTACTAGAGTAAAGAGTCACTTTGTATGCTTGCCCATACTCACTTGCACATTGCCAGTGTGACACTTTAAAAGGTTCTCTCCAAATAACAATAAAAAAGGTGAAGCGTAAGTAGTGTTCCTTTCTTGCACACAGTGTATAAAGTTCCAAGTAGAATCCCAAAAAAGGCAAACTAGACTCCAGCGAACCTGACTTCAAGGTCTTAGGCAGATTAAGCTGATGTTTGTCCAGTCTTCGCAAATGAAGGGAAAGGGGGCTGAATCCGAAAAGATGCAGATAATCAATAACCAAGAAAAAGGTCCAAGTTTAAACAGCGACTTATCCTGCGCCGTTATCTGTGTGCTTCTGAAAGATGGCAGCGCTTGTTTCACCCACCGCACTCATCCATGCGTAAAAAAACAGGTCTGTGACCGGGATAGGGATTAGCGCGACTCCGCGCACCAGGGAAATCCTCAGCGCCTCACAGCGCGGCAAAGTGAAGAAAAAGAAATAATAAACATCCGTTATCAGCGCGTCCTCGCGCTAAGGGCAGAAATAAAAGCAGCGTTTCACGGCCGCTTGCCAAAGTCCACACAAGGGGAGGGTAGAATAGAATTGCTGGGGAAATTCAGAGAGGAAACCCAGGTATTACATGGGAAGCAATCCAGCAGCAGTTCCACTCAGGAGAGTTTTCCAAACTCGAACAGGCAAGGAAAAAGGCGTGGTCCTAGCCAAGGATGAAAGCCAAGCACCTGGTAATGGGAGCTGGCTCTCTATATGCTGGAAAAGGTCACCTGACCTCTCCTAGTGCAGCATGGGAAAGCATACAACGTGATAGCCATCGCAGTGTATTCTGGGAATTGTAGTGCCTGAATGGTTATTAGGCAGGGAAAGGGTGCAAGAAGCCTGACGCCTGACAGTTCTCCCCCTAACGGCCTAATTACAGGTCTAGGTTTAGAAGGGTGTAATGCATGGAATCTTCTCACTAATACTGGAGCATGAATGTTTTCCGCAGGCTCCCAGGTTCTATCTTCAGGTGCATATCCCACCCAATCTACAAGATATTGTAGCTTTCCCCTGTATCTTCGGGAATCTATAATACAACGGACTTCGTACTCTAGTTCCCCTTCAATGGTGATGGGAGGGGTGGTGGTTCAGAACAGGAAGGAGTGGCAAAAGGTTTGAGCAAAGAAGTGTGAAAGACAGGATGTATATGCATGTCTGATGGAAGCTCTAATTTCATTGCTACAGGGTTAACTTTCTGTATTATAGAAAATGGACCCATATATCGGGGCTGGAGTTTGCGTGGTCCAGGTAGCCTAAGGTTTTTGTGGATAGCCATACCCGGTCTCCCACCACATAATCAGGTGCAGGACGTCTGTGTGTGTCAGCGTGTTTTTTCATCTGTTGTTTGGCTTCAAGTAACTCTAGTTTGGCCTGTTCCCATATGGACATAAGGAGTTTGTGGTGTTCAGTGACTGCTGGCACGTCTAACAATTCGGGCGGAAGGTGTAGTGGGAGAAATTTAGGATGGCAACCAGTAACAAAATAAAAGGGAGAAATCTTGGAAGCGGAGTGCATAGAATTATTATAAGCAAACTCAGCTAAGGGGAGGGCTTGGACCCAATCACTGGTAGTGGTGCTAATCAAACATCGAAGAAACTGCTCAAGGGTTTGATTGGTCCTTTCTGTCTGCCCATCCGTTTGCGGATGGTAAGCCGAAGAGAGTCTGTGGTCTATGTGAAGCACGTTGCACAGTCCTTGCCAGAATTTAGATACGAACTGCGGACCTCTATCTGATACAATCACAGTGGGTAACCCATGCAGTTTCACTATGTTTGCTATGAATACCTCTATGAGGTCTTTAGCCTTCGGAAGTTTCTTGAGAGGAATGAAATGGGCCATCTTGGATAACATATCCACTACTACCAGTATGACAGTAAACCCTCTGCTCCCTGGTAGATCTGTGATAAAATCCATGCTGATACAGGACCAAGGGCAGTCAGGGACAGGTAAAGGCTGTAAAAGCCCTGCAGGAGCACAATGCAGAGGTTTCTGTCGGGCACATGTAGGACAGGCTTTGACAAAATTAGAAATGTCTTGGGACATACCCTTCCACCAGAACCATCTCTGACAGGTTTGCAGGGTCTTTTCTCCACCGGGATGTGCGGCCATGGGTAGGGTGTGACACCAGTTCATAATCATAAGTCGTGTTTTTTCTGAGGGGAGAAACAGACGGTCCTTGTGGTAAAACAAACCCTTCGCTATTTTATTCAAAGGGTCTGCCAACCATTTCCCTCGATCCAGTTTGGTAAACTCCTGTTCTAACAGCAAGAAAAAGAGTCGGAATCAACCTCTTGCCGTTCACCCAGTGCAATGATTTTATTCTCTGGTATGATGGGTACAGGGGTCTCCTCTATGTACCTATGATCTTTTCCCAACCGTGATAGGGCATCTGCTTTTCCGTGCTTGGTTCCTGGACGAAATGTAATAACAAAATCATATTCACAGAAAAAGGATACCCATCTCATCTGTCTGGGGGTAAGGGCTTTGGCAGACCGGAAGAATTGGAGATTTCTATGGTCAGAATAGATAGTTATGGTATGAGGGGACCCTAACAAATAATGCCGCCACTCCTGGAACGCCATCTTTATAGCCAAGAGTTCTCTTTCTCCTATTGTATAATTCTGTTCAGCTTGTGACAGGGTTTTCGAGAAGTAGGCTACTGAATGGAGGGTGCCTGACTTTACGTCCCGCTGGGATAACACTCCACCTACTGCATACTGGGAAGCATCAGCTTCCACAAAATAGGGCTCCGTCTCATCTGCATGTCTGATAATGGGTGCCGAGGTGAATCTGTTCTTCAGGGCACGAAAGGCTGCCTCCGCAGCGTTGTCCCATTCAAACGAAACTCCCTTTTTAATAATCTGGTTATGGGAGCCACTAGTTCAGAGAAGTGATGTATAAATCTTCTATAAAAATTAGCGAATCCTAAGAAGGATTGCACTTCCCTGACGGTTTTGGGGCTAGCCCAACTGGTGATAGCAGACACTTTGGTAGGATCCATATGAATACCATCAGGGGAAATAACAAAACCTAAGAAGTCCACTTTCTGGGTATGAAAAAGACACTTGTCCAATTTAGCGAACAAATGATTATCCTGGAGTCGTTGTAGTATTAGCCTCACGTGCTCCAAATGCTCTTGTTCAGTCTGAGAATAGATGAGAATGTCGTCTATATAGACTATAACAAATATGTCTAGGTATTCTCGGAGTATCTCATTCACAAAAAATTGAAAAGCCGCAGGGGCATTGCATAAGCCAAAAGGCATTACGCAATATTCATATAATCCAAACTTAGTACGGAAAGCCGTCTTCCACTCATCTCCTTCCCTGACTCGTATCAGATGATAGGCCCCTCTCAAATCAAGCTTGGTAAAGATCTTGGCCTTGCGCACCTGATCCAGGAGATTGGAGATGAGTGGAAGAAGGTATTTGTTTTTACCGTCACTTTGTTCAGTGCACGATAGTCCAGGCACGCTCTCAATCCCCCTTCTCTCTTAGGAATAAAAAAAATAGGAGAGGACACGGGGGAGGTTGAATGACGGATAAAGCCCTTCTTCAACATGTCCTGAAGATACTCAGAGAGATATTTAGTCTCGGGTTCAGTTAAAGCATATACTCTGCTAACCGGCAGCTCGGCGCCAGGAATCAAATCTATCCTGCAATCATAGGCTCTGTGCGGGGAAGTGCAACAGCCTTCTCTTCATCAAAGACACCAGCGAAGTCGAGATACTCAGAAGGCAGGATTGGGGATTTGGAATCGGAAAGAGCGCAACACAAAGGGGCTTGCCATAAGGTGGTTTCTTGATAGCAATGTGTCATGCAATAGGAGGACCGTAGCGTTACTTTTCTGGAGACCCAATCTATATGTGGATTGTGCAGTTGTAACCAGGGCACTCCTAATATGGCTCCAAAGTTAGGGGTGTCAATCAGATCGAATGAGACAACTTCGGAATGTCCATTATCACATACCATGATAAGTTCCGGAGTGTGATACTCTACCAATCCAGAGGATAACTCAGTCCCATCTACCGCTCTTACTCTTTCAGGTTGTGTCTTAGGAATAAATTGCAAACCAAGTGCCTTGGCTACTGTGATATCTAGAAAATTCCCTGTAGCCCCTGAGTCTATCAATATAGACATAGATTTTCTATGTTGGGTGGGTAAAACAAAGACAACAGTAATAGTGAAGTGTTTAGGCACAGGAGACAGGGTGTTGGCCAATGGCCGTGAGATCTGTAACAAAGACGGACTTGGAGGAGCGATCTCTGGACTCTCCAAGTCAATTAGTTTTCCAACGACATAGCAGCCCCTGAACTAACCACAGTACTCCTCAGAGCAGCACTGGGTTTGACGGGACATTCCGTGGCAAAATGTCCACCCTTCCCACAGTAGAGACAGAGTTTTAGTTTTCTTCTTTTCTCTCGTTCTTCTGTGGACAAAGGGCCTCTTACCCCTCCTATTTGCATAGGCTCGCTAGTGTCCTTAGTATCTTTCTTTTCACTTCGAGAAAAGACAAAACGAGGGTATTCTCCCTTGTTCTTTTCTCCTTTTCTTTCTGTCAAGCGATGGTCTAGCTTGACCACTAGGTCCATAAATAATGAACAATCCTCTGGGGGATCCACTATCTGGGACAGGATGTCTTTAAGCTCATCTTTTAAACCTCTATAGAACAGAGAAGTTCTCTTCTCCTCAGGCCACTGAGTCTCCGTGACTAACCGGTTAAAGGTGGTAATATAGGTTAACAGGTCTTTCGAGCCCTGTTTGAGATTAAGCAATTCATTGTCGCTTGCCTGCATGTACGAGTGACGAGCAAAAGACTTCTCATTCGTTCTTTGAACTGAGGCAAGCTGTACAGAATGGCATCGTCATTTTCTACAAGAGGTACTGCCCAGAGGGCTGCATTCCCACTTAAATAAGATATGATAAAGGCTACCTTAGCCGCATCATCTGGGAAGGAGGCCGCACGACATAGAAATTGAAGGTGGCATTGATTCATAAATACAGCGTACTTGTTGCTATCCCCATTGAACCTCTCCGGCATGGCTAAGGGTGTGTGGGGTGGAGTAACTACAGTCACATTAACTGGGGCGGTAGTAGGAGTAGAGGGAACACTTGTAGCTGTAGGAGGACTTTGAAACTGACCTGGCTGAATGTAACTGCGTTTGAACTTAGGGTGGGTTTCAGTCCCTGTGGCCTCCAATTGTTTGTGGGTTTTTAGAATATCTAGTTCCGTTACAAGACGCTGATTCTCCCCACGTAATAGTCTAAGCTCAGTTTGCAGATTAACCACAGTAGTGGCTAACTCAGTCATGGTAATTTCAGGTTTGTCAAGGGACATGGGATCAGTCATGAGCGCTTCATAAGAAGCGCCTTTACTCATCTTCGCTCAGGGGACTTTAAGTTCGTGGGCTTGGCTTTCTGTCGGGGTTTTCCAGTCCCACAACCAGCTGAACCAAGATCCGCGGGAGCGAAGATAATGCCCCTTCACTCCCAAAGGGTATAGTCACCTCTAGTCAGGTAAACACACCAAAGGTAGACTGATGCCCCCCTAGGGAGTGGAGAGACCAAAAGGACCACCTGGGCTTCTTTCAAGAAGGAATATCTGTAAATCGGGGAATCCTGCAGATAACAGAGAAACAGAAGAGAAAAAGGTTATAGAGGGATAAATGCCCATACAGAAATATAAGACTACTAGAGTAAAGAGTCACTTTGTATGCTTGCCCATACTCACTTGCACATTGCCAGTGTGACACTTTAAAAGGTTCTCTCCAAATAACAATAAAAAAAGGTGAAGTGTAAGTAGTGTTCCTTTCTTGCACACAGTGTATAAAGTTCCAAGTAGAATCCCAAAAAAGGCAAACTAGACTCCAGCGAACCTGACTTCAAGGTCTTAGGCAGATTAAGCTGATGTTTGTCCAGTCTTCGCAAATGAAGGGAAAGGGGGCTGAATCCGAAAAGATGCAGATAATCAATAACCAAGAAAAAGGTCCAAGTTTAAACAGCGACTTATCCTGCGCCGTTATCTGTGTGCTTCTGAAAGATGGCAGCGCTTGTTTCACCCACCGCACTCATCCATGCGTAAAAAAACGGGTCTGTGACCGGGATAGGGATTAGCGCGACTCCGCGCACCAGGGAAATCCTCAGCGCCTCACAGCGCGGCAAAGTGAAGAAAAAGAAATAATAAACATCCGTTATCAGCGCGTCCTCGCGCTAAGGGCAGAAATAAAAGCAGCGTTTCACGGCCGCTTGCCAAAGTCCACACAAGGGGAGGGGTAGAATAGAATTGCTGGGGAAATTCAGAGAGGAAACCCAGGTATTACATGGGAAGCAATCCAGCAGCAGTTCCACTCAGGAGAGTTTTCCAAACTCGAACAGGCAAGGAAAAAGGCGTGGTCCTAGCCAAGGATGAAAGCCAAGCACCTGGTAATGGGAGCTGGCTCTCTATATGCTGGAAAAGGTCACCTGACCTCTCCTAGTGCAGCATGGGAAAGCATACAACGTGATAGCCATCGCAGTGTATTCTGGGAATTGTAGTGCCTGAATGGTTATTAGGCAGGGAAAGGGTGCAAGAAGCCTGACGCCTGACACAAACCATGACACTGACAGCGTCACTGGCCTATAAAGAATACTGCCATAGACTACAATGGCAATGATTCATTTTGAAGGGCTTTGAAACAGTAAGCCGTGCGTCCCAGTTCAGAAAGTTGATTTACTGCCTGGCTTCCGTCTCCTGATTTAGAGCAAGGCGGGGCAGGCAGCCTGGGACAGACAGCCCAGACTTAAATACAACGATTTGTTTAGAGATACAATTGTATCTCTAAAGAAATCTATTTAATATTTGTACAAGTATGTGAAGGAAATAAATCCAGGGGGGCACAGTCCCAGAGCCCTAATGGAGAATCCGCTCCTGATACTTACTTAAAATAAAAGAATTGAATTTGAGATGCTGGTGTTAACTCTGATTCAGTTGAATGATTAAATATAGTTAGCCCATGTGAGCCTTGTGATTTTTATGGCCCTGACCCAAGACCTAAGTAAAGCAACAATCCAAACATATGCTTTCTCTGCATCCAATGAGGTGGTTTTTTTGTCACTGTGAGGATAAGTTCATTTAATACCTTTGTGACGTTAGTTGCTTTCCTCTGTTTGATAAAGCCTGCCCTGCAGTGGGAGTCAGCTTGAGTATAATTGTGTTACCAGGGGCGGCAGTATTTATGTAACTAGCTTGCCATCTGTATTCAGTGATGCTATTGGGTGATATTGGTTACACTCTTTGAAGTTTTTGTTTGATTTCACTTTGCATTGTAGGGGAGCCTCCATCATAATGTTCATTACTTTGTTAGAATGGAGAAACAAGTTGAACTGCTTTGTTAATAGAGGGATGCGCAGGACTTTGAAAGTCTCATTAAATTACATCCCAGGCCATTGGGCTTTATATTTTAGCATCCACATAATTGATACCTTAAACATCGAAAAGGAGAGTATGCCTAAGTAGGAAGTGTTTTCTCCTTGGTCCAAAATACTCTTGCTTTAGTAGTCCATGAAAGTGGTTAACATGTTCGAGTCAGTGTATTGTAAATTGCCATGGTTGGACTGGAGCTAAGCCAGTGCTTATCTCCAGTTGCTAAGCGTAGGCTTAGCCAGTGGAGCCCATGCATTGGAACGGCAGAATAAGGAAGAAGGTGGTCAGACGTTGGCCTCCAGCAGGGGCAGATAGAGTGTGGTGTACCGCAGATCCCGTCGGGTCCAGCTTCAGGGCATTCCTCCCAGTGCTCATCGCCTGCCAACTGAAGCATACCTCAGAGGAGCAGAGGTCTGCTTGTTTTGTGTGTGAGGTCAGGGGTTGAACTCAAACCTAGTGCCTCACCAGGAAAGACCACACCAATCTGAAAGAGACCATTAGTTATAGATTCCTTACCTTAGAATTACCCCCAGGCGTCAGACTGGATGAGGATAATTTTTCGTCAGCAGTACCCCTGCGCGTCGAAAGGTGGTGTCGGTTGGCTCCGCGTTCGTCGTTGGCGTCGTGGTCGCCGGGATGATGTCGCGGTTGCTATTTAGACGCCGCCCTCGCGCGCTGACATCAGTTCTTTTTTTTTTTTTTTTTCCCCGCACCAGCCAGCGCAGTTCCGGAGAGAACAGTACCTCCAGTCACTTTTTGACTGACTTTTTCTCGACTTTGTCGACATTGTTTTTGAGTCCGTCGACTCCTGGTGCACGAGGGATAGCCAGTTTCAAGGCTTGCGGTTCCTGCCGACGGTTGATGTCGGTGATGGATCCGCACCGCGTGTGCCTGTTTTATCTGGAACCCGACCACGACTCCAAGTCGTGTTCCGACTGCCGAACTCTTTGTAGGAGCGGTCCCGAAAGCTTCTCGAGGACCGGCAGTCCGCTCTGCACCGATCGAGGTCCCGTTCGCGTGTGAGGTCGAGGGACCGGTTGCGGAGCCACTACCACCAGTCCTCTTCCAAGTCTTCACACTCCTCAGGTAAGTCGAAGCACAAGAAGAAGTCGAAGAAGCATCGTCGCTCTTCGACTTCTCCCCGTCCGTTGGCCGACGCGACGAGGGATGCGGGTGATGCCCGTCCCGCGGCTCCGTGTGTGGAGCCCGCTGGTTCGACTCTGAATTTCCCTCCCTTCCCGGACCCCGTAGCGACCCCTGCCCAGCTTCGGAGTTTCTACGAAGCGATGCATGCCATCTTTGGGCAGCCCGACTCCGCCGGCGCGCCTTCGGACCCCGCAGACTCGGCTGGGGGCCCTGAGCCTTCGACGCCGACGGTTTTGGCCCCAGCACCGCAGGACCCCCTTTGGATCCAGGCCTGGATCCGGATTGGCGCCGGTTGACCTCATTACACCTCCACCGGCGTTCATTCAACAGGCACCGCAGCCGACTCCGGTTGTGTCCCCAGCCGGCGTCGACCCCGGCCTCCATCCCGACGTGGGCACGGAGTCGGACCGGCATCGACCGACACCGGATCCGTCGCCGATGGGTACTTTTGTACCCCTGTTCCACCCTGGTTCTTTTAGGCCAGATTAGCAACCAGAGTAGGGTGAGGAGGACTGGGAGGGGTCTGGAGACCCTTTAACTGAAGTATGATCCGGACTGGAGAGAGGAGTTGGGGGATGCCAGTGGTCTCGACACCTCCCCAGACCTTGGCATGTTGTCTCCTCCTGCCGTGGCTACGGAGGAGGGAGCTTCTTACGCAATTGTGTTGCGTAGGGCGGCCGAGGCTCTCAACCTTGAGCTACCTACAGTGGCGGTCAGGACTAACCTCCTGACTGAGGTGCTTCATCCGGCAGCGAGCTCTTCGGAGCCCCTGCTGCCGTTTAATGAAGCCCTCACTGACATCTTTTGGGCACCTGGTCCAAGCCCAACACAGGGGCTCCTGTGGATAGGATGATTGCCGGGCGACCCCACTTTCCTCTCCCAACACCCCACCCCTGAGAGTTTGGTGGTCCAAGCCTCTACGTCCAAAGGCGCGTTCCCTAACGCACCACCTGATGGGGAATCCAAGAAGCTGGACCATCTTGGGAAGATGTTTTCTTCCTCCAGCTTGGGACTGCGGTCGGTGAACACCGCATGTCTATTGGGCCATTACACCCACTCCGTGTGGAATACGGTGGCTCAGTGTGCTCTCTGGTGCAGTCGCCGAGGGGATAGACGCAACCAAGTTCACCATCAGATGTGGACTGGATACTGCCGACTCGCTAGGCAGGACGATTTCAGCGTCGGTAGCCCTTCGACGCTACGCCTGGCTGAGGTCGACTGGTTTTTCCGGGGATGTCCAAGCTACCCTTCTGGACATGCCCTTTGATGGCCGTCGCCTGTTCGGTGACAAAGCAGATAACGCGCTAGAGCGCTTCAAGGAGTCTCGGGCTACGGCCAGGTCCTTGGGCCTCTCCACCACCCGTCCTGCGCTGTCTGCTTTTCGCCCCTTTCGTGGCTACGGAAGGAGTGCCCCACCACGTTTCGCCCAGAGCCACAGGCCGGCGCAAGCTGTTCAGCCCCTGCGCGGCCAGAACGTGGGACCCACCGCCGTGGGTCTGGGGGCCAGCGAGCGGGCCAGTCCAGCACCACCCCCTCAGCAGCAGCTTCCAAACCCTCCTAGTCCGACCTTTCAGGGCCACCAATCGCCAGTGGGCGGCAGGATTTGCCATCACCTCCCCCACTGGTGCACCATTACGTAGGACAGGTGGGTTTTGCAAATAGTCCGAAGGGGCTACTCCCTCCCCTTCGAGACTACCCATCCATGCCACCTCAGCACCATCGCATGTCAACAGGAAGTTTCGGCTCTCTTGGCCAAGGGAGCCATCGAGCGAGTTCCTGCCCCAGAAGTAGGTCGTGGTTGCTATTCCCACTACTTTCTGGTGCCCAAGAAGGACAAAGGCCTGCGTCCTATATTGGATCTCAGGAACGTCAACCGCTTCCTCCGGAAGGAGAAGTTCAAAATGTTGGCGCTAGCTCAGGTCCTGTCTGCCCTCGACCCTGGAGACTGGATGGTAGCGTTGGACTTGCAGGGCGCTTACTTTCACATCCCCGTCCTGCCAGCCCACCGACGTTACCTGCGGTTCACGGTAGGCCATGAGCACTTTCAGTTTACCGTGCTCCCCTTTGGCCTTACCAGCGCCCCTCGTGTGTTCACGAAAGTCGCAGCTCATCTGCGCAGATCAGGGGTTCCAGTCTTCCCCTATCTCGATGACTGGCTGTTGAAGGCGGGCTCGCCCCAGGCAGTCGTCTCACACCTCCAGACTATGGCGGACCTCCTGCATTCGCTGGGGTTCACTATCAACGTGCCGAAGTCGCACCTAATTCCCTCTCAGAAGCTCCTTTTCATCAGAGCGGTTCTGGACACGACGCAGTTTCGGGTTTATCCCCCTGAGCAGCGAGTCCGGGATTTTCGGGCTATAATTCCGATCTTTCAGCCTCGATCCTGGGTTTCGGTCAGAATGACCCTGAGGCTGCTGGGCCTCATGGCCTCCTGCTGGTGGAGCATGCCAGGTGGTATATGCGGGCTCTGCAGTGGGACCTGAAGTTCCAGTGGGCACAGCATCAGGGGAATCTGTCAGATTGCGTACAGATCTCGGAGGGCACTGCATGTCCATTGCAGTGGTGGCTAACGAACCAGGATTGGGTCAACGGCAGATCCCTCTCCGTTCCCCAACCGGAGTACACAGTGGTGACGGATGCATCACTTCTGGGGTGGGGTGGCCACCTGGGAGAGGCGGAGATCAGGGGCCTCTGGTCTCCGGCGGAGTCCGAGCTCCACCTCAACCTGCTGGAGCTCTGGCCGATTCGTCTTGCACTCAAAGCATTCCTTCTCTCTGTCCGGGGAAGAGTAGTGCAGGTGTTCACGGACAACACCACCGCCATGTGGTACTGCAACAAACAGGGCGGGGTGGGGCCGTGGACCCTTTGTCAAGAGGCTCTCCGCCTCTGGACATGGCTGGCTCATCAGGGCATATCCCTGGTGGTTCAACACCTGGTAGGTTCCCTGAATGCCAGGGCGGACGAACTCAGCCGCAGGTGCATGATGGATCACGAATGGCGTCTTCACTCGGAGGTGGCGCAAGGTCTCGTTCAGCAGTGGGGAGAGCCTTGGTTTGATCTATTCGCCACCGAAGAGAATGCGCAATGTCAGCAATTCTGCGCGTTGGAATTTCCAAGGCGGCACTTGCTAGGCGATGCTTTTTGTCGCGATTGGAGTTGCGGTCTTCTACATGCCTTTCCGCCTATACCACTTCTGCCCAGACTGCTGAAGAAGATCAAGCGCCCGGGCCCAAGTCATTCTTGGGGCTCCGGATTGGGCACGAAGAGTCTGGTATCCCGAGCTGTTACACATGGCCATCGATCCTCCGATCCGACTGCCTCTTCAGGAGGATCTTCTGTCGCAGCAGCAGGGGATGGTCCTCCACCCGAACCTGTCCAGCCGCCACCTCCTTGCGTGGAGATTGAGCGGCGACAGTTGACAGCCTTTGACCTTCCTCCTGAAGTCTGTGATGTTATCTTGGCAGCCAGGCGTCCCTCCACTAAGACGGTATACGTCTGCAGATGGAACAAATTTGTGGCATGGTGCGCAGCAAAGGCTGTTTATCCCCTTTCTGCCCCCCTTTCTGAGGTTCTCTTGTTCCTCCTGTCTTTGGCCCAGTAGGGCTCTGCTCTGGGCGCTCTGAAGGGCTACCTCTCGGCCATTTCAGCCTTTCTTAGGCTTCCTGATCAGCCTTCTCTTTTCAAGTCCCCTATTGTAATTCTCTTCCTTAAGGGCATTACTCATCTTTTTCCTCCTGTCCCCTTCATAATGCCTCAGTGGGACTTGAACTTGGTTTTTACTTTCCTTATGTGTGCTCCCTTTGAGCCGCTTCATAACTGTCCTCTCAGACTTCTTACTTTAAAGACTGCCTTTCTGGTTGCCATCACCTCTGCTCGCAGGGTGAGTGAGCTCCAAGCTCTTTCTTCTAAGCCTCCCTTTCTGGCTGTTCATCCGGACAAGGTCGTCCTCAGAACCAGACCTTCCTTTCTTCCCAAGGTGGTTACTTCTTTCCACATTGTCAAACCATCACTTTGCCCTCCCTTCTTTCTGCCTCCGCATCCTTCTAAGGAGGAGGAGAAGCTCCACTGTCTGGATCCAAAACGTGCGCATTCATTTTATTTGGATCGCACCAAACAATTCCGGGTGGATGACCAGCTCTTTGTTGGCTACGTGGGCGCCAAAAAAGGTCGGTCCGTCCACAAACGGACCATCTCTAGGTGGTTCGTTTTGTGCATTAAAGCTTGCTACTCTTTGGCAAAGAAGGAGCCTCCAGTGGGACTGCGCGCCCATTCCACCAGGGCGATGGCTGCTACCACTGCTTTGGGACGGGGCGTCCCCCCTCAAGGACATCTGTCAGGCAGCTACGTGGGCATCTCTGCACACGTTCACAAAACAGTACTGCCTGGACAGCCAAGTCCGGAGAGACGGCTTCTTAGGCCATTCTGTTCTCCAGGACTTTCTGGTGTGAACTTAGTTCGCAGACCCACCTCCGGGGTTGGTATTGCTGGGGTATCTATTCTAAGGTAAGGAATCTATAACTAATTGTCTCTTTCAGATGAATAAGTTACTTACCTTCGGTAACGATATATCTGTAAGAGACATAGATTAGTTATAGATTCCTTACCGCCCCACCCATCCTCCCCGTTCTGCGAACTGACTTCTAGGGTTAGGGAATCCCTTTCAGGGCACTAGTTTTGTGCACCAGTGGTCAGTGTCTTGCATGGCTCTGCGCTTGTGGCGTGGAATGTCATGTAAAAGAACTGACGTCAGCGCGCAAGAGTGGCGTCTAAGTATCTTCCGCGACGTCATCCCGGCGACCACGACGCCAACGACGAATGGGGAGCCAACCGACGCCACCTTTTGACGTGCAGGGGTACTGCTGACGAAAAATTCTTCGGATCCAGTCCGACGCCTGGGGGTAATTCTAAGGTAAGGAATCTATAACTAATCTATGTCTCTTACAGATATATTGTTACCGAAGGTAAGTAACTTGTTCGTTGGGCAATAGCCTCAGGGTAAGGCATTGGCCCTCTTGTCTCACCCCACCGGCCATGATCCTCTGGCCAGTTGGGATGCCAGACACTGCAAGTGGTACCATGGTGAAAGGGGTGCATTATGCACCCATGGGCATGCATGGCAACTGGAGATGAGCGCATTCCCTTGCCCAGGCACAACATGGAAAGTCAGGCCTGGGATCCATTTGGCGGTGTTGGTCAGGTAGCGGGCTGCCCGGCAAATGAACCGGAGCCTGTGGATTCTCCAACCTAATCCCTGGCGCCGAAGGGCTGCTGGAAGTTCCATAGACTGTAGACCCAATGGCGGCCAAGTAGTCAACAAATTGTCCACTCCAGACTTCTGGTGTTTCTCACTGGCTAGCTGGCCAACAGGGTGGGAGGGAAGAAGTACCATGGCTGTAGCTGCAGCTTTAATTGCTATTGCATTTGAGAGCATTGAACGTCATCCATCACAGCGACCATCTTGTGTCAAAGTCCATGCTTGGCTGGAGACCTGGGCGAGCCCCTGAAGGCTTGAGCCATATGCGTGGCTGTGGCTCAGCTCGAGGTCCTCATGGAACTTCGAGACAAAAATGAGAAGCCTTCACGTGCTTTCTGCCGCCCCATATCTAAATCTCAAACTTAATGTTCCTTGAGAGTCTTCTTGTTTCAACTTAATTTAACGTTTAATTGTTGTATTTTACGACCATGTAATGTTATAGCTGCACAAAGTATTAAAGATCAAGCAAATGCAAGCAGGAGAGAATAGATTTTGCCATTGTTAGCTTTCTTTACCCATGAGTCTTCCTTGTTACTTTAGTCACGAGGAGCTTGGATTGAATTATATTGAGGATGGAATAAGACTTCTACCTCTTATACTGTGGGTCTCTATAAGGTCCAGTCCTAATGCTACCTTGAACCAAAGTGTTATACCGGTTTGTTTAAAAAGGGAAATCTATATGAATATTCCCTGGCAGCATCATTTAAAAAATATGATGGTTGAGTTGGGTAGGCCGCTTCTATTTACTGACCCATGCTGTGTGAATAAGTCTGACAAACTATAGGTCAAGATTTCTCTTTTGGAGAGCAGGAGGCTGAATAGAGGGATTCCTGAGTCAGCTAAATCAATGTTAAGACACTATGCTACTATTCATACTTGTAAGAAAATTGAACCCCATCTCATGATTACCTGAAGTTCTTCGAAAACATCGATCGACTAGATTAAGAACTGTAATTATTCGAAATATTTTAGGTTTCCCAGTAGGGCAATTCTGTTATTGGTCTGTCGGTATATGTCCCTGTCTGTTCAGGCACTATTGCACCTTATCGTTTTTCTGTAAATTCTATCAACAGTTTTTAAAGGATGTTTAATATTGGTATTTAGAAAATTCTATGTTAGGAGATGTAGAACAGACTTTTTGTACATTTTTTGTCTGAGTTGGATAGTTTTATTGCTGTTGGATCATTTTTATAATCTGCGGTGCGCTTTTGCAACTTTTAACTTATCTTTATATATTTGTTATACTTTGACTTTTATGATTACATGTTTTTCTAATCGAATAAAGTTGTTCATTTATTCAAGGCAAAGCTTTAACATTTGATGTAAATTGAGAGAGCGAGAAAAGGAAACCCTTCTAGTGGCTTAGATGTGCAATATAAAACCAGGAAACCTAGAATCAATCTATGCGCCCCTGCTTGACCAAAATGTGGGTTCCTAGGCAATTACCCTGTTTCACTATGCCCGTTGTTCCTTTTTCCTCACATTTGATAGCACCTTGAAAGACTTCAGTTCAGAATAGGCACTTTACAGATTTACTCTTGTGTGGGTGCTTTTATAGACTTCACCTTTGCTCCCTCTAAAATTGCAACTAGGCCACATATAGGGTGTACATGAAACTATCACTTGTAACAAATACACTCAATGCAGTGATACAGTCTAAAGTTCTAAATAAAACACATTTGCATGTTGAAGAAGTACACTTTTTCACTCTGTGTGGGATTGTCAGGTGTTGCAAGATTATTAATCTGAAATTGCTTAGCTCTTATCTTCAATAACTCAAGGCAACATCACTCTCACTCCTAGACTTGCAATATTGGTCATGGACGAATCTAACCGTAACCGATGTAGGAAAGGTTTGGTAGGCTTGGTTCTGCTTATCATGAAGTGAGACATAGCACAGGCTTAGAGGGCTACAGGACCACCTAGCCTTGTCAGATGAAAAGCGGGAATGGACCACTGCGGGGTCCTCGAGAGGCAGATCTGTTAATTCAGGGGATGCCCAAAGAAACACTGACACATCTGGTGGGCATGAGTGGAGCAGTTTGAAGTGCTGAATGCCTATTCGGACAGGGAGGAATTATATAGGAGTGAGTGCTTGCCCCATTGGCACTACTTAGACTGGCAGGTCTTGGGTCTTTTTGAACTTGCTGTACTGAATTGTTGTAATTACTGTATGTAAAATGCTTAATAAAATGTTTTTTTTAAAACTACACTATTTTGAACTTTGAAGAGTCTTTATCATATTTTTACTTTCTTTGTTGCCCGATGTACTTGCCAAATAAGCAGTTGGCTTGCCCATGTTACGACTCTTAGACCCAGGCCAGACCCTTAGCTCGGCTCTGGTTCGACTCACACTGTTCATTCTCTGGTTTGCTCACCTCTACCTGGGCGTAGATACATGCGTCATCATCTCACCAGGTGTGTGTTTGCAGTTTCCCTTCCTGGACACTATAAATTAGAAACAGCAGACTTTAATGGGGGCAGCCATAGTTGAGCGATATAAGGAAGTAAGGGAGGTCAGCTCCGCCACAGAACATGTGGATTAGTCTTAACAACTTAAGTTTTTTAGCCCTTGAACACCCATTTAAGGGATGAGCGGGGAACTGTTCCGACTTTGTGCCCTAGCTTAGACTCCCCCTCTGGGCGATGTCATTGAGTCACTACCGATGAGCTAAGCAACTGGCTCTCGATAAGCCCCCAGGTCATACTGTGTGAAAACCCCAGGTATTAATTTTCATTTACCCCACTACAATGATAACTTGTTAGAAAGCCATGAAGAATGCTGCCCTGGCCTTCTCCATATCCCTTACCAAGAGAAACTAAGCCAAGCTTGTCTGATTTTCAGTTAAAACGTCCTACAGGACGGTGCAGTATATCTTTGTGAAACATCCACTCACCCTTTGAGGCAGTGGCTTTTGTTCCTCGACTGGCTCTGTTCCATTTAAGCTGGCACCCAGACTAGTTTGCATATCATTGGTTTCTTTCTGCAGTGGCACAAACAAGCTAGAAACTGAATGGGATGAGATGCTGCCTTGAATAATTAGTAGTAGCTAATATTGATTTAAGCATTTCCATTCATCATTTTAAGCCATCTAGGAAATTCTAGCCTCACAGGTATGCCCAGATAGGGGCAACAGCTAGTTACAGGTGTTATGTTGAGAGGTATTGATCTTTAAGGCTGGTTTTCTCCTTTTGATGTGGGGTCAACACTGTTTAGCCTGCAGTTACTGCATTCATGAACTAAAAAACACAATGAAACAGAATGCTGTCTAATTCAGTTACTAGTGGCTAAGATTAATTTGTTAATTCCCATTCATCCATCATTGTTCTTATGTTTCTTTGAACAGTGGCTGGGCTTGACTGGCAGTCTCACCACTGATTTTGAGAAGGAACACATTAAGAACTGTGCAGTGGACATAGAACATGAATTTCCGCCTTCAGGTGGGACATAGTACCCTCTGCAGTTATGTTTAAAACACCTTCCGCACAGCCTTCTCAGCAAATATTTTTTTTTGTTAGTATATTTTATTGTGTTTTTTCTTAACCAAGATGAACACAAGTCTGCGCAACAAGCGCACTAAAACATTCTCATGCATCACGAATGTATCAATATAGTCGTTCACATATCTGGAATTTACCATTAGACCCACAGCATTCTCTATTACATAATAGCAAATCTTACAGGTCATATAGAGACAGTAGGCTGTGTTCTTAAATTGTGTGGACCCCTGTTTCTGTGAGCCCCCTAGATGAAGCCATGCCATCATCTTCATGTTCCATACCACAATACGCCCTCCATTGCTCCCAGATCTTTCTGAATTTGCGAGGGCATCCTCTGCTCTGATATACCACCTTTTCTGCTGCCATATACAAATCCATCCCTTGATGCATCAGAGATAGTATCTGTGATGCACCCCAGTATCTTGCCACATCTCGTTTTGCCACCACAAGTCCAAATGTGCAAAAGGTAAGTTTGGCACGGGGAAGGTCTATGTCATTGGGGATGCCAAGGAGCATGAATATGGGGTCTAGTGGGAGTTGTTCCTACAGTACTTAAGAGAGATCTGTGACAACCTCTGCCCAGTATGTCTGTATGTAATGGCATCCCCATATAGTGTGGATGAACGTATCCAGTCCTCCCATACATCGTAGGCATGTGGGGTGTCGGGGCCTTAGCCATGAGGTGCAATTTTTGACGATCATAATAGTTCCTGTGCCGCACCTTGAATTGAATAAGTTGCAGGCGCGTCTTTATGGCTACCTCCCTGGGCTGCATCAAGGCTGCCTCCCAGTGTATGTCCTCCAAATCACCCAGGTCCCTCAACCGTCTATATATATATATATATATCTCTCTCTCTCTCTCTCTCTCTCTCTCTCTCTCTCTCTCTCTCTCTCTCTCTCTCTCTCTCTTTCTCTCTCTCTCTCTCTCTCTCTCTCGCTCTTTCTCTCTCTCTCTCTCTCTCTCTCTCTCTTTCTCTCTCTCTTTCTCTCTCTCTCTCTTTCTCCCTCTCTCTCTCTTTCTCCCTCTCTCTCTCTCTTTCTCCCTCTCTCTCTTTCTCTCTCTTTCTCTCTTTCTCCCTCTCTCTCTCTCCCTCTCTCTCTCCCTCTCTTTTTCTCTCTCTCCCTTTTTCTCTCTCTCTCTCTCTCTTTTTCTCTTTCTCTCTCTTTTTCTCTCTCTCTCGTGCGCTAGGGTGTCTGTATGTTATTAATTGTCCGAAATGTATGTGAAACAGCTTCTTTTTCTAATGCTTCCATCAGGATACGTCTCTCCAACGGGGCATATTCCGAGATGTTGTTAGTGTCAATTCCCTCAGCCTGTCACAGTTGCGCAAAGTTCAGTAATTGTGCAGGTTGTAGTTGGTATTTGAGTCGCAGTATTGGAAAGGACATCAACTTGCCTTTTTCCAGTATATCTTCTACTGTGGATATACCAATGTTGTCCCAGGACTCGAAAGCATGAAGTATGGAGACTGCCGCCAGCCCTTCGCCCCTCCACAATGGAGTCTTCTGTGTGATCCTACTTATCCATCTCATATTTTTTGTGGCCTTTTGCCACACTAGCAGGGACATCTGTGTGGCCGGGGCCAAAGCACGAGAGCCCCCTCCCCCATATAGATAGTGAAGGTGTGAGTGTTTCTCTAACCCTATTCTCTCTAGACGGTATGTAGGGTGGTCTTGTGGAGCATCGATCCAGTCATTTATGGCAATTAAATGGGATGCCCAATAGTAGCCTTCGATGTCTGGCAGCGCTAAGCCTCCATTGTATTGAAACCTTTGTAGTGTACAGAGTGATATTCAGAGGGTGGCCGCCATCCCATAATGGTGTCCGCAGCCCTTTATTGATTGCTGCAAAAACAGTCGTATCGACTGGGTAATAAGTGTTCTGGAGAGCATATAGCAATTTGGGGAGGGTAATCATTTTAAAGAGGGCAGCGTTGCCCATAAGCGTTAGGTGGAGGCCTCCCCAACGCTCGACGTCCGTAAGAAAGCTGGCGAGCACTCTCCCGACGTTACGTGTGGTACAGATCTATTTTGAGTGGTCATGAAGATACCCAGGTATTGTAAACCTCCAGTTGACATTTGAAAACCCCCTGGAAGTGACAATACCGGTGCTGAGACCTGTGGGTCATAGGCTACTGACTTGGCCCAGTTGATGGTATAGCCAGATTGGGCCCCATATTCGTCTGTTACCTCAAAGAGGGTGGGGGTAGTAACCTCGGGTTTTGATACATTAAGAAGCATTTCATCACCGTATAGGGACAGTTTTTCTTCATATTCGTCCTCTTGAGATTTGTGGAACCCATGGATGTGTGCTTGTTGTCTAATCACGCAGGCCAGTGATTTTATTATTAAAGCAAATGAAAGACGGGAAAGGGCCCTGCCTGGTCCCACCTGCAAATTGGGAATTTGACAGATGTCACCCCATTCATTCTGACCTCCGCTAGCGGATTATTGTAGAGGAGAGCCACCTAACCTCTGAAGCGTGGACCGAAGCCATATTTAAAAAGAGTTTGTTCTAGGAATGGCCAGTGAACAGCGTCAAATGTCTTTTCAGCATTAAACGATAAAAAGGCGTGTGGGGATGGGCGATTCTGCACCGTGGTCATCCATATGTGAGTTCTACGTAGATTATGATGGGTTGCTCTGCCTAGCATGAATACTGACTGATCCCGGTGGAATAACTGCGTAATGACTGACAGGAGCCCAGTCGCCAGGATGTAGGCAAAGAGTTTGGTCTCCATGTTTAACAAGGAGTTGGAGCTGGTTTGCCCTCCTTGAGGAGCCCTACTATTGTAGCCTTCCGGAGGTCTGGCGGCAGTTCCCCTTGTCACCTCCCTCCTTGAACAGGTTAAGAAGATATGGCCCTAGTAAATTTTTAGAACTCTCCAGGGATACCATTGGACCCTGTGTTTTCCCAGGCCGCATTTTGCCAATTGCCTCGTTTACCTCCTCGAGAGTCAAATTTGCCTCAAAGATCTTCCTCTCGTCTTCTCCCTGTGAGGGCATTTCGATCAGGCCAAATAGGCAGCAATAGTCCGAGGGTCTGGGAGCAGTACCGCAGGCATAGAACTGTCTGCAGTAGTTTGCAAATTCGGATGCAATACCTATGTCTGTAGTAAGGTCTTCCCCTGATTTGCTGTTAATTGACCTGACCCACCATGCATCCCTTTCTCTGCTGCCTTGCCATGCCCAAAGTCTTCCAGCTTTGTCTCCCGATTCGTACAAGCGGTGTAGGGAAGCCTGCATTTGCTGTTTTACTTTTTCCTGCGCAGAGTCTCTAAATTCTGCTTGATATGCTGCCAATTGCCTTAGTTTGGCAGGGTCAGGGACCTTCATAAGGGAATATTCGAGCTGTTGGACCTTTTCCTCTAGCGCCTCCAGTTCTGCCTTCTCCCTCCTTTTCTTCTGGGCCACTAGATTTTGGGCTCTGTCTCTCAGTACAGTCTTTTAGCCCTCCCATAACACTATTCGAGATTCCACTGAGTGCTCATTTTCTTTAAAGTAGAGCTCTGTGTCTACCCAAAGGCCAGAGAGAGCATTATGGACATTTTGTTATAACAATTCGCATTCAATTGAGCCTCCTTGAACTGAATTTTGTGGCTGAACTGAGTTTTGAAATTGCATTGGCACTAAACGGACTGAGTCAATTTTTCTTGGATGTGATCATTAGTGAGTTTGAACTGAGCATTTATAATAGATTTTGTCCAAACTACTAAGAAGAGTACCAAGGCCAGAGTATGCTGAATGAGCACAAGGTTGTCCCTTACAAGAACATTGAGTAGGGCTAAGGAAATCTCACGAAACCATTTGCATATATTGTGCTGAAATCTTCGATTTAACGGTCTAACATCAGAGAACTCATGGAGCCTAGATCTAATACTGGTAGACGTAGATGCTTATGCGTTGGAGAATTGTAGTTGTGACATTAGTATTGATTGCTTTACTTGCTTTACTTGTGATATTGAGTCTGCCCCATCCTTCTTCCGTAGAGGAGCTTAGATCTACAAGTGCCCCTCAAACGCCATTTTCTGCTGACAATAGTTTACCTGCAGTAGATGAGAAAGACTTGCATGTAGATGCATCTAGAGGAGATTTTTCACTGAAAGCGTATTCTAAATTGCCTTATGAGTTTGTTGACACTGTGGATACTAGGGATTGGTATGTTTATATGCAAATACCTGTATCAGTTGCTGAGGGAATTACATACTATCAACCCCCGCTTGACATATGGAGTTTACCTGTAGTTTATTGCTGAGCTTATTTTATGTAAAGGGTCATCTCCAATATTATTACTCTAATCATGACGTGGTATTTTCAGAAGTTCCTGTGTTGAACAACTTGATGACCCAATAGGGGGAGGACATTCGAGAACTAAGAGAGGTGCCAGTGCTAGTGAAATTGTAGTGGACCTCTTTGGTGCTTTAATGCCATCTGTAGGAGTGATACTTAACTCACACAAGATCAGAAAGCTTTCTATTGTAGTTGATAAATTATCTACTAGTACAGCTTGAGGATTTTTAGTGAAAGATACTGAAATAGTTGCTATAAGTTCTATGGTTTTGCAGAATCGACTGGCATTTGATGGCCTTCTCGCAAAGGAGGGAAGTCTGTCGGATGTTAAAAGTATAATAATGATGTACTTACATTCCAGACAACAGTAAGGACTTGAAGAAATATTTTAAGAACATTACTGACTGGAAGAAAGATTTGAAAGGGTTAGAAACAACAGGTGCTTGGGAAACAATAGGGAATGGATTTTCTGCTATAGACAGATGGTTTGGAAACTTAAGAAGTGGAATTGTTGGAAGCATCTTGAAACCTTTAGTGATAATTGCTTTTTGTGAATTATTCTTGTTTGTAATCTATAAGGGATACAAACCTGAACAAGTGAGAAAGCGAGTGAAGAAAATGAGTAGACATAGAACCAGAAGACAGACAAAGCAAATACTATGATGACATAACATTTCTGTAGGATTTCAGAAGAAAGATGATGAAAACAACCAGATTGTAATTTGTTCATCTGATAAAAAGATGTTATTGTAGATGTGATGGTTTGATTCGCCATTATAGGGGGGATTGGTACAGTGTAATTTTCACCCCACCTTTACAAGCCACAATTGCATAATCTAAACGTGCACTTAGCACGTTTCTTGTGTGGCCTAATGACATTAATAAGAAATGTTGCACTTGACATCATTATTGAAGTACAGTCACTGTAGAATTAGAGAGTTAATACATAACTGTGTGCCTTAGCTCATTAAACAAGATTTATTGATTAGGTGATTGAATAGAAACCATCCTCACACATATAGAATGTGATTACTGTGGACACGATCATGGATTTATGTAACGTGCACTAATATTACACGTATATTTTATATAAATTGTAGTTCATAGTCCTACTTACACATGATGATTATTAAAGATTTACTGTATGCCACAAGCAATATGAATCTAATGTACTGACAAAAGTTATATTAATTTGTGTTTAAATATGCACACACATATTAAATGTGCCCCATTGATTTAATAGTTAACTTGCCCTTACTAGGCCTCTTTTCCCTTCTGCTCAAAATACTGTTTTCCATTTCTGCTGACATGACTTTTCCCTTGCAGGTATTCATAGGCATTGTTAGTTTGAGAATAGATACAGCACTGTATCAGCGATAGAGAGAGAGCCTGAGAAGCAGACCTTGATGAAGGAAGATGGAGAGTCGGAGCGTAACTAAGGAGTCCTATTCATCAATGTTGCCACATGGGTTGGTGGAGCAAGGATGATGTTATTCCCATTTTCAGTGTGGGATAGTTTGCCAATGTTTCAGTTTACAACGTGAAAATGGAAAAGGATAATGGAACCCCTGATGACGTGAACAGAGGGGTGTTACCTGTTTGTGTCTGGTGTGAATAACTGGAGTTTACACTGTGTGATGCTGGAGCACTTTCCCTTGGACTTTGAGAGGTTTAGACCTCTATTTTATTTCCTTTGACTCTTGCTGAGTGTAGCTTAGGCTAATACTCAAAATTCCCTGACCCAAGAAGACTCTTGACCGAGCTTCTGCAATGCTGACACCTTCCCTTACTTCCTAAACTTAATTTTTCTCACTTCCTGTACTTTCCTAGATTTTCCTATTTTTCTGCTGTTCCCTGAATTTTGAGATTCCTTAGACTAATGAACCATCCTTTTTAGTTTGGACTTAGACGACTTTAGATTTAATTATGTATAGACGAGAGGACCAAAAACTCTTCTCTGAGCATCAGATATTAATGTTAATGTTTTGTATTGCTGTGACTGAACTTCTTCTTTGTGTAGTACTGGTAAGCCTGAACGTCTTTAAGAGGTTAGGTTTCCCAGTTGTTGTTTTGTATTTTTATAGCATGGTACTGAGATGTGTGTGCCTTAACCCTTTCGCTGCGTGCGTCGGCCAACGGCCGTCGCGAGCACTATCTCGGTAGTGCTGCGCACGTCCGTTGGCCGACGCGGCCCCGCCTGCTTAATAGAACGTTCCGCACTGGCGCGGAACGTTCGAAGCAGCTAAGCGGTTAACTTGATTTCTAATTTATAATGAATCTTCTTAACCTTAGTTACTGATTCACGGTCCTTATTGTGTAGCCAAATGGATTGCACTGTTAATCGAAATTGATCGTTGTATTGTTTACTCCCCTGACCTCTCAGTCGGATAAAAAGGTCCACCGGAAGACAGATGGTAAGAGGGTAGGCCCAAACTGCTGCATCACTGGTGTGATGGGTGTTCATACTTACATAAAACATAAAAACACCTTTAGCCTCTACTTGCCAGTATTTGTGCTACTTTTCCATTTTACCTTGACCTATAAATCAGTAAACTTTCTTTTTTTGTACAAAGTCTTGTGTTGGTCTGGCCAGCTTGGTGCCGTAGGTCTGTAGAATCCTTCAAAAGAGGTTATTGGCTGGATCAGTTCTATTATTGCAAGACTGTGTTATACACATATGTCTGTGTGCTTTTGTGGTTAAACCTTGCAAGAAAAATGAGAGCTTTAATTTTATTTTTTTCTGCTTGTGCTAGGTGGCAATAAAGATCATTGACAAGACCCAGCTGAACCCAACGAGCCTACAAAAGGTATCTGGAGCCCCCTCATTTTCTTATGAGTCTGCCTAGATTAGCTACAGTACCTGCAGCATTAATTTTGTTGTGTGCCTGTTCTAAAGAAAGTACTGCCTCTTAACATTATTTCAATAAGTTATAGAGTTGAAAGATTTAGGAGAATACTGTTTGTCTTTGGTTATGTGAAATAGCTTTTCGGAATACTTTGTCTGCAATGTACCAGTGTTTTACGCGATGTCATGAGGTCGAACATACAAACTTGTTTTGCTGTATGAAATTAAGTGTCTTTAGTATGGCTCTCTGAGTACACTTCCATGGTTGAATATATTATATAAGTGACCGTGATAGTAGCTAGATATCAGTTTCTAAATATCACATGCATCCTCACCTTTTTGTTAACACTGCTAAGGCCATCATTAAATTCCTAAGTTACAAGAAGATTGGAGAACTAGCCGAGCTCTCAAAACATACTTTCTTACCTTTTGACAAAGTCCTAAACTTTGTCATATGTATATTGTTAGCAGTTCCTTGCTAGCAACTCAACTTCCTCCACTCCACAGGACAATTGGCTAGCAGCAAAGTATACTTTAAATTGCTTACCATGATGTTTAAGGTCCTATATTGATGGTGCCCCTTACTTGGCTTTGACTTTATTGACACACCCACGAACCCTCTGCAATACTCCCAAGTTCAATTTCTCATCATTCTTGGACCTCCTTTTGCCCATTCCCTCTCTCTTTCATTCTGGCTGCTCATGCCTTTTCACTGGATTGCCATACCCTGGATCTTACGGCTGGGATGTAATGTTGTTGAGGCCACTGCCCCTTTGGTTATGAGGAACTGAACCTCGTCATCTATGAAAGAGATCTCTGCGTGGGAAAAATGAAGAGGAAACGGTTGACTCCCCTGACAGGGAGTGGAATAAAACTCCAGGTGAAAACCTTGCACTGTCTGTAAAACCCAAGGGTCGTGTGAAATCGTCAACCAATTGTGATAAAACAACTGAATCCACCCCCTACCATGATTTGGAGTGAGGAAGTAATCCCATCTGCGTAAGAGGTATCCACTGTGTTGTCTCCGCCTCGGTAACCCCCTTGGCGGTCGCAACCTCTGCCGCCTCAATTTCGTGTAGGGTAGAAGTTTGATCGGCGCTGGGGGGGCGCCCCCTCCTCTGGGGGCGTATCCGCGTGCGGCCTGTTGGAAGCCACTGCCTGGCGCTCGGCCACAATAGCGTCTGGCCCTGACAAAAAGGCCCCTGTTAAAGACCTTCTTCAAGGATGTCTGTTCTTTGTCTAAGGCTGAAAATGTCGACACATACTTTCCTAAATCTTAGACGAACTTGTTGCCGAACAACAAACCGTTGGCCAAAGTGCCTGCCTTGTTGGAGGCCAAATCTGCCAGTTGCGGATCTATACGCATAAGAACTGACTTGCACCGCTCGGTGGACAATGCGCAATTGGCGTTACCTGGGTAGCATAGTGCTCTGTGCCCATTCCAGGATTGCGCCCGGGTCCAACTGGGATTGGTTGTCCTTAGCTTGCACCGCCAAATCCAGAATCTTTGTGATGGGACCAGAAATATCTAAACCTTTGTCCTGGCAGCCTCTCCAGGCTCTGTCTAGACCCTTTTTGGGGTCCTCGGAGAACTACTTTAGGAACGTGGCCATGTTGGGGTCGAGTTCTGGCGTGTCCGCCACTTTCCCTAGTAACGATGGGCGCGGACACTCTGAACGCAACGTATTGCGCACTTCCTTGTCAAAACCTTAGCGCAAATTAGCTTCAACGTACTGCCCCACTTCCATACAGGGGACCCATTCCGTAGACCTAGGATGGATAATTTCCCTGAGGTCAAATAACAGATTTTTGTTGGGTGGTAAATCCGGCTGCACATATCGCACTTTGTGATTGCGCTTGGCGGCAGGTTCGGAGCCTCCTGGAATAGTCTCCTGGTCTGAAGGAGAATGTGAAGAGGACGTGGAGTGGTCCGCCGTGACGGTGGAACTTCTTGGGAAATCAGATAGTTCAAAATCCTCAGTAGTTCCATATTCATGGTCCTGTAGGACTGACTGCGCCAGTTGTGAGAGGACCTCAGCTTAGGACCCTCTAGAAGTACTGCGGGCAAAGCCTGCCTCGTGCCAAGCCAAATCACGTTTAGTCGTGCCCCCTGTCGCGCCCAACAGTTTGCGATGGCCATAGCGTTTCAGGGACTGGGCAAATGGTTGTAAGGCTTTATTAATGCTCGGTTCACCGCACACTGCACTTGAGTATCGAGTGCTTCCACAAGGCGCTCCTCCATATCCTGCTCAAAGGGGACTTCTGCGTATTCCAGATAGTCCTCACCCTCCTATTTTTGATATGCCGTTGCTACTGCACATAGGAACAGGAGGAAGTTCACGGGAGAGAGATTGCCCCAACCAGGTGCAATATTAGTTCCTAGAAATAGATATCAGGGTCCGAGAAAAAAAAAAAAAAAAGTTGCCAAAGTTCGTTGTGGAGGGAGGCACCGGTCTCTCCTAGGGCAGAGCCTTTGTAAACGCTTATTTCGCCCCATTGGGCGTTCTCCAGGGACCTATAATTCCTCTGCGTCCTTACCTGCGGTCGCTCGGTGAAACGATCAGTTAGCCCGATTTAGGCTTCACCGCGCTTGCACAAGTCAACCGTAACGAGAGAGGACAGGAATTGAGCAGCGCGTATACCGCAGCTCCCTCTCTCGCTCCACGGCAACTGCACAGCGGGTGTTGTTGCCCCCGCGTATATCCCCGATTTCAACAACAATTTAAAAATAGCGTTTTCAATAAAGCACCGTTCAATATATATAAATTAAAGAAGGTAAATGACTTAACTTCCGCTGCTGCAGCAGCAAAGAAAGAGGAAGTGATGTGGTTACATCGGCTTATATATACTGTATGCCCCTATGATCGGTAGAGACTGGACTACAGGGGCTCATGGGAAATATGTGAGGGACCCTGAACTCCACTGGGTCCTTCACATATTTTTTTACCTTATTTTTTATTTTTTTAATAGTCCAGCAGCTGCCATTTGTCATTTGCTGCCGGGCTGCTCCTCAATGCAAAAAGTTCTTTTTTGCACAACTATTTTTTTTTTTTATTTACCAGTCCAAATGGTGCCAATCATGGATTGGTAATTTTTCTAAAATAATGGTGAACACGTCATTACCTAAGCACATGCATGAGTGGTGAGGCATGCATGCACATTTGTCATCACAAATGTGCATGCCTACTGAATGACTAAGCCTAGCAAAATTGTATTGTATTGTAATTTCATTTATATAGCGTTTACTACCCCTGACGAGGCGTCAAAGCGCTTTTTCAGCGAGTTGCACGCTATTCCGGAACCCGTAAAGGATTAGTGGTGAATTAGTATAGTGAAAAATGAAAAGTAATTTGAAGGGTGGATATTTTAGTCATTTATTTGAATTGAGAAGGATAGTGGAGGGATAGAAGAGGGAAAAAGGTTTGTATAGCGCTTGCTACCCTTGATGTGGTGTTGAAGCACTCTTTCGTTGAGTAGCGCGCTAATCTGGAACCCATAAAGGATTAGAGGTGAATAAGTATAGTGAAAAATTAAAGTAATTTGAGTAGTGGATATGTTAGTCAGTTATTTGGATTGAGAAGGATAGTGGAGGGATAGAAGAGGGAAAAAGGTTTACATTTATATAGTGCTTGCTACCCTTGATGAGGTGTTGAAGCACTTTTTCGGTGAGTCGCACGCTACTCTGGAACCCATAAAGGAGTAGTGGTGAATTAGTATAGTGGAATATGAAATTAATTTGAGTGGCGGACATGTTAGTCTGTTATTTGGATTGAAAAGGATAGTGGAGGGAAGTTTTGGAGCTCATAGCAGCAGTAGGAGGGAGGTGGAGGGGAAAGAGTCAGAGGGAAGGGTTTAGAAAGGCTTGTTTTGGGGGATCAGAATAGTAAAAGGTATGAAATGATGCAAGGAGGGGGAGAGTAGGGAAGAGTCTAGAAAGGGTTATTTTGGGGATAAATAAACTTGTACCTTGTATTATGTCCTTATGAAATACATAAGTGTAAACTTTGTCGTCGTCACAGGCACAGAAAAAAACCTTTATCCGTTGAAAAGTTTCCCCACAAAATACCCTTCACTTCACGGTGGTCTGCTGTTGTACTGGCATTCCTGAATATGGTTGTGTCAACCGAGAATGATGACCTAGCGGGGTAATGATCCAAGTCTGGATCTCCCCAGGATCGACATCAGTCATCCCACGGGTCATGAGTTGGCAAACTGTGTCTCATCGGGGTCACCTGAGTGAAGGGGACTGCCCTTATCATATGAAAGGGGTGCGGGGGGCGCGAACCTCTACGGTGAATATGGCTCTGGTGAAATAGGAGATGGGGGAGGAGGGAGTGGAAGGAGGTGGCGGAGAAGGGGGCACAAAGGGAATGGGCTAGTGCCCGTCTCATTGCTTCTGGGCACCAGGGTAGTATCCAAGTCAAGTTCCTCCTTGAAAGTAGGCTTCCGTTTGCAGGGCAGAATCTCAACCGGTGTTAAAGGCAGCTTTGTAGAAATCTTGCTGGTGTGAGGATGAATAAAGAGGTGTCAATTAACTTTTTGGTGCCAATGTCTGCTTCGATTACAAAATAATGGATGAAGAAACCATCAGAGAAAAAACTATTTTATAATTCTTCAACAGAACACTTGCTGGCGTAGCCTGAAACAAAGGCCAGTGTAGTGGGCCTGTTTGAGAGAATTTTTTGAATCCATACTACGGGATCGGTAGTCAGTCTGAACACACCATCCAAAAGGGGCTAGAAGGTCAATCCAGGCCAAAAATGTAAATGACGACGTTTCGACCAGACAGCTTCATGGATAGTAAATTAAGACCTTACCATGCGGGCCTTCATCAGGACAATACCAAAAGAAGGAATAAGGCAACCTGTGGTCGTGATTGGTGCATCTCGGCTCGTTCCCCTAGCAGTTGAAGATTATGGTGACCTATGTGTGACCTATTTGGTACGATGGCTCATCTGAACAAACTGCCAAATGTTCTGTCAAGTTTCCTGAAACTGAAGTGAAATGTGACGTGCCGGTTTCTGCTTAACCCACTGCCTTTCGGCATGTATCTATTTCCATAAGGGTCTGTCGCTGATTATATAGGTTTGATGCTATTTCTAACCTGAAAGGTCCACTTGGGGGTCTAGGGTCTTAGATTTGTGGGGGTCTCTACACGATGTTTCTCATTCTGCTCTCTATCATTCCTCCCTTTAGCTGATTCTTCAACTATCTCTCCTACCCTCCCATCTTCTAGGGGGATTACCTCATACTCACTACCCTGTCCCTTCACTGCCTCAGTGCATTTTCTAACCATAAACGCTCCTCCCACTTTAGCTGTCATCCTCTTGCAGCTCGCTATTACTATCTGAAAAATAAAACGCATCATGAGCATCACTACCATCAACAAGGCCTTGAACAAACCAGACATCCAGGATGGCAACCACTCAAACCAACCCTCGGACCCCCTGTCCAGGGCACCCTCCTGGCTGACCATTTTCTTTTGTAGGTCACGCAGTGTCTGAATGGTCTGGGTTAATGACCCATTCTCCGCATCGTATCTATGCTGCATTACCATCAGTCTAAAGGCAAATAGTTCTTCTTTAACATTGTTGAATCCATCTTCTGTTGCATTTATTGTCTTCATCAACTTTCACCTAGTTATTTGTATCCACTGGGCAGTTGCTTTTGCCTGAACGAATGGTAGGAGACTTCCAAAGAACAACTGGGTGTCAATAAATAGTCTGTGTTCCTGTGGAACATTTTCCCAAACCGTAGTGCCAAAGTATTCCACAGCTCTTTTCTTCCAGTGGTGATGCAACAAGATCATTGGATGGCTCATGGGATGGTCATGTAACGTTTAGATGTCCACTCCTGGTATCACCAGGGAGGGGGTGTGTAGAGTCACTAGTGAGCAGAGGCCATTACAGTTCGAGGGTAGTTGCATATGGATCCGGTCCCCACACTGCCAATGGTGGTCCATCATACTAGAAGTGCCCCCCTGGATATAGAAATTGTTGCTGCTGAGTGCTATTGGGAACTTTTCTGGGACTCGTACTCCCAACAACCATCATTTCCCTCAGGAGTAGGGGCTTCCTGCAAGGAGGGCGTTACGGGTGACGCGCTATAAAGTGCTTGCCTTTTCCCCACGGCATGGGACGCGCATGGGGCGGGCCCGTCTGCGCCCGTCCGTGGCCAAGCGTGGCTGGGCTGGACCACCCCTCTTAGTTGGTTTCTACCTACGCTTCTAAAAACTCGTAATTGTTGTGCACTGAACGAGAGAGCGAGAGAGCCGCGAGAGAAAGACGCGGGAAGCCAGGAATCGCGGCAGCTGAGAGAGCAGCGAATCGCGGCAGCTGAGAGAGCCGCGAATCGCGGCAGCTGTGAGAGCCGCAAGAGAACCGCGGGAGCTGCGGGAGAGAGCCGTGAGCACCGCGGGAGAACGAATCCGGTTCCGAATCCGGACCCGCTGGAACCGCGGGTGCCGCGGAAACTCCGTGTGAGCCCGGGAGGTCGGGAAACTCCGCGTGATCCCGGGAGGTCGGGAGCCAGGTCTGTATCTTCGTCCTGTTTTGCCCTGCTCTGCTTTGCCTGCCTGCCTAACTAACACCTGCTCACCTCCACTTCCAGCTCACCTCTATCGTACTGGGAAAAACTGTTCCTTGTCTCAGGTCTCCGTGCAGCCCCCTAGGAGCCGCGTTGTGGTTGCGGTGGGGACGCGGAGCGAGGAGGAAAGCTGTGCTCTGCTTACTAGTTGGCCAAATCTGCTAACAGCTAGCCGCTACCAGCAGCAACCAGTCATTAACAGCCGTCAACCGTCAATCCCTGCCGAGCCCTGCCAGATAGAACCCTCCCCCACCCATTTGGACTGAGCCTGGAAAAGCAGGCCCGGCCGGCGAACCAAAATATCAACTTAACACTTGCACTTGCACTTGTATTAATCACCCTCCCACCTGGACTGTTATGAGGTCGGGTAGGGTAAGAAGGCCCATTACAAAGCCGCCACCCAAACGGAAAAGAATGGAAGCTGCACGAGAAGATCACGGAAATATGGCAGCCTTAGAAAATGATATCACTGGAAAAACCAATACCAAGGGTACGGAAAGTACCAGCAAAAGAAACTGCAAAGACGTCAATATCTGTTTATCCGTTGGCTCAAAAGTTAGTAATGAAATCAGTCCAGTAGACGTAAATGAGCCAAAAAATGTAAATCAGCCTAACACAACATCGAGGAGGGACAAAAGAGACAGAATAGACGAACTTATAAATATAGAAGGACAGCCCCCAAGGAAGATCTTAAGTACCTACCAGCCAAAAATATACACGAAATTCACCTTTTTAAAAGACCCAGGCAAAGCAATTTATTCTAACAACGAAACCGTTGAGGGTCTACAACCCCCACTGCAACCTGGGGGAACAGAAACTTCTTTGACCCAAACAACAGGTACGACAGTGAATGCAATGAATACAGTCGCAGAAATACATACGGAGAAAAGCCATATGGCGATTACCATAAACCATAACCACTCAAGAAGTAAACCGTGGGACGGAATAGAAGGAACACAAGGAGGGCAAACTGCAGAAGTGATTGTGGGGGTTAGCAGCCCGGTAAGTCCGGTAAGCGACTTGCCTGCAAGCTTAGAAGACCGGAATAAAACACCTATGGGGTTATCCAAGTATGAGAGCAAGAGGGTCATAAAACCAGAAAGAACCCCAGAGCACCAGGGATCCCACGACCTGAGGGACCAGTTAATTTCCCCTCCCCAACAGCTTTTATTGAACGAACAAGATGGAGGGATTACAATACCTCAGCCAAAAAGTAGTTCTCCATACAAACTAATGAGTGCACAACTAGACACTCTGACAGTCGAGAAACAGCAGGGGGGAACAGACCACGTCAATCTCTCCCTGAACCGTCTACAAGAGAATTCGTGCACCACGGACAATGACATGACCTTCCTAGCGTCACAAGAATGGGAGGATTTAGTAGCATCATATAACGTAAAACCCACCATCAATAACTCCACAGAAGAACTGATCAACTTGCATAGTGAGGGGAGCAGAGGGTCTTCAGACACTTTTTGGGTAACTTTACTAAACACCATCCAGCTATCTGCAACAGCACTGCAGTATCAATCTGATAAACTAGATATGCAGTTAACCGTTCTTCACAGGCTAGCTGAATTCACTTCTGGAATAGACAGGAAACTTGCGGACCTTAACGGCCTCATAAGAAGGGGTCAAGAAGCAGCAAAACTGTCACAAATAGTAAGAACTGATTGCATTTGTACCCCAATAATTGATAAGCTAGCCACACTACCAACAATGCTAGGTAACCTCCTGGCTGACCTAAAATCAAATAAAACGTTGCATCCCACAATGAAGGCTAAGTCTGGAAAAACAGGCTCTAGCGAAAAACCAATAGGAGCTGGTAACATGCAGCCCATTCCTATCAAAGATGGGTACTCGTCTCCAAATCTTAAACATACTCCAGAAGACCCCCTTTTAAACAACTCAACCGACGACAGGGCTGGTGCAGAGACATTTATGAATGCACGAGCCCGCCGCAAACAAAAAAGGAAGGGTAGGAACAGGAAAACAATAGGAGAAAGCCATATTGACGAAAACGAATCAGCGGTAGCCAAAGGGGAAAAAGAGCAAACAAGGGAAATCTTGATGAACATCCAAGACAAAAAGACAACACCCTTAGATAATAGACAAAAAGCTATAAGGAACTTAAAAACACTGGAAAAACCAACGTCGACAGCATCGATGAAGTTAACAGTTGAATATACAGTGCTGAAGGATAGTAGCTCAGTAATAAACAAGCAGCAACATAAAATAACTGAATTGGAAAGTAGCGCACAGAGCAGAGGAAGGAGATGGGCAGAAAATCTGCCAATGGAAAACACCCAAAGTGGAGAAACGCAGGCTACAGAAGAGCCCTCAGAGGAGTCTAACGGAATCACCACAGAAGTCATAAACAACAACCAACCCCCAAGCAGAGTTAGACATCACATGGTAACTACGTTTCAGGAAAAGCAGCCGATGGTAAATGTACACAGTAGGAACAAGCTGGCCGAAGAGCAGGTGATAGAGGAGCACTATGGAGCCAGCACAGTAATCCTTGAAGCCACAAACAATAATCAAACCCCACATGAGATCAAACAATGTGAGGTAAACACACACCAGCTAAACCGGATCACTGCATTCAAGGAGACAGATATCATTCTATTCATCCCAGAATATAAATCGCAAGGAAGAGTGGATACCCTAAATAGGGGTAACATACTAAGACTGATCCACACAATTAAAGAACTGAAACACATCAATACAACAGATTTGCTTACAATTGAATTTCAATCCTCATCAAATCAACAAGGCCCTGAAGTGACAAAGACAACATGGAAGACAAATGACCTCGCAGATCAAATTTTGGAGGAAACCAACAAATTCGCTCAGTGGGGAATAAAGCTGAAACCAGGAAAAAGACCAGCTTACCCCACTCCCCTCCTAGAAGAAAGCAACAAAGATCGCTTAGAAACAGCTAAATCAATCTTAAAAGGAGCGCTTAGTCACTCTCCAGGGTCCAATAGCAGACTCTCACATACAAAAAACTTAACAATGCAACAATCGGATTCTAGCTGGGTAAATACACGGCGAACAATAACAATGGGGGATATGAAGTGACAAAGGGCACACGGCCAGACTTCAGCAAAAGCTGACTCCACAATTCTCAGAATATGCATCTGGAATATTAACGGTTTGACAAGCAAGCTGGAAGATCTAGACACATCAAATTACTTAAAATAATTCGACCTGATTTTACTTCAAGAAACCTGGGAAGAGAATGAGATAGCCTTAGTAGGATATACAACACAAATCCACCCAGCTACCAGAGGCTCAAAATTTGGACATTGTTCAGGTGGCCTGACGACATTCGCCTCAATATCAACCATAGGAAAAACGGAAGAGATCAAGGTAAAAATAACTCCCCCAAGTGCCATACAGGCAATAATCATAACAATCAAAATTCAACAGGTGGATCAATCATTACTCATAATCAACACATATCTACATCCGAAGCATAGACTTAAAGGGGTAAAAGAACTTGTCAGCGAACTGGTAAGACTTATGGAAGAGAGGGAAGTGGAGAACCTTATTCTGGCGGGCGACTTCAATCTTTACCTCTTTGGAACAACATCCGAAGATGAAATAGCACAGGAACTTAATACAGCGTGGGGAATACCAAATCAAGCCCCTGCATTCCCAAACAAAGAAACAAAATGCTCAATTCAATTATTGAAAGATCTAGAGCAGCTAAATCTGAGGGTATTGAATGGTCGATTCAAAGAGGACATCCCGCCAGCACTAACATACTTCTCTTCAACCACTTCTTCTTACCTCGATTTTACCCTGGTAACTCTTCCATTGTTTGACATCATAGGTTCATTTAGAATGGGTGAAAATGGACAAAGCGATCACCTACCACAAGAAATGACACTAAGTGTAACCAGTGGAAAAGACATGGCAACAAGGGAAAGCGCTGGTACAGAGTACACCGCGAACTCTAGACGGATAAAGTGTAACGTCAATAATATTGAAGAACTATCAACCAACGCAAAGTTAATTATTCATCAAAAAAACAGCTTGATAAAGAACCCACCAGAGGCTTGGGAAGGACTTGTAAAGGACCTCGGAACAACATATGCTACATTGCCAAAAATCCTTAAAGGGAACAAACTAGGCTACCTACAAGGAAAGGTAACCTCACCTGAGATAAAAAAATCTGAAATGGAAAATAAACCGAACCTTGAGACAGCTTCGTAAACGAGCACACGACGAAGTCCTGCAAAAGGAGTTACGGAATTTAAAGGCACTGCAAAAAAAGATCTGGGAAAAGAAAAGGCAAATGAATGAAGAACTCTGGGTGAAAATAATGCATGATTCAAAAATGAGGAACAGCGCCAAGTTCTGGAAGACAATTCATAGCCTTCAACGGCCTGGCAATAACGGAGTAAACTCAAACATATCAGAATCTGATTGGGCATATTATTTATCTAATCATTTTAACGATAAAAACCCAGAGGGGGACTCAGTTAGAAAAAAATTAAAGATAATCGAGAAGAATTCATGTGATAACACAGGAAAAAACAAACATGTAAAATGTGAAGGCACCAACCAGGTTGAGACCCCGGGTGAACAAGCTAACCAGGAGGTGGAAGGAACAACGAGCTCAAAAACAACATCAAGCAGGACGGAAAAGAACAATGAAATAACAGCAGCTAGGATAAAGCTACAAATATCAAAAGGAAAATCGGAAGGAACTCCCGGCCCCAACGGAATACCTCCAATAATGTTCAAACATGATGCTGATTTTTGGAGCAATATATTGGTACCAGTCTTCAAGGGAATCAAGGAATCAGCGATATGTCCATTGTCCTGGACAGGTTCAATAATAAGCCCAATTTATAAGCAAGGCGATAGGAGTAACCCTAGCAATTATCGACTTATCGCCCTAATTGACACAGAGGCAAAGTACTACGCGGGGCTACTCCTGGAGGAATTAATATCTTGGGCAACCTTAAAGCGTATCATTACCGCAAACCAAACAGGGTTTTGCAGAGGACAGGGTACAACAACGAACATCATGGCGCTAACCCTACTGATAGAAGCGGCGAAAATTGCAAAGAGCTCGCTATTCCTATGCTTCATAGATTATAGCGCAGCTTTCGATCATGTAGATCGCGCCAAACTGTGGCAGAAACTGGAAAAGTGGGGAATACCAAGACCTCTCCTGAAACAGCTGATTCAATTGCATACCAACACTTGGGTCAAGATCAAACTGGGATCAGGGACGCACCTCTCAAGGCGAATTAACACCACCAAAGGCCTAAAACAAGGGTGCGTTCTAGCCCCCATGCTGTTTAACCTTTTTCTAGCAGACCTGCCTGGGGAACTGGATAAAACCAAATCTCATGCCCCATGGTTGGGAAATATCTCGTTATCAAATCTTTTATATGCAGACGACTTGGTTTTAATAAGCCGGTCTCCAATTGGACTCCAACACCTTTTAGATACCACCAACAAATTTTCACAACATAATGCATTAAAGATTAACTTAAACAAATCAAAAGTAATGACAGTGAATTATAACAAGACAAAGAAACTCTCATGGTTCCTGGACGGGCAGAGGCTAGACCGGGTAACCAACTACAAGTATCTTGGGGTACTATTGGACAGCAGAGGTTCATTTAAACCTCAACTAGAGGCCATGCGTCGGAAGGGCACCACATTCTACTTTTCAATGAAGCCCCTGAAGAAAGTCCTCCCTGACCGGACATTGGACCCTCTCTTACAAGTGATCAGAGCACGACTACAGCCAATGCTCACATATGGGAGTGAACCAATGCTAGGGAAAGATGCGTCAGTTTTAGACAAAATAATCAGTAGAACATACAGAGCAATTTTCCAGCTACCCAACTACGTGTCGCCTGCCCAAATACGCCTTGAATTTGGCATTCAGAGACAAACAGTGGAGAGAAGAGGCGCTTACATAAAAAGTTGGCGTAAAATCAGAGGCGCAGAGCAAGGATCCTTAAATGCCCACCTTGGGATAGAGCTGTCAACCCGAGAAAAATCACCTGCCAAGAAGTATCTGTTGGAATCACTGGAGTATCTTGGATTGACAAACCTCTGGGAGACATCCGCAGATAATAAGAGCTTTAAAAAGATAGTAACAAAAGTAACAAAAATGATATCAAATAGAAGATAAGGAAATTCTGGCCAAGAGGGCTCATGGATGGACAGTGTTGAATGATTATAAAGCTCTTAAGCCACAAGCATATCTGAAAACGGGACTTACACGGAAGACAAAAGAGAACTTCTTAAAACTGCGCTTCGGTGTTCTACCAATCCTTCCTCACTTGGCACCCTGGAAAAGGAGAGATAAAGAACAGTCCTGCCGCTTCTGTGGAACAGGAAAAGAGGATTTAACACACATAATCTGTATTTGCCCAAACCTGATGGACATAAGGCGCGCCTTACTCCGAGTAATATGGAACGAAGAGGGCATAAGAAGCTGCAGGCAGGCTGTGAAGCTGTGTTTTAATCCAGAGGAAACTCAATTAAACTGCCGACTAACAAAGTATTTCGACATAGTGGCTAGCAGACTTAAGACTTAATAAAAAAGTGCAGGAAGAATAGCATGCAGCTATAACATTTTATTAATTACAGAGGCAGTCTGTCTAGAATTAGGCTCGTGAAAATTAAGAGCTGTACTCTGAAGCACATGCACTTTATTACCCTTGAAATGGACTGCACGGTAAATGAAATTGAGATCGATTCGATTTTTTTATTCAGGAATGTAATCGTACAGAGAAGGCTGAACATAATTTTAATATCAACGTTTAATGTTTTTTTATATTGTGAGTTTTAATTAACTGTACAATAAATTCTATACTACTATATACTACTCTTAGTTGGTTGATTTCATTCAGGGATATTGCTCCTGTGCAAATAAATCATTCTCGAAATCCCGCCCTTTTTTCAAGGTTAGAAAAATGGGGAAGAGGAAATCTGTTATGCATGCCACCAAAAAGCGTCCATTGACTACAACAATTACAAGCTTCCTTACTACAGCAATTACTAGCTTCCTTACTACAGCAATTGGTGCAATCAATAGTGAAATTGAGTGTGTGGAGGAAAGGCTAGGGGCCACGAAGAAAGCTCTGCAAGCCAGCCCTGCTGACGGGGCATCCAGAGATTTACAGTCACCTTGTTTGACAAGAAATAATGAGAATCCCTTGGAAGGCTCAAACTCCTGCGTGTTTAAGGGCGATTTAGAGTTTGTTTCCAGTAATGGTCAAGGCGCCCAGAATGACGCCTCTTGTTCACCTCCCCTAAAAAAGGCTAAAGGTTGCAATAAATCTACTATTCTTCTGTAATTGCCTCCAGCTAATAAAAGAGTTACCTCTGCTTCGGGGAATACCTTGACTTTTCAACCTGATTGAACGACGCAAGGAGCCTTCAGGAGACTTATTAACACATGCCCTGTTTGCAGATACTCATGAAAAGACCCTGAAAACCTTCTTTGACCCGCTTCTGGCTAATCTGAGCAGTATTGATACTTCGCTGAAGACTTATTGGATCAAGTCTAACCAGCAGGTCCGAAATGGTAGTGGAGCCTAATTTGGGGCCGCAAAATCATTCTGTTGTTCAAAATCATGATAAGCTACACCTATTGCAAGAGAGTGGCCATCAGGATAACAATCTGGCTGCCAGTTTTCCTGAATCGAACTCTCAAAATAGAACAGCCAAGGATTTGAGCTTGGCTCAAAGAATAGTTCAAACTCGAACTGACCATGGGTCTATTATATCAGAGAATGACAGCATTACTAGTAATGAGCCCCACGCAGTGAGACCCAGCTCTAAAAGAGTATTTCAGATGCGGCTAGAAGTCACTTGGTTGATAATAGCCCTGAAGATTGTTTCACCTATATTGCATGAGAGAGATGAAGATGTACAGCAACCACAAAATACAGTTGTACACTAGCTAGTAAGAGCAACAAACTGGCATAACTGTGAAGGCATATTTAGGAGAATAAATAATTTACAGAGAGTATCCTGGGTTGGCTCGCAACCAAAGGATGACTGAGATTGTGTTGTTGTTAATTTTAGATATATGTACATGGCCGGCTCTCTTTTGGAAAGTCTCTCTAAGCTTAGTCCTTCAAATGATAGTATTATGGCAGTACCCTTGGGCTATTTTTTATAAACCGGGTGCTTAACATCCTCTATGTGCCTCTCCATTGAATGATGTGTACCTTAGTCATTTGCTGTTCCGACTTATAATCATTTTTCCCCCTTGAACAAATTGATTGATTTCAATTTCAGAGTTCACCTGTTGCCCCAGAGATGTTTTGTGAGGATATGGTGACAGACTCTCAGGAAAATGTGATTATATCCTTTGCATGTGCTGACTTGGTGGAAACTGGTATTACAATGAAACTTGGGGAAGAAATGGTGGCAAAAGTCGTGTCTGTAAATATAGCCTCTTACTTTGATGTAGACTGTGGAATACTGGTTTTACAGACATCGCCAGGCGTAGCCGGCACTGGCAGGAACAGGTGGTGCGAGGGCGACGTAATAGGGAAAACAAAACAAACAAAACCACCCACCCTGCGCCCCCGCATGCAGCCAGCGCAAGGCAAGTGGTTCTATCTATTTATTTTATTTTCCCCATCCCGTCGTCCGCGGAGCCCCCCCGCCCCTCCTCACTGCTCCAACCTGCACTGACCGCGCCCAGATATACCTTGTCTGGTTCCTAAGAATGTCCATAATGTCTTTAGGTGCCCTATTTTGGAATGTGGCAGGTCTCTCAAATAGGGTGAGCAATGATGACTGCCTTGACCTTATAAAGGGCTATTATATTGTTTACTTTCAAGAAACCTGTGCCCGGGAAGTGGTGTATATTGATGGGTTTGTATCCATCCACATCCCAGATGGTCACCCATTGGGGGGTCATCACAGAGCTGGTTTGCTTACTTTAATAGCAACCACTTTGGATAATAAGGTCTGCAGTACTTATCTTGACTCGCCACACTTGACAATTTATCAATATTATGTATGAAACTAATGCTACACTGGTCATTGTTAATTTTTATCATAATAACTGTGTCCCTGGCAACATTGATATAACTGCTAGGCTTGAACACTCCCTTAGTAAATAATTAACTGATCTTAATACTTGTTTTTTTCTTCTATGGGGGTGGGGATTTTAATTGTAGATTATGCCCCTTATCCAAAATGTCTGCTTGTAGACTGATGGGAGATGATATTGACGATCAATGTCACTTTATTGTCCCTGTGGGGATTTTTTAAAATTCTATATTGTCTAAATGTTCCCTTTTTCTGACAATAGATCTTATGTAGTCTGCACCTGACCAGATTACATATATAGGTAGAGGTCAAGGTAGTCTTATTGATTTTATTGCTCTTTTGGAGTATTATAAACCAAAGGCAGAGGGCTTTTCTATTTTGCAAAAATGTTTTAGTGATCATTTTCCTTTGTCTATTTCTTTTGATACACAGATCGAAAAACATTTCACTAAATCATATATTCCACCAATAATTTATAATAAAAACATGGGTCTTATGCGCAAATGGGCTTCAGTAAATTCTGATATTGTACTGGAGAAGCTAATAAAAAAAAAAAAGGGGCACACATTTTAGCTTCTTTTGAGAGTGAAATGAATTCAAAAAGTATGCTGGAAGCTTTTGATGATATAACTCAAACAATAAATGAAAGATTACAAGTTGATAGAAAGCGAAGAGCCCAAAGGCCCTAAAAATGGTTTAATGGTGATTGCTTGCGGACTCGTAGCAATCTCATTGCTGCCTTGAAACAGAAACCTAGCGATAAAGGGATGGTGAGATTATGTAAGAATCAATATAAACAGGCACTTATGGCCTGTAGGGTGACCATTAGACAAGAGGCGTGGGACAAATTACAGGAAGCATGTGTTAGTAAGGACTCGTCTTTTTTGAAACACTGTCAATGCGTCTTTTTTTCAAGACAGTCACAACACTGGTACTGATGTCACAATCCCTCCCGACAAATGGGTTGACCATTTCACTGGGGTATATAGGAGGGATAGGGAGCTTATTTGTCGTTTAGAATTTAGTGACAATTGTATAGGTGAGAGTGGCCTTAAGCTGGCATCTCCTACCTATCAGGAGGTTGCAAAAACCCTAAATCAGACCACTAAGAATAGAGCATCTGGCCCGATGATGTCCCTGCTGATCTTTTCTTGGCAAATCCCAATCTGTGGCTCCCAGTGCTAACTGACATCTTAAGATGTGTAGTAAATTTGGGACCGTTCAAATCTTGGTCCAGTGTGACCATAGTCCCCATCTTTAAAAAAGGGGACAGGTCAAACCCTAAATGTTATCGCCCGATTTTCTTTGATCGACTTTACATGCAAACTAATGGGCAAGGTTTTACTTGATCGTCTTGAAGCCTGGGTAGCAGACAGAGGGAAATTTTCGGACTTACAATACGGCTTCAGGAGAGGCCTGAGCATCGTTGAGCAATGTCTCAATCTCCACCGGGTCATAAGCAGTGCTTTAAATGGGAAAAAAATAAGTGCAGGTACTCATTAAAATGAGCTAGAGGTGTGACAAGTGGGCGGGGCCAAGGGCAAGACATTATGATACATAATGACTTCTATACCAGTTGCAGCACATATTAAAACACGAGAAATGTGTTTATGCAAACAAAACAGGTGAACTCATTACACAACATAAAAGCCAAACAGGATATGTTAACATTTCCTTGTATAAATATATATATATATGTGTGTGTATATATATATATATATATATATATTATTAAAGTTAACAAGAAATACAGCAGATTTTTAACTTTACGCAATTTTGTGTTAAAATGCCAATTCTAAGCCGCGATTTCAGAACTGAACAAATATCTGGTATTTTTAATCTGAAAAAAGTATCAATCCTAACTTCACCTGTCACCTCACTTTTTTACATTCCTCCCTCCCCCTTCCTTCTATGTTAATCTCGTTTTTCCCCCAACCAGACCCATTGCCAGTTGTCATGGGAGCTCATTCCTGGAGTGCTGCAGCGTTCCTTGCTATTCATTGCTCTTTGGGCAGGGCTACCTTCACACCTATGGATCCCTTGCTGTTATGTAAATGCAGCCATTAGTGTTGGAGGGGCACACAAAGGGAAGCAGCTCCTGTGCTGAAAAAAGAAACATGAAAAGAAAACCGGCTTTGAGGAAGGTGTAGGATTGTGCTGCACTGCCACTCGCTTTAGTAAGGCCAGTGCAATACCCTAAATGGGACTGGATTACTGACCTCAGCCCCAGCCCAGGCCATTTCACGCACTTGAGGGAGAGGGGTTAGGGGGGATATGGGGGGGGGGGGGGGCGGGGGCTAAAGCACTTTCACCTGAATGGTCGTTGCATGCCTAATTAATTAACAGTGCAGGGTCTGCCTAGACCCTTTCCTGTTAATTACAGCTCTCTCAAACCCCTGCAGTGTGGGGACATTCAAAGGGGCGCCTCTGGACTTTAGCAGCATCCCTGCAAAAGTCTACTTCAGAGGCTCGGTGCGATTGCGAGATCCGGAAGCAGAGCAGCATCTGTCCTGCCTTGGAGGAGATACCGAACCCGAGCCTGCCATGCCATCAATCAGGGTACCGGTACTCTCCCTGACTAAAGAAAAGTCCCAGTACTGATGGCTAGAAAATTTGGAAGTGCCGGTACTCAGTACCGGTGAGTACCGGCCCATTTAAAGCACTGGTCATAAGCAAGTATACATTGGCAAAGAACCGTACTCTCCATTTAGGATTTATGGATTTAACATCAGCTTTTGACTGGGCGGAGAGAGGGAAATTGTGGCAAAAGATCTTAGGAATGGGCATAGATATATCTTTGGTCCACTTCCTAGCACAGATGCATCAAGCGGTGACTAGGAGAGTCAGATATGGGGCAGATGGTGAACTGAAAGCACCAATTTAAATGAGGTGTGGAGTAAGACAAGGGTGCGTATTAGCCCCCTTCCTCTTTTGCTTATATATCAACGGCCTCAAGAGTTATCTTAATGAAGGGGCTGCTGACGTATCATGGGTAGGCTCTAGAAATCTATCAGCTCTGCTTTATGCGGATGACTGTGTATTGATTTCTAGAACTGGTGTTGACCTGCTAATACTTTAAATAGATTCAGTGACTTTATTAGTGATTTGGGCCTAAAGACAAATACAGCTAGGTCGCATGTTATGACGGTTGGGAAAACTCGTTACCCTTTAAAGTCTTGCTTTATTAGCAAGGATAAGCTGCTCCACGTACCAACTTTTTCCTATTTAGGTATCCCATTTGATCAGAAAGGCACTTGGCACCATCTTATAGAGGCTAGGAAAAGGTGTTTTGACCAAACTCTTGCCCAAATTATTACATGAAAATATGTCCTCACATCCATTTTGGATGCTTGTTGCGATTTAAAAAAGTACAAAATTGGTCATGATGCGAACAACGGCTGCTCATGTTCGTTCACATTGTTCCGGTGCTCCTGGTATAGGATTTTTACCCATACAATACCTCAATAATGCAGCGTGGCGTAATGAATGCAGTAAATCAAACAAGAGAACTCCTGAGTAAATAACATTTTGCCCCGGCCTATGAATAACGTGCCTGCATTGTCAAACCTTTTTATTCCACCCTTTTTTTGCTGATGCTGTGCAGCATTTGGTAAAAACATTTTGCTTTTTACCGAGCCTTTTGCAGATGCATTGTAATTATAATTATAATTCGCTCATATTTGGCTATTGCTTCGCGCAATAATTACACTCCACTCTGTTCTTGAAGCGTAAAAGGCCATTTATTAGGACAGGTTGTAAACCAAATACTTCAAACAAAACCTCAACTTTAACCCCTTCCCTGCGCATGACGGAACCATGCCGTCATGGGCCACGGGCGGCGTGTGCTCATGACGGCGTGGTTCCGTCATGCTGCGGCCGCTCCACCCACGCGGGACTGATTCCCCGCCTGTGCGGGCGAATTAGTGAGTGGGCGGGGTCGTGACAGAACCACGCCGTCATGAGCACAGCTCGCCCTTGGCTCTTGACGGCGTGGTTCCGTCACGAGCATGGCGGCGCCGCGCTCAGCCCCCACCCCCCGCGCCGCGGTGGAATTACCGCCGCGGCCAAGGGGTTAAACCTTAAACAATCCCCTCCCCAGTCACTTCATTCTTCTTCCAGTCGTCTCACTTCTTCTGCACACTTCCCATTCCCTTCTGCGACCTCTTCCAAAATCTCCATTCACTCCCTCGCTTGTCTTTCAACATCCTCTCTTGTATCTCCCGCCACCGCACTCTGGCATCCTGCCCCCCCATCATTCACCTGTTTCTCCACCCCCACACCAGAGGGGTGGGTGCGCCCGTCCGAGACTCACCACCCCTCCAAAATACTGCCAACCAGGTAACCCCCGTAGGGCAGTTACCTGCCCCAACACTCTGCCGTGGACCTTTCGCCCTCACTCGCCACCGTCCCTTCTACACCAGATAGATTCATTCCACAGCTTGCTTATCACATCCCGCATCTCCATCATATAATACGCATTCCCCAATTGCGAAAGGTGCACGCCATCGTCCCTGAAAAGCAAAGGCTCCTCCAATCGCAACCCAGCGTGACCAATGACATTGATGTCCTTCGAGGCACAAAAAAACCCTCATAGCTCTGTTGAGCTTCCTGCGTGCTTTCTCAACAGCCGCCGGCTTCACTGCCCCATTCCACACTTTCCGTGGTACGAACTCCGTCCACACAATGCATGCTCCTGCCATATTTCCTTTCAAAACCTCCAGGTCCCTCTGCATCTGTTGTAATATCACCAGTCCAGACAGCCGTATCAAGTAATTTTCCCCAAGATGCAGGACCAACATATCCGGGCAACCTCGTTGTGAAATCATTTTTGTCAGCCAGGGTAACAACGCCCCCCAATGCATCCCTCCTTTACCCCACCAATGCACCTCATGGTGGCTGCTCCTCAGTCCCAGGTTACGGCCGTAGACCTGTCGATCTGCATACCTGGCTGCCCAATGCAGTGTCCGACAATCCAAGTGACCATCTTGGACCCTGGACCCCCACGCAACCTAAGACAAGTAAAATATGTTAGACCACACCATTGCAACCGTTGACCCCAGATGTGGCACCCCCCCTTTGCCCGAACCATTTCCCCCATTATTTGCACACATATTTCTCGCAGCACCGAGACCTCCACCTCCCAATCTGCCGGATCCTGTCCCACGACCAGCCCAGCCGTGCTGCCGCCGTAGCCACCCCAATGCGAAAGGAGTGTGTACCATACCCTGCAGGATCCTTGCCCACTCTCCTTAACGCCATGCGCAGTACCGCCAACAACTGAAACGCCGTCACTCACCCCCGATGCATGACAAAAGATCTCACCCGACGCCGCTCGTGATCCCGTCAAAAAAGGCCTCCATTCCTGCACTGGACACGCCCCCACACAACCCGACTCGTTTAGCCAGGCCCATTTTCCCCTACCTGGTCAGTTTTCGACTGCCCCAACCAAGTCCACAGTCGTCCCCCATCCAAACGTATCTCAGCGTATGTTCTGCCCATCCGACCTCTTGCGCCTAACAGCTCAGGCACCCGAAATGCCCCAAAAAACATCCACAGCATACATAACCGAAACGCGGAAACCTCAAACGTATCATAACAATTGGGCAGAACTCCCAACAACTGCTGTAACAGTTCAAATGTGATAGCCTTCCTGGGTACCCCCCGTCCCTTCCCCCTCTCCCTTCCATAACCTTTTAACATCCTACTCAGTATCTCGTCTTTAGCCGGGTCAAAGCCCGCGTACAACTTACAGTAGAAAGAAATCCCAGCCAGTTTCCCAGCTATCGTCGTGTGTGACAAACCTTTTTCAATACACTGAGAACAAAATGTATAACTCCCTGCTCAGCGTCCCTTCTTGACATGTTCCATGCATCCTTGGTCCAGTCCAGAAATGATCCAAATTCGGCCCACGCCAGTCTGTAGCTACGCCTCGTGGACTCTGCAATCGACTTCTCAACCAGGCCCATCACTCTCACTCCCCCCAGGCCCAGATGCCGTCCGGCAGTTCTGTTTTGCATGCATCCGCTCCAGGAGCCAGTCGTCGAAATCGCCGCCACTGCGAACGAGACAAAGCATCCGCTATGTCATTACTTGCCCCTGGGACATGCTTCGCCCGAAAAACCACATTCAATTGCAGGCATCGCAGCATGAAACTACGCAGCAGCCGCAAGACCCTCAAGTCCCTAGCTTTCTGCTTGTTTACGAGATCCACTACCGTCATGTTATCTACATGGAACAGTACCGACCTATTCCGGAACTCCGTGCCCCACACCGCCAGAGCCACCAGCAACGGGAAAAACTCTAAGAAAGCTATACTCCGTCCCTGCTTCAAACAATGACTCGGCCTTACTTCAGCACACCATCGGCCATCCCAAAAAACACCAAAACCAGAAGCCCCTGCCGCGTCAAAAAAGATTTGAACCTGCCAGATTGTCTTGTCCTCTACAAAATCCAACGACACACCGTTGAAGTCCGTCAAAAATGTCAGCCACACCCTCAAGTCCGCTCTGACTGCCATTGAGACCGTGACTCTGTGATGCGGTAACACTGCCCCGGACATGGCCATGCCCAGGCGCCGGCAAAACGTCCTCCCCGCTCTCACCACCCGGCAAGCAAAATTCAAGAAACCCAAGAGCTGTTGCACCGTCCTCAAGTCGATCTTCTTTTCCCCAATCGCCCTCAACAAGAAAATCTGTATTTCCAGCACCCTTCCGGCGGGCAAACGGGCCAACCACAGGACTGAGTCCAGTTCGATGCCTAGAAAAATCAATCTACAGCTGGGCCCAGCTGTTTTTTCCGGTGCCAAAGGAACCCCAAAAATTGCCGCCATGTCCTGAAACTGCTGTAAGGCCCTCCGACACTCCCCTGACCGTCCTCTGCCAATGAACAGGAAATCGTCCAAGTAGTGTGACACAGCCGTATGCCCACTCATCTTTGTGAAAGCCCACTGCAGAAAAGTGCTGAACATTTCAAACAAAGCACAAGAGATTGCACATCCCATTGGCAAGACCTTATCCACAAAGATGGCCCCATCAAACTGCATCCCCAGCAACGAAAAATCCGCCGGGTGTATGGGCAGCAGCCGGAAAGCTGATTTCACATCACATTTAGCCAGCTCCGCCCCCTGCCCACACGTCTGTACTAGGCGGATCGCGTCGTCCACCGAGGCATACAGCACCCTTGAATCCTCCTCTGCGATGAAGTCGTTAACGGACCCCCCTTCCGGCCAAGACAGGTGATGGATCTTTCTGTACTCGCCTGGTTCTTTCTTAGGGACCACCCCTAGAGGTGAAATAATAGTCGTCTACAGGCCAATCGACAAACGGGCCTGCTATCCTGCCCTCTTCAACCTCTTTTCTCAGCTTCGCCGCAACTACATCAGGCAATTCCTTGGCCGACTTCAAATTTTCCGCCCACCTCCGTTCTCTAGGACCCTGGTAACCCACCCGGAAACCCTCAACAAACCCCCATTGAATCCTCAATGCAGCTTCTCTGTCCGGATACTGTGAGAGCCACGGGCCCATGGCCTCGACCCTAACTGGGGTAGGTGCCCTTTGGTCCAGCCTGTCCCCTGCTTTTAGTGGCCCGCCACTGCTCTGACGGCGTGGCCAATGTGAAGCACTGCGTGAGTGCGCGCCATCTCCCACACTTGGAACACTTGTGTTTGAATTTGCAGGGGTATCTGGAACAGTATCCCTTATTATAGTTCCAACATGCTCCTGTGTTCCCTCCCCCCTGCTTGGGTGGATGTCCTGTGGGTCCCACTGGAACGGCACTACCCCCCACCCCGGCCTGGGCGGGACGCGCCGGAAAAGACCGATACGTCACCGGCAGGCCACTTGCCGTGTGTGTGGAAGCCGACGACTGCGTGGGTGACATCCACTGCATCCACAGTTCCTGGTCCACCTCCCCCCATGCTTTGTCGGGATTAACACTGATGCGGGCCCTAAACTACTCATCATAGCTTAACCATGCAAACCCCCCGAAGTGCATCTGCGCCTTCCTGATGATGTCCATGTATTTTAATAAAGCTATGGCCCTATCAAGATGCTTTTCGCAATAAATTCTTGCATATATCAGAAAAGCGGAAGTCCAGTTCTCCATGTTTACGGGAACCCTGGGCCTCCTGGTCAACTCCCACTCTTCCTCCTTCGACCCCTCTTTTGCTTGTATCTCCCTATGTAATAGTTTGAACACCTCCACGTATTCATGTCTCCAGATTCTATTTCTCGTTTTATCTGACAAGTGTGACCCTAACGGCATAGCCAAGCCCATATAAGGGAGCTTCTTCTGGTGTTTGTCCTCTTTCGTCTCGTCCTTCCCATCTACCCCGTCCAATTTATCTGTCTGAACACTGGCCACCGCCAAATGTTTGGACCCATTCCCTGTGTCCTTTGCCGCAGGCGCCGCAACTGTGCTTGCCGCTGCTCCACCGGCCCTCACAGACCCTTCCCCCACATCCACCGACCGGCAGGCCTTCTTCCGCCCCCCCCCCCCCTAGGACCCCCGTCCCAAGCCGCTCACCAGTCACCCTCACCTGACAAACTCGCCCGCGTCTCCCGGACCAGTCCTTTGGGGTTCATCTTCTACTGGCTCGCCGCCTTAGTCTTGCTTTTGGCCACACTTGCCTCCTGCAAAACACCAATTTTCTTCGATGACGCTCCCCGTCCGACCCCCACCACATTCTCCAAATCATCACCCTCATCGTCTCTCACTTCACCTTCCTCCAAATCATCACTCTCATCCCCATAGTCCAACTGCAACTCTGCCTCACTCTCCTCAGGTGCCCACATCACTTCACGCACCGCTCTCTTCTGTCCTTTCCCACTCTTTCCAAGCACATCACCAACCGCCGCCGCCGCCTTCGCCCGCTCCCGCGGTGGAGGGTGGGCCGCCGCGGACCCCCCTGCTCCTTCCGACCGGCGTCTTGGGCCGTTTTGCGCCCTGCCGGTCCACCCACCTGTCTACCAGTCTCAGCTACTGGCTTGCGCCCCCCCCCTCCCCAGGCTGCTCGAACCTGAGGAGGCCCGACACCACCAGGTCTTGCCGCGGTCTCGGCTGTCCCTAACCCAGTCAGGGGGTGGCTCCTCTCCTCTCCTCCACCCACACCCACTTGCCTTTGTGTCCTTGAAAACTCTCTTCCAGCGCTGCCGCTGCCTCCTCCTCGGACGTGGGGGTGGGCGGCTGCCCCTCCCAAAGGTCCATATCCCCAACTCCCCTGCTGGCACAGAGCTCCCCCCACCTCTGCTCAGTTTCCTGGATCAGCCTGCGCTGATCCTGTATCTTTTCTTCTAGGGACATACCTTCCCACCTGGGGTGCAGGGGAAGAGTGCTCCCCTTTCTGCCTCCCCCTGCCTGAGATCCCCCTAATCTGCCCACCCTGCTCCCAGTGCCCCCCAGGCCGCCATCCCCTTGGGGGTGCGCCTCCTCACCTATGTAGGCCCCTGCACCACCAATGGACTGGGTATGCCGTGGCCTCCCTGACAGATCCAGGGGGGCATCCTCCCATTGTCCATCATTGTCTGCCTGTCCCTCTCCCTGCAAAGACAGGTTCAAAACCTGTTCCTCCCATACTTGTGGGACCCCCCCCTGGCCCTCCCGCAGACTCAGCCATCACCCCGCCGTCCCCGGGCTCCAGCCGGGCCGGCATTCCCCGCCCCACCGCAATCCCCCCCAGGGCCTTCAATCAAGAAGACGCGCTGCCGCGCGTACCGCTCCTCAGCCCCCGCCTCCTCCCCCGGTAACGAGTCAAGGAGGCTCGCGTCCTCTCACAGACGCGCGGGCAGGCTCTGCCACCTGCCCCCGCGCTTCCCGGACTCCCGCATGGGCTGCCCCCGCCCCCTACCTGCAGTGATCTTCTTTCCCGGTGGTGGCTCCTCCATACAAGCCACCACCGCAGCAGGGACGCCGGTGGACGCCGTGCGAGGCGTATGGGCCATTCCGACCCACGCCTGCTGTAAAACGCCGGGCCGCAGCAGATCCTCCCGGCCTGCCTGGCCCAGCACGCGGAGTGCAGCGCAGACTGCCTCCGCGTCCGGAACCGCCATTGTTGGAGCACACGGTAACCTCTGTGCCCTACAAGACCCCACTAACACCTGACAACGCCCCTGCCAATCGGCCGACCGGCAATCTATCCCTAATACCCAAAACCCCCTTTCCTACACTTCCAAAATTAACTTCCTTCCCCAGTGGTGTCGGGCGCAGGAAGAGGACGAGGCTCCTCCCCTGGCCCTTATACCACCTTTCAATCCCCACCCCCAGCCCAACCCCCTGACCCCAAAAACACCATGTCCTTCGGTCTTTCGCGAAAACCCCAGGGGAAGACTGGTCTGCGACCTTACTTCCCTCGGGGGCCTCATTGTGCACTCTTCGGAGAGGCCAAGATTTGGATAAGCATTGCACTGTGAGAAACTTGCACTACCTTCAGCCCCAACTCCATAACTTCCAATCGTACTCTGTCATTTTCACACCATGAATTCACCAAGACACGTAGAGGCGACTCACTTCCTAGAATGTGCTATACAAGACTTATGATGCTTGAAAAAGAAAACTGCAAAATCAACATATGGGGAAAGGGAAAGCAACTTCAAAGAAATTCATATTATTTACTATTTCTTTATTTAGTTGCTAACCTTAAGTGATGAACAGAAAAAGGGCTTTAAGAAGCACTACTGAAAGTGGAGCTTTGGCTTCACCCAATTGCTGATTGCCTTGGATACAGATTTTGATTAGGCAGACGTTGTGTGCTTCAAAAGAGTCCTTGTATTGCACTTTTCACTTTGTGGGAAAATGTATGCTCCGTACTTTAGGATTGAGTTGGCTATGATGACAAACCGTTGATCAAAGCTATTGGCCAGATATGTTTACTATGAAGTTATGACAAAGGCAGTAGGCCTGACTTATTTATTGTGAAAAGCACAGTAGGCCTTTAAGGGTGGATTGTCATTACATTGTGTTAAAGCTGTAGACGGGTATCTTGCCTCAGGGTATCATTCGGATTACCACAGTAGGCACCAGTTATAGTTTTGGATACCCTCTGTGACAAACTCATGCAGTAGAAGATTTGCACTTTCAAAATCCTTGTAATGCCGTTTTAAAGAGGATTGTATATTATTTCATCAACTGTAGTTTTGTACGTATTTGTAATTCCATCGCTGTATGCCCGTAGATACTTTGTGGGAAAGCTTATGCGGAATACAGTAGGCCAGAGTTGTTTAATGTGAAAAACTAGTGATAAAGGCTGTAGGTCTGATTGGTTCTTTGGAAACAATATATCAGAGACCACAGGTCTAATCTTTTTGTTCTGAAATTAAAAAAATATATATATTTATTGAATTTTAAAGTAAACGTTACAAATTCAAAAGCAGTATATACTTTCAAGAGTGGTTACTACATACAGAAAAATTACTGTGGAAGCAGCAGGTTTCGCAACCTTTACCAATGTAAGTACATCTTCATTCTCAGAACATGTGCACCCATTACAGTAAGCCATTTTACTCCCACATATGAGCTCAGTCTGAAAGCAAGCAATTCTCTTATCTACATTACCTTTTGACCATAGATGCTGCCTTACCTCACTGGGAGAGATCACGTTCTATATCATACATGTGCCTTGATCGATTTTGTAGGCCTGGCAGCTGCCAGGCGCATACCCGGTTCCTCACCCTGTCCCCTCCTCCATTCAGTAAGTAGGATTTGCAATGGAGACCAGAGGTCCTCTGGTCGACTCGCTGGTGGAATTGTGGAATAAAAGGTTTCAAATTGTTCATCACAGCAAACTAAGTCAGTAAGTCATGTTTTAGCTGATGGGATGTTATTCCTCCCCGCCCAAACATAGGCTACACAACATTTGGCCCGTAGCAATGCTGTTGAAACAAAGCGTTGCATGTTTTTAATATATCCTTTGTGCATCCAATAAGAGCTATCTTGGGTGATGGTGCAATATCTTACTTGGTCATGGCTGTGATTTTCTCAAATATCTTGCACCAGTATTGACCAGCTTGTGGGCAGCTCCAAGCGAGATGAAGAAAACTGCTATCTGACCCCCATCATCTAATACAAGACGACTCCGTCACCAGCCTACACCTATATTCCTGCAATGGGGTTCATATGTTTGGGGTAAGCATTTGAAATTAATTAATCTACGATTTAGTACCATCAGACTTTTTTTTTTTGCAACATTCTTTGTCCGACAAAGTACGCCCTATATCCTCCTCCCAGCACATTCTAGCTCGAGGTTTGATAGTAGGGGCTTCTGATTGAACATTAGTATTTAATTTCATGACAGGGTGCTTTGTCGACTCCAAAGTAAGGAGTAGGGACAGTGCTTTGCATCCAGGAGGCTCCTAAGGAAATGTTGGGGTAATGAGCCCTGGAGAGTGCACAGAGTTGAAAGTATGCAAATGTGTCTTGTGCGTTATAGTCAGGACTCCTCGACATGGCTCCAAAAACTGAACCCCTCGAAATGTGCCCCCTATTGTCTGGAGTCCCCACCTTTGCAGTCTTGTCATCATCAATGTTTCTTTGGTGAGTTGGCTGATTTGTGTAGTCCGTCAATGCTTGTTCTGGGGCATAGAGAATAGGAGGGTCTAGCATTTTACAAAGTCTACCACAAAACAGCTGTCTCATTGCCATAGAGTTGATTTCAACAACACTTCAGTGAGGTTAGGGGTATGGGTTGAGCTGTATCACATTCCACTGCCACATGCGCCATGAACGTCAGGGAGTGCAACGATTAGTAGGCAAATTGTGCCTGGGCACAATTATGAAGTAATTCAAAATCAGGCACTGCCAGCCCACCTTGCTTATTAGACTGTTAGAATCTCCTATCTGACTCTTGGTTGTTTACCTGTCCACGTGAGGGTGATCAGATGTGATCTAAGGGTTTTAAAATTGTTGGTTTAAGGCGATTGGTGTATTATAAATCAGATCTATTTGTTTAGGCAGCATGATCATTTTCATCAGGGCTATCCTGCCCATCAGAGGATAATGGGAGGGTACACCACTCCCTGATAAAGCCTTCTATTTTCAACATGGTCACCCCATAGTTTTTGGAGAATACTAGGTTTTTGTCTTTACTCACCCACACCCCCAAGAATTTGACTGCCACCTGGCACCAAGAGAGAGGAAAATCAAGTGCTCAGACACTCGTGTCAGTGGTCTAAGGGAATATGGTTGATTTATTCCAATTAATTGTTATCCCAGGCAAGGCCTTAAATAGCTTAGACTCCAGGATAACTGGGGTGATATTTTTAGCTGGATTACTGATATATAGTATAGTGTCATCTCCATAGAGTGTTATGAGATTGTGAGTCAAAAACAGTAATCCTTTAGCAAAAGGTAGTTAATCTAAGGGCCTGATTTAGATCTTGGCGGGACAGAGACAGAATGGACTTTTTTGGTGGTCTTTCTGCCCGTCTCCGTCCGCACACCCAATTTAGATTTTAGATGCTGACTGGCAATGGAAGAGGAGATCACCGCGGTCCTGCTGACTCCGCCTGGACTTCGCTCCCCGCCCTTACAATGCGATAGGCTGCAGCAGGCGGCTGCTGGACTCCAGCCAGGATTCTTGCCCTCCAGATTTGGATATTGGCTGTTTCGAAGGGAATTCCAGAAGGAATCCCTCCTACTACGAGTCAGAGGAATGGGACAAAAAGGGGTAGAAACTAACCTTTTTTCAGGGTACACTCTGCTATTTTGTCCTCGACTCCTTCTCTTAGGTCCCCCCTTACCTGCTGCACCTTGAATGCGACGGACCAGCTCCCCATTTTGACAGACCCGAAGGTAAGTGTTCGTGGTGTGTGCAGGTATACATTGCATCATGTGTGTAGGTTGGTAGGGTGCAATGCAGAATGTACAAAATATGCTCACTACACATAACCTACATACACATATGTAAACATACACGACCTATATGTGTTTTACGGAAACACATTTTTTTTTACTTACCTGTCTCCCCACCACCACAGACGCTTCCCATCAGTACTCCACTGACAGGACACGCCAGCCTAACGGAAACATCCAAATCTGCTCGGCTGGACCCCTTCGTCGAGACAGCGACAGCAGACATTTCACCAGCACAGAAGACTGCCGCAGCGGCGGTCTTCTGTGTATCGCATATACATCTAAATAAGGCGGGCGGTAGACCTTCAGCTTGGCCGAGTACTCAGTCCCGCTTCCGCGGCGGGCTGCATTCGGCCCGCCAAGATCTAAATCAGGCCCTAAGTCTGAATAACAGGGTTTCTGAGGCCAGAGCATGTAGCAACGGGGAAAGCGGGCAACGTGTCCCCCTGGTTATTAGGATATGGTCATAGGAAAATCCATTTAGCTGTATTATAGCTGTAGGCACAGTATAGAGTAGCCGGATCCATATGATGAAGCTACATAGGAATCTCATTCTACTCAGCACTGCAAACAAAAAATTCCATTCAGCTGCATCAAAGGCTTTGGTGGTGTCCAGGAAGACTGCCACAGGCTCTATTTCAGGATTAAGTTGGTGTAATAGAGCAAAGAACGTTCACGGATTATGATCAGCCCGGAATAAACACGGCCTGGTCAGGCAAGACCAGGTCAGGCAATAACAATAATAATCTACTTGTCAACACCTTGGCGAGAATGTTAGCATCTGTGTTGATGAGGGATAGCGGCCTATACCAGTCACATCGCATCAAAATCTTACATGGTTTAAGTAAGGTTATAATAATGTCTCTCTAAAAGTGGGGAGAAATATTGGATGTCAAGGCTTTATCATAGACCTGTAGAAGTCTCGGGGCCAGTACATTAGTATATGCTTTGCAAAATCACAAGGGAGCCATTCTCTTTGGTTGTTTTGCAGGTTGGCAAGTTTGAAATTGCAGCAGCGATCTCTTCAAGAGTGATAAGAGTGTTGTGAAACTGTTGACAAGCTTTGCCAAGCAAGAGAGTTTTGGTCAAAATAGGCAGCGTAATCTGAGGTGGTCGGTGAGACCTTCGAGGTAGAAAAATTGGAATAATGTGAAGCAAACTCAAATAATATATGTTCGGCGTCATATGCGCTTTCTCCCTTACACCCCTCCAGCTCTTTGACGACTTGTACCGATCAGCGGTGTCATATTTTGTGGCCATTTTTCAGCCAGGGCGGTCCCCCTCCCTATACATGCGTGCACAGGCATGCATGCCTATGTAAATGTTTCACTTCCTGTTCAGCCACTTCAGCAAATACTGTTAATTTAGTCTTCATTCTGAAAGTTATGATAAATGCAGTAGACCTAACTTGTATATTGTGAAAATCATATGGTAATGGCAAAAGGCCTTTGAGTGTAGATTATTATCATACTGTGTAAAACCTGTAAAAAGATGTTAGATTAAATGGACCATAATGGATTACAGTAGTCGGCAAGTGTTTTCGTTGTTGATATTCCTGCACCCTCTTTGCTTTACCACCATAGGGAGCTCTGCAGGTAGAAGATTGGTACTCTGATCATTCTTGTTAACACTCTTTGGGGCAGTGGGGTTTGAATATTGTTGTGCCAGTTGTCATTTTGTGCATATTTAAAATTTTCTGACTGTTTGACTGACGAATGACTTGTGGGAAAGCTTATGCAGAATTCAGTAGGTTCATGTTGGTTACAGTGATAAGTCAATGATAATGGCAAGAGGCCCAATTGTGTTTTTTTGGGAAAATTTATGTCAGATGCTTCAAGAATGATGTGTTTATTAGGAAAAGTTACGACTAAGACTGTAAGCTGATAAATTTATTAGGAAAAACGTTTGGTAAAGCCAATTGGAAATAGAAGATGGCTTGTCATTACACTGTGTTAAAGGCTGTAAACAGTTATTGTTTTATATGGAATTTCACAGATTATTGTCGGGTTTGCAATGTTTATTTATTTAATATTACGTGTGCAGTTAATAAAGACCTTTGCACCAAGTGAAATTAAAAGATCAATCAAGAAATTAGTGTGTATATAATTACAGTGCTAAAGGCTAGGAGTTAACAAGAGTGAGGTTAAAAAGGATTTGCCCTTATAATCTGGTCATAGCAAAAGAAGTTTCATGAAGGAATGTCAGACGAATTAAAAGGTGAGTTCCATGTTAAAAGGGCTTAAGTGCTTTGCCTAGGTAGCTACATGACATTTCTGGAAGACCCAGCTACAGTCCCATTATGCCTTTCCTAGCGACCATTGTTAACTGTTGCCCCTGGGTCCTACTAGGGTAACGGGGCTGTGGCTGCCTGGTGCGGAATTGCCTGATGCCCGGAGGGGCTTGAGATCTTCCAGTCAAGTTTATCCAGGTATTTCACAAGCCTACAGCTGAGTTGCATATCCTTTCCTTTGAAACAGGCTAAAATTGCAGGCCTGCAGCTACGGAGCCCTTTCTGATTCCAAATTGGTCGGAGAATTGTTTTCCGGTCTTCCACATTGCTTTTACAGATGCATATCTGGTGAGTCAGTGTCTCAGGGGCTAGTCCGCAAAGCCGGCATATCCCGGTCATATTTGCACGCTTCCATGGGAGGAGATGTGGATTTGATAGCAGGCATCCTATATGGAATTTCATGAAAGCTGCTTTAAGTTGAGGTTTAATGGCTGTGCCCAAGTATGACGGGTGCTAGCTCGGTGTAGGATGACCGAGTGAGCCAGGCATGCTATCTCTTGGCAAATAACTCCTTGTCTGCTAGCAGCGAACAGGCCTTGACATTTTGGTTGACTAACTCTTTGCTTTGGTGGTAAGAGCTAAAGGATTCCCAATGGTTTGTTAGACCTAGTGAAATGAAATGAAATGGAGATTTGTAGAGCGCGAAACAATCACCCAAGGGTGTCAAGGCGCTTGCTCATCAGAGACAGGATTTAAGCTAGGAGTTTCGCAGACATTTTAAAGATTGAACAACCATGTCTTTAGTGCTTTCCTAAAAGCTAACAGATGTGTTTCTTGTTTCAATCTTATTGGGAGAGAATTCCATAACCTAGTTGCGCCAACCAGAAAGCTTCTTCCCCCCCAGGAGCATTTTTTTACCCTGGGAACAATCAAATCATGGGCAGAGGATGAGCGGAGACAACGGACTGGAATATAGGGTAACAAGTTCCTCTTTAAAAAACCTGGTCCTATGTCCTGTGTGGCCTTAAAAACAATGCATAGAGCCTTAAACTCTATACGTCTTTTTATTGGCAGCCAATGTAAATCCTTGAGCACCTTTGACACAGATTTGTATCTTGGAATGTTCAGCAGGAGCCGAGCCGCTGCATTCTGCACAACCTGCAGCTTAGACAGGCACTTTTTCCGAAGATTGATAAAAAGCCCGTTACAGTAGTCGGCTCTTGACAGAACAAGTGCAGAGACAACCAGTTTACGTAGCTCAGCTGGAATAAATGGGAGGATCTTTCTCAAAAGCTTTAGCGTGTAGAAAGAAAGAGAGGTAACCTGGTTGACATGGTTTTCAAATGAGTTTGGAATCGAAAATGACTCCCAAATTCTTAACCTTGATCACTGGCGTGGGAAATGGCCCAAGCTCCAAGGGCCAGAGATCAGGTGACCAGAAATCAGTGTGAGCACCAAAAAGTAAAACCTCCGTCTTACCAGAGTTAAGTTTTAGACAATTGGCAGCCATCCAGTCCCCAACCTGACGAAGGCAGGTATGGAACTGTTTCATAGTGTTAGTGGGGGATCCTGATACTGAGACGTTGATCTGCGTATCGTCGGCATAGGATATAGCCGAAAAGCCTAGGGACCTGATTAACTTCGCCAGTGGTGCAACATAAATATTAAAAAGAGTCTGGCTCAAGGAAGATCCCTGTGGCACACCACATGGAAGTATAAAATTGGGTGATTTAAAATTTTCTAGGGCCACAAATTGTTCCCTGCCTAACAGGAATGATTCAAGAAGGGAAAGTGCATTCCCTTTGACCCCAATTCCCCTCAGAACTTCCAAAAGTTTCTGATGGTTCACCGTGTCAAATGCGGCGGAGAGGTCAAGCAGCACAAGTGCTGCAGTGCCCCCGAGTCGACTGTCTGCCTAATCAGTTCAGATGATGTGATCAACGCCAGTTCGGTACTATGATGTTTTCGAAACCCGAACTGAGTGTCATCGAGAAGGCCATGCCTTTCAATATAATCTGATAGAGTATTATTCATGGCCTTCTCCACCATCTTTGCTGGCAGCGGAAGTCTGGAGATTGGGCGGTAATTATTGGGGTCAGTCTCATCAAGATTTGGCTTCTTCAGAAGGGGAAGCACGGATGCCAACTTCCAGCTAGTGGGGAATAAACCAGAGGAGAACATTTGATTAAATATAGGCGTCAGATGAGAGGCGAAGATCTCTGGTAGAAGATGAAAGATCTTTGGAGGGCATAGGTCCAGTGGAGAGCCTGATTTAGTGGATCTCAACAAGTTAATTGTTGCTTCCATTGTCAGTATTGGAAAGGCAGATAGTTCAGGATGGTCCCTGTATTCAGCGTGGGTTCTGGGGATAATACCGGTAATCCCAGGTCTAGCAGCAGCCTCTAAGGAAGGAACCATTCCTTGATCCGTGGACTTGATGAGTCCATTATAGACCGCCTTGACTTTATCCTGGAAAAACGTAGCCACCCTGTCGCAGAATGCCTGAGTTTTAGGTGAATCTGCCGCCACAGAGCAATTGGCTAATCGTTTAACCATCGAAAAAAGTTCCTTTGACGAGTTTTTTGCTGAAAGTATAGCTGTGGTAAAATAGCTAGTTTTCTCCTTATCGATAAGTTTTTTTATACTCAAGCAAAGCTGATTTATAGTTAGCTTTATCCTCCAATTCGTCTGAGGATCTCCACTTCCTTTCCAGACGGCGACATTTTTGTTTTTGTATCCTAAGCTGTTCTGAGTACCAAGGTTCGGTGGGTCTGGGCCTATGACTAGAGATGCATTTAACTGGTAGTACTTGGTCTATTGACTTTCTCAGCCAGTCCTCAAAAGCAGCAACAGCTTCATTTGAGTCTTCTAAGTTAGGTGGAGAGTTATGGGCTAATGCAGATTCAAACATACCCACTGCCAGCTTATTCCAGGGCCGGATCATTTTCCGCTGCCTGTTTATCAATTTCTTTGTCTGGGGGTTTTGTACAGGAAACGAAAACATAATAGCTTTGTGGTCCGACCATATATATGGCAGTGGAGGAAGGCATTGTAGATGGTCATTACTGGTAAATATTCCATCCAGTAAATGACCCCCCAAATGTGTACTGCCAGTCACCTGCTGAGTGAGGCCCATACTGTTTGCAATATCAATAAAATGTACAGCATCACTATCCAGTGGATCCTCCAGGTGAACGTTGAAGTCACCCAGGAGCGTGAAATCCGATGACTGGGATATAACATCCAGGGAAGTGCCGATATTCAACCGAAAGTTAGCCCGGGGACCTGGGGGTCGGTAGCATAACAAACCATTAAAGGCGTAATGGTTACCTATCATTAATTTAAAAAGTAAGGATTCTAAGGTAGGCCCATTGGACTGAGAGGTAGAAACCCCTTTCCATGTACTTGGAAACAGGACAGCCAGTCCTCCTCCTCTTTTTCCTGCTCGGTCTTGCCTAAATAGTGTGTACCCTGAGGGAGTCGCCATTGCCAAGTCAGGATCTGCAGAGCTATCTCCCCAGGTTTCAGTAATAAAGGCCACATCAACACCATGTGTTTCAATGAGCAGAGCGAACTCAGACGCGTGTTTACACAACGACCGTGCATTGATAAGACAGCCTGACACTGACTTTGTCACATTCTTTACAGCGGATAGATGCTTCCGACTAAGAGATGACTGGGGTAGATCAGATAAATGGTAGGAAAACCCACAGACATTACATTTAAAATGAGTCATACATGGATCGATATTAGTACCAGTTTTTACGTCACACCTACCCTTTGTGTTAAAGGCTCGCAGTTGTTCCCCAGTATAGGTGAATATAGAAGCAGGATGGGGCTTAAAACCGGCAGCATCCCCGGCCCTAAGCACGGGCCGAGCGCGGACGGGCGCAGACGGGCTTGCCTTTGGCGCGCCGGCGGCGCGCCCCCGTGCGGCCGTGCTTATATCCCCCCGGTAAAGCATCTCTGGCGGGAAGGCGCCCTGCGTACTTCCGGGCCAGGCAAATGTCCTAATGGACAGGCGGAAGTGATAACGCCACGCCGTCCGTCCCCGTTACCAGCCCAGTGAGGTGCAAGTTCACTGAGGCTGAGTACGAGCGATCTCAAAAGCAATAAAAACAAATGAATTTCTTTTTAAAAAGGACAGAGGACTTCAAATTCAGATGTCAATAAAAACAATTCATACAGTAAAAAGGTACGTTCAGCTCCTGGCCGTATAGGTACCACTTTAGTGTCAAACAATGCAACCCCCTGTATCTTCCCCAAAGTTTTAAAGCAAGCAGTCACAAAAGTTAGGTCATCAAACAAAGACGAGCAATAACGGACCTAGCGTCCTGCAAAGATTCACCAGATAAGCAGGTCTAGCGTCCGCTTGCGGCTGTGCTTATATCCCCCCGGTAAAGCATCTCGGGCGGGAAGGCGCCCTGCGTACTTCCGGGCCAGGCAAATGTCCTAATGGACAGGCGGAAGTGATAACGCCACGCCGTCCGTCCCCGTTACCAGCCCAGTGAGGTGCAAGTTCACTGAGGCTGAGTACGAGCGATCTCAAAAGCAATAAAAACAAATGAATTTCTTTTTAAATGGACAGAGTCAATAAAAACAATTCATACATTAAAAAGGTACGTTCAGCTCCTGGCCGTATAGGTACCACTTTAGTGTCAAACAATGCAACCCCCTGTATCTTCCCCAAAGTTTTAAAGCAAGCAGTCACAAAAGTTAGGTCATCAAATAAAGACGAGCAATAACGGACCTAGCGTCCTGCAAAGATTCACCAGATAAGCAGTGATGCCAAGGAGCTATTTAAGTAAAGCCTGGCTAGAGAGTGTGTCCTTCTGTTCTTTTCTACCCAAAGGAGAGAGCTGAGCGTTCCTGAGGTTGCCGCCTTAAGTTTATAGCAGAGCGTGATAAATGTGCTCTCCCTCACCATCGATTGTCTGATGAGGCCAAACTCGAGGCGTAACTGGGCAGGTGACGTGTAAGCTGGTAGAGAGAACAGCGATTTAAACAGTCTGGTGATGAGTTTCTCCAGGTGGACCCGCCCCTTCCCGTCAAGGCTTCACTACCTTATGCAATGGTGGAGATTAATTTTGCCTGGATTATTTTCAGCAAAGGTAAGTAGGTCGAGGAGCCTGTGGCTGCTTTATTGCACTTAAATGCGGTTGTAAGGGAGAGGCATTTCCGCCGTATCAGATCCAGGTGTGTCTTGCTGTCCAAGAGGACTCCCAGGTACTTGAATTCCTGCACATCTTCCACTTTGTTGTCACCCAAGTACCACTGATGTGAGTGCCGCTGTGGCCTGAGAGACATTGTTTTGGACGTTTTCAAGTTGATAATCAAGGCATTGGTATTGGAATATTTAGCTGTGGTTTTCAGAAGTATTCGGTGTCCAGTTTTGGTTCGCCTAAGGAGAATCACGTTGTCTGCACTACATCAGGCATAGCAGTATCCATCATACAGCCACTACGAATTTTGATTATGTTCCTTTGTCTTTGATATATCATTTATTGTATAATTCTTGTAATTGTCTAATTTAGTTTATCATATTATTTGATGGTATTAGTCTGTTTATTTATGTGTAGATTCTGACAAAATCATTGTGTGTTAATCCTTATGTCAAATATGTTAGGAATTATTCACGGGCATAATTATTGTTTAGAAATGTTTTTTAACAAATTTCCATTAAAGAAATGAAATTTTAAAATGACCTAATTTTAGTCTACACTGAGTTCAATTTATCATGTTCTTCTTTTGATATGAGTTGTTAAACGTCTGAGACCTTGTGACTGCCTAGGGATTTACCCTCAACTGTATAGCAGTATGGTGTTCCACAGTTTCGGGGCGTGGGAATTTACTTGTGCTAGGCTGATTGGCAGGACAGCTAAGAAGAGATTGAAAAAGAGTTGGGGCTAGCACATACCCCTGTCTTAGGCCCTGATAAGTTGGCATTTCTCTTGAAAGGTTGACACCATCCCCAAACATGATCCTCACCCAGGTGTCAGTATGGAGAAGAGTTACTGCTCTCAACAGGTGGTTGGGGATAGTCCACTTGGCGAGCCACAGTTTGCCTCTGTCTACACGGTTGAAAGCTGCCTTGCAGTCTATAAATGATAAATGTAGAGGTTGCTTAGTAAGCCTGCTGTGAACAAACAGTAAAGATACAGCCAAGAGATTGGCAGATGTACCTGCACCTCTTGAAAACCCGGTTTGAATAAATGGAATGAGTTCGTTGTCTGATGCCCAAGCTTCCAATTCCTCCAGGAGGCAGCCCGCTATGTACTTGGACCCGACATCCAGGAGGGATATGACCAAATAGTGAGCTGTCATTCGCTGAGCCCCCTTTGCAAATTGGGGAGACAGTTCATCCTTTCCATGAGTGGTGGATGGAATTAAACGATGTTATGTCTTTGTAGTCTTTGTAGACTGTTGCCAAGTGAACTGCTCTTAAAGATTTATCCTTGTTAAAAAGGGCAGCTGAAATTCTGTTTGGTCCTGGGGCCCCCTCTCTCCAGCTTTTGGTTATTCGCTGCTCGACTACCTCTGGACGAATGGTGACGTGCATGATGTTAGTGCCACAATTTGGCTGGCCATGACTGTCTGACTGACAGAGCTCATATTGTGGGTTGGTGTAAAGGTTGGATAGACAAAGTGCTGGGTAAGGAACTGGTATCAGGTCTCTTCAGGGATATTAGGTTGATTGTGATAAGTCGTTTAATCTGTTCACCTGCTTCCAAAACCTTGCATATCTATTATTCTTGAGACGGCATTGGAGTGCGGTCGATAGATTGGCCGCAGCTTCTCTTTCAAGTTCCAACAGGTGTTTCCTGTAAGCTGTCCTAGATTTGGACAGGTGCGCTCTGCGCTTCGTCGCTTGGATTTCGTTGGTGTAGTCGTAGAGCATTGTTCAGGCTTCATTTTAGTGCCTTGGTTTTCCAGCTTATTGGTGGCCCCAGAGTGCTGTTATTGTGCCTAGGTTTGCCACCTTGGCTTGGGTGGTTATCCACAAGCTCTTTCGCGAACTGTTCCCAAGCCTTTTGAGCGAAGCTTGCGCTATCCAGTTTTATTCCCCATGTATTTTTTGCCTCCTAGGATAAGCAAATAATTGTATCTGATGACCATTTGAGCTTCTTGCCATTGGTTGTGTGTGTGGCGCGTTTTCATGCGTCTGCTGGCTCACGGCGGTCCATGGTTAGGGAAAGAGGGTGGCTGATCAGTATGGAAGCGACCATTGACGGCACGCAGATTCACAAACTCCAGTTCATTAATCAGTGATCTGCCGAGGTTATCAGTTCTAGAACTTGGTCGGGGATCTGCCGTAAAGCGTTCTGAGCTGCAAAAGCTTCTTCACCACGTTCCGTGCTCAGCAAGTTCATATTAAAGTCGCCAAAGAGTATTATTTCAAAGGGAGAGGGACCATCTTGCAACTCTGCAAATTTCCTTGGTCAGATATTCTTTGACCGCCAGTTTGAAGTCCTGCTTTGGAGGTATGTAGAAGTTAATAAAGGCTAGCTTAAAGCTTAGAGAGCCCCGAGTCTGGGAGAGTAGGACTGTTTGTAAGCTATTCCAAGTAGTTGGGCGCATAAGATGGCTCCCTTGGATAGCGGTGTGAATGTAGGTCGCTAAACCCCCGCTTGGGCGGCCATAAAGGGTCCTTTTTGAGGCTGTGTTTGCAATGTGAAATGCCTTCTAAAGCCCTTGTTAGAGCAGGTGTATATTATTTTGCCACCTGTAATTTTGTATATATTTATAATTTTATGATACTGAGGGGCCGATTCCGATCTTGGCCGGTAGGGCACCGAATCGGATTCGGCTTTACCGGATCCGATTCGGAGCCCTCTTTCCCGACCGATTCGAACGTGCGTCCGGGAGAGCTAGTACGATGCGAGCGCTCGCGAAATCGCCAACCGACTCGTTCGCGGGACCCAACCGCTCCGACCGACTCGCACGGACACGACTCGCACCGCGCAATGGAGACGTTCCCCGGCCGGGTAAGTACGATGCGCGCCTCGAGCAGTCCGACCGACTCGCGCAGTCCGGCTCCAAAGAGCAGTCGGAGCCGCACTTTGGGGGTCCGTGTCGGACCCCCCTGTACGCGTAGCCGCGCGAGTCGCACACAGGGGGGGACCCATGGGTCCCCCTTACCTGTGCATGTACGGCGCGAGTCGCTAAGACGCGTACCCGCTGTAGGGGGCGCCCTTGTTCGCCTCGCACCCATTGAGTCAATGGGAGCCCGCATACGCGTTGTACGACCGGCTCCCATTGACTTCAATGGGAGTCCGACCGAATCGAGTCCGATTGCATGCGAACGCATCGTACTCGTTCGGTCGGACTGCTAGAGTCCGATTCGGTCGGAAATCTCTCCGGGTCCGGCTCGGTCGGGGAGATTTCCGGCCTGAATCTGAATCGGCCCCTGAGTTTGAGGATTGCCAGCTTATGTGCAATACGGGCGAAATCAGTTTGTAATGGTGACAGGTCAGTTATGAAGACTTATAGGCCTTATTTGTTAATTGGAAAATGTTATGTCCGATTCATTAGGCTGATCTCTGTATTATAATAATAATATTAATCCATATTTGTAAATATGGTGTCCGAACATTAGAAAGGAACAGAAATATTTTGGACCTAGGTATTTTTAATATCCAAAAGGCTGGAATCGTCATCCCATTAGGCAATAAAACAACTAACAACACTGCCTGATTCACGAAGGAGATCCTTCGTTGCCTTAATAAATCTCAGGTGTTTTTTAAATCTGTTTTTTGGGGATAAATATTACGAATCAAGAGTAGCAAAATTCAGTCTTGATAAATATGGTGCAATAATTTTCTTTCCATCGAAACGCGTCGACGCTTTTTTACACAGTCCGTGTACTTGCTGGAACCACAGATTATGAATCAATTGTAGTATCAGGTTCTAGTTGGTGTTCATTGTTTTATCACAGATGTGTGTGTTATGACAAAGTTTGGTGTCTTCTCTCATGTGTACTCTCTTTAAGTAAATTTTAAAGCTTTGTGTAATAGATTGTTGATTTTAGATTGGTTTTAAATTCTTTCTGAATTGTTTGTACAAAAATCTTTTTTATCTACATGGTAAGGAATAAATTGTCGTTTTTGAGTATTTTGAGTTTGGGTTTAACTTTCTACTCTCATTGCATGGATGGTGTAAATGAAGTGTGAACAGCCTGAATGACCAATGTGATTCTTTCCAAGATTGTGAGTTTGTGAGGAAATAACGCTAGTTATAGGAGACTTGTAGCTATTAGTCCAAAGGAAACCCTCTTTGTGACATTGTTGTTTTCTCAGCCAGGCCTGATAGCCGCAACGCTAACATGACACATGGTTGAAGTTCACCCTCTGCCCACCCCTACGCGGCCGGCCAGACTGGGTTGCAGGCGACTTGCTGTGTATCATACCCTTGCTTGTGACCACCACCCACTTCTTTTGAACCACTTTCTGTCTTCTGAGATTTTCTTGATTAATGCGGCCGTCCCGAAAGGGGTTGTAGGCGACTTGCTGTGTACGTGATTTGCTTGATTACGTGTTGTTAATAATACAAAGATCTGATCCTAAAATGAATTTGCTTACATTTTCACTTCTTCATAGGCATATTATCAGGGCCTTGAACATTCTGTACCAGGCTTAAGTACACTGTGCAAAATTTTGATGCTTGTTGTTGTCTGCTTGGCAGCAGTCCTGCAAGGGTAGAATCAATAATGGCGGCCTTCCTGGGTCTCTTCATGGTAACATGGGGGAAGTTTATTAAATAAACGACACCAATCCTTTGTTTAGACAAAGGAGCATTTTGCTGTCACTGTCGAGGTCGACCCATGCCGGAATTCCAGCCCATCTTAATCCTGTTTACCTTCCTGAGAAGGACGATGGCCTTTTCTGCACAAGATCAGGCTCCCAGAGGAAACATACCCACAGGTAACTGTGGAGTTAGATCTCCCTAGGGTATTCTGGCCGATTCACACCCCTAATCCCACTAGGTTAGGAAGCGCTAGGTAGGAGTATAGATATGATTATACATGTTTGCTTATAATCAATGTAACCGCATGATGGTTGAATTGTTGTACTTCTTTACCATTCTAGTAATGCTGATTACTCTGTTCTGTTTCCTTCTATTAATCATTGCAGCGCACGTATTTTACACAAGAATCACAGTGCTTCAGTACATGATTGAAATGCCAATTTGAGCATTTCTTGTGTCTCCCTTTGGGCATGGCTGAGTTACCTACGAAAGGGGCTGATCTTTTTGCACAATTTCCGTGGCGAGTCAGAGTTGTCATGTTCTGAGGCTGCACATGCCCTCCAGTACCTTGTAAGATTTAGATGTCCAGAGGGTGCACTTTGAACTAGCCAGGACTAAGGCCAGCGTATCCTGATGGTGTGCGTGGAGTCAGTCTTGCACAGTTTTGACGTTTATGTTGTCCAAACACACAGTTCTACCGATATAGTATGAACCGTACAACTTTACTCTGTGTTTTAGGCTATGGGCTGGTATTCTGATGCATGGAATGTCAGAAACTAATTTAGTAAGCAAGATTCTTTCGTGTTTGTTATCCCCCTCAGACAAAACATTAGGGTTGCAGATTTGCTTTATTATAATCTATGTTAGACCACCTTAAAAGGGATTGTATATTGTTTTGCCAACTTTAATTTGATATATATTCGTAATTTTGCTGATGGTTGCCATGTGAGAAACCTTATATTGAGTATGGTAGGCCTAAGTTGGTAATGGTGACAAGCCAAGAATAAAGGGTATATGCCTCAATGGTTAATTTGGGAATGTTGTGTTAGATGCTATAGAATAGATCTGTTTAATATCAAAAGTTATGAGAAAGAGAGTAGACTTGACTTATTTATTGTGAAAAGCCTTTGTAAAAACCAATAAGCCTATACCGCGGTGTATCATTACACTGTGTTAAAGCCTATAGACTGGTGCTGCTTTACATGGATTCTCATAGATTACTATAACAGGCAAGGGGTCTGGTTTTGGTTACCTCTGTAACAAAACCCGAGGGGCTATCAGATTTGCATTATACGTTATGTCCTTTTGGGGGTCAGTATATTGTTGTGCCAATTCGAATTTTGTCCATATTTTTAATCTTATCACTTTATAGTTTATGGTTGCTTTGTAAGGAAATAAATAGGCATGAGATAGTGATAGTTACAAACCAAAAACAAATGTTATAGGCCCAAATTGGTTCATTAGGATAAATGTATGTCAGATGGCATAAGTCCAATCATTTTATTATGAAAAATTACAATAAAGACAGCTTGGCTTACTTATTGTGAAAATCATGTTAAAGCCAATAGGGCTTTAACTCCTTAACCGCGGCGGGAACTTCGCCGCGGTGCGGGAGTTCTAAAGAGTGGGCGGGGCTGCGTCGGCCAACGGTCGTGCGCAACACTGGGCAGGTAGTGCTCGCGTCGGCCGTTGGCCAACGGGAGCACGGAACGGGTTAAGGATGGATTGGTATTTTACTTTGTTAATACCTTAGACAGGCATTTGGTTACATGTAATGTCACTTATTACGGTGGTAACCAAGGATTTTGGTGTTGTTTGCTACCTTTGAAAAACCATTGGGATCAAAGTTATATTTTTTGCTAGACCCTCTGAGGAACGGCTAGCAGGTATAGATGACTGCCACGTCCTTTTAGTTAAAAGAAATATTAATAATACAAAAACACTCAATATAAACATACATTGAGGGTCTTTGGGTCCGCTCTTTTTAGTCTGTTCGATTGTTATTTTATTATGCTTCTCCCCATGGCAATATACTACATTGGGCATTGGGTTAACCAATTCCTGCAGTTGACTGTAATGCCTTATAATTAACAACATTTTGACTGATCACATGTGCCCCTAATTTTCTTTATATCGGTCCCATTTAATTTCTTTCCTTCATTTTGTTTTAGCCACTCCCTGCAGCTCGTGAGACAGTCCTATTGAGCTGCTTGCTTGCTGCTCATTTGTTCCATGTTGTGCTGCATCCTGTACTGCCACTATTTGTAAACTGAGCAGCCATCTTGGACTGGTATTGTCCCTATTTTATACATTTTTTTGCTCAAAGATTGCTAACACATTATTTCTAAAACTATCAGCTACGCTGGAACTTTAGAACAATGAAACACGTTTGTAAAATGGTCGTCCGCTACTATGTTTAATTTTGGTTTTGTATGGCAAGCAGATGCCTCCCAAGTTTAGGTGGGGAATGTTTTCCTTTTTCCGATTATTCTTTTAATTCATCTTCCATATGCTTGTTGAGTTTGAGTTTCTGTTTTATTTCAGATGGATAAGTATGTGAATGCAAGAATGAGTCAAGGATACTTAATAGAATTCATATTTGTTGACCAATTGTGTGTCTAAACTCATTAATAACTGAAGAGGCACTTTCAGTTTTAAGGCCAACCTTCTTATATTTCCAGTACTTGTTTTAACATTAAATTCCACCGCATCTGATCACAGCAGTGTAAATCAGTATTTGTAAACTTAAGGGCCAGTATTGATCATTTCAATCTTTTTTTATTACTGCCATTTCCATGGACTGATGGGGCCCAGGACTGTCCTTCCAGCGCCTTATTCCGCTCTTCCCAAACACATTATAATTGTCCTGCCTTATTGTAAAGCTGCCCTTATCCCAATTATATAGCCGTTTCATTTCGTTCTAGTTAATCATTTCACGCGTATTTTGCGTTATGTTACTGTACAGCAGCAGAACCATTGAAGTAGTCCAGAGAATCAGTTACTGCAGCAAGGCAACAGCCACTTTAGTAGTCTATAATTTAGGGCACAGCATGGCAGGATTATGTTGTTAAAACAAGAATGTTGCAAGGCCACAAACGTTTCTTTGGAAGGTGCTACCAGCGGCCACTGCCAGAGTGTATGGTAGAGAAGTGCGGAGAAGGTGCTGGCCAGGAAGATGCTCCAGGGATTATTTTAATTCACCTCAGAATGAGGTTGTTTGGTGGTAAGCCCTGCCAAGTACCACGCATCAGGCGTTAGACTAACGCATTTCAGTGTGGTGGTTTGCATCACTGCACTGAAATGCTAAGTCACGCATTTATAGCGCCTCCTCAGCTGTCCGTCCGGAGCGCTCTTACCACTGTGTGACTGAGCAGTCTAGTGGCAGCTGCGGTATGCGCTGCATATGGCAGGCTTGGGGGCTGGCTCAGCTGAGCTCACTCTATCTTAGGCTACAATGTTACCCATTCACCCGGCGCAGCACCAGCACTGACGTCACAGACTGATTTTGCCCAATGATACAACAAGGACAGAGTCATGTGTCATAGAGAGACACTCCTATAGGCAGCCCCGCGTGCAAGCGGATAGGGCATTGCAGTGCTTTGCACAAGTTTTAAACAGCCCAGGCAGCTCCTGCCGCTGCTCGCACCATGCGGCGTAATGGTGCTTCTATTTTTGGACCCACCGTCACCCTGAACTGGCCGCCGCTTTAGTAGTGCCTCAACTGAACCTGCACGTCCTGCAGTCCACGGTGCTTCTGCAGTCCTGGGTTGTCCGTGGCCCGTGCATAGCTTGGCCAGGGGAGGATGTCTGTCATCGCTGGGCTGGTGGCCCATTCCGGGCGCTCGCTAGAAGAGACACAGACCAGTAAGTGTCATTATGTTAAGTCGCTGGTAATTTAAATACCTTTGTGTGTGCAGCGCCTGTCTCAGCCTCTCAATCTCTTTTGTGAGACACAGCTTGCCTGGTCCTGCAGCGGACTGGGCCAACGCCAAGCACCAAGTCAATCTATGAGCCTGGCTTCATGTTCCTGTCCTTAAAAACCCTCTCCTCCCACCACACCCACTAACTCTTCGTGAGGCCCTGCCTCCCTTCTATCCCCGCATCCTGGCAACCTGAGTTACCCTCTGTTTTTTTCCCCTTTTTTGGTACCTGATAACATAGAGTTTAATATTATATGTACACACACCATTCAGTGTGAGCCTCCACGGCTCATAAGCCTTATACCAGACTGTTTCCACAATTTGCTCAGCGCGCCATTACTTGCACAACAGCCTCAGTTAGTCCGTTGTGATCTGTCTCGATACTTGCCTTCATAATGACACTCCAAGACTTCTTTCTCCCCCCTTCCTCTTTCTCTAAGATTTCCTTTAGAATTACTTTGGACTGTGCCCCCTAGCTGTAAAGGAGCTCTTTCCATTTAGTACTGCCGCCACTACTTCAGGTGCACCACGTGATCAATACATGGTAGCATCCTCTCTACCATGACTTACATGGGTGAACGCCCCATGATTCTCCACAACCTATACCAATATGGGGGCAACTGGTTTCTGACCCCTCTCGCCGTGGTGCACACCATGCATTCAAATTATCCTGGAAGTAAAGTACCTCGGCTATAACAAGCGAGGGCTCCTGACATGCCATCTCTCGGACTCCCGTTGGACCATTCTGCCTTTATCCTGTTTCATCCCGTTCAGGATTGACTACCTTGGACCGGCCTGAAGGTACCCTTTCACATGCAAACTCTCCTGGTATCTTTTGGTGTGTAGCTAGGACTACGTCCGAGCAAACTTGATTCATTTGCACCTCTGGCCGCCCTTACAGATATTTGGGACCTCGTTGCTGTCAGCACTTCACAAAGCTCAGTGCTGAGACGGATCTTACACACCGCTCTCTGATATTACTTCCGAATACAGGTAACCGGGGGTCACATTACCTGCAGTGTAGCGTTTCTACATTCAAGTGATTTTTAACTGCTTGGTTTCATCTCTGGTGCTTTGTAGCAGTTTTAAGATCTTGCTAGAGTTTCTTGTTGCTCAAATGGGTATAATTTCTGATATTAATATGTTTCCCTCCTCTTCATTGCCTGATATTGCTCCTGAGAAAGTGTCACTCATAGTCATTGAATGTCACTCATAATTACACTAAAATTTGGAAAATGTCACTAATAAGCAACCTGAAAGCTTGGCAGCTATGGGTTGTGTTCAGAGGCCTTCTTTTGTTCAGAGGTAGGTGGGTCACGCTTGGCTCCAACGCCCAGAGTTTGCAACTTAGAGGTGTTCAAAAGGCAACAGTTGAAATATCTGGTGGTATACTTCAATCCCATGCTTCAATGTCTGCCAAGCTTAGCACCATTATTCTTTTGAAGCAGCCAGTTTATTAATTAGTCTATTAAAATGGTGTGCCGGTAAAGCAATGAATGCAACGAAATGGAAGCTTCATGCCGCAGGCAAAATAATAAGCATATCTTATGTTGCACCCTATTGGAATGAATGACCTTCAGAAGCACTGTTCCAGAAGAAATAACACTGTTTTTAAATATCGTGCCAGCTTATTTGCTGTCAATCACAGCCTCTGTGCCATCCCTTAGGAATTTCTGTGCCAGAAATAAATATTATGAGGATGGCTAGTTTTGTTTGCCATGGCACTGATATTGTAAATCTGAGTGTTCCTCAAATAATTACTAGTCCGTCTGCAATCATCGAGTGTGTATGCTGCAGTGTGTACCAGCCAGACCAAGACTGGCAAGCTTTGTCAGGCAGGCTGTGTTAATTTCCATAGGAAACTGTTGATGTGCTACAGCCCGAATTGCTGAACAGAATTACACCAAATTTGGCAGAAAGGTAACTCTTGGTCCTGAGAGCACTCTTTTTGTTAAATTATGTAAATCCGTTCAGTATTTCCTGAGAAATTTGAAGATTTAGAACTGTGGCCACGGTGGATCCGCGAACCCTCCCGATCTTGTGCCTGAGATGTGATTGGCTGTCAACACGCCACACCAGGAAGTGTTGGCAGCCATCCTGTGACTCTCTTGAACAAGATAAAATGTTAAAAAAACAAGAAAACGGGGAAGGGTAGAAACACGCTGACCCCCTTGGCCTGTTCAGGGGGACCCACAAGGACCCCTAGGACCAAAAAAAAAGCATTGTTTGAAAATAAATCCAGCAAGATTTGCAGTGGATCCGCAAATCCGCCAGAACATTTTTTTTTAAACGAACCGAGGACTTCCGCACTTTGTTTACTTTAGGCCCCCATGTGGGCCAGGTCCCCAGGGCAATAACAAATAGAGATGCGGGGCCACTGTAGCCCCGGGTCTGCCACCTCCCCGGGGCTTTAATATATCCAAACAATTAGCCACCTCCTCTTGGCTAATTGTTTGAAATGCGGGGAGCCACGCAGCCCCCCGCAGCCCCAGGGACCGCCACCTCCCCGGGGCTATAATGAAATAAGTTGTGTGGAGGGGCTCCAGGCCACCCACTCAGCCCCGGAGACCGCCACCTCCCCGGGGCTAGTATAGACCCTTGGGTCATCAGTGATGTCATTTGAGATGTCATCAGTGATGTCACTGACCATGTCATCAGTGATGTAATATGTCAGGTCATAAGCAGTGCATTGCGGGGGGCGCAAGTTATAGTTAACTCAGGTAACTATAACGGCTGAATTTCTCTGGTTTTGTACGAGTGGAATCTGAGCTTAACTATAATGTTCCTGTAACCTTTGTTTTATATATATATATATATATATATATATATATATATATATATATATATCGCTTTAGCAAAAAGGGAAAAATCTATATATTATTAAATGTGTATACTTTGCATTACATACATATATGTGCCATAGTACATATTAAATTAATATTATTTACATAATATATAAGTGGAGGTATGTATGTGTATGGATTTAGGCCTCTTTTCTATCAAAATACATATGTCACTTTTATATGACTATAGGAAAGTGATAAAATATATATGGATATTAAAAAACTACATATGTCTTGCTAGCTGTGTGTATGTATGCATGGATAGTGCATGTATACTCATACATGATAAACTATTCCGCTCAAGTTATGGAGATGAGGTTGTTGTTATACATGTCGTGGTACATTGAACTATGTTTCCTGTTATGAGCACAAAAATGTGTATTGCACCACAACATACATGTGCATATCAGACCATATATATGTATGTATGTATGTATGTATGTACCAATCCCCTTCCTCCTTCCATACACTGCTGCCAATGGGAATCCATCTAGCATTTAAAAAGACTCTTGGAAAGGCACTGTCTTTTACATGCTGTTTGTTTGAGCGAGCTAGAAGAAGGCAAACGCCGAAACGCGTCCTCGCAGAATAAAGCAACTTGGATGTAACCCCGTGAGTGCAGCATGTTTCTTTAGGGGACAGGAGCTTTCATTTTTAAATGGACCCACCTCCATTCTGCATGCACCCATCACAAAGAGTGCAGCACGCCCAAAGGTGGACATTGGAGCAGAATTTATTACACAGGGCTGTGCACCGCCATTGAAGCATCTTGGGTACTGGCGTCGACATAGTCGCCAGTCATACAGACTGTTGGGGATACGGCGATTTACCGACTCCAGCGCCATGTATCTCGGAGCCACATGGTTGACGAGGGGTTCGCCAAAGGAATCATCCTTGCAGCGGGACAGTGTGCTTTAATGTGTGGCAACAGGTATGGGAGGATCATTAACTGCTAGAGTGCCCATATGGTGGCACATTCTACAAACATCGGAACTGTCATTCAGACTGGAATTGTTTAATTAAAACTCCCGCAGTGCATGAAAGAAAAAATTCCCGCAATAGGAACAGAGGGCAACATCATTGGGATGTGATCAACCAATCCCCTTCCTCCTTCCATACACTGCTGCCAATGGGAATCCATCTAGCATTTAAAAAGACTCTTGGAAAGGCACTGTCTTTTACATGCTGTTTGGTTGAGCGAGCTAGAAGAAGGCAAACGCCGAAACGCGTCCTCGCAGAATAAAGCAACTTGGATGTAACCCCGTGAGTGCAGCATGTTTCTTTAGGGGACAGGAGCTTTCATTTTTAAATGGACCCACCTCCATTCTGCATGCACCCATCACAAAGAGTGCAGCACGCCCAAAGGTGGACATTGGAGCAGAATTTATTACACAGGGCTGTGCACCGCCATTGAAGCATCTTGGGTACTGGCGTCGACATAGTCGCCAGTCATACAGACTGTTGGGGATACGGCGATTTACCGACTCCAGCGCCATGTATCTCGGAGCCACATGGTTGACGAGGGTTCGCCAAAGGAATCATCCTTGCAGCGGGACAGTGTGCTTTAATGTGTGGCAACAGGTATGGGAGGATCATTAACTGCTAGGGTGCCCATATGGTGGCACATTCTACAAACATCGGAACTGTCATTCAGACTGGAATTGTTTAATTAAAACTCCCGCAGTGCATGAAAGAAAAAATTCCCGCAATAGGAACAGAGGGCAACATCATTGGGATGTGATCAACCAATCCCCTTCCTCCTTCCATACACTGCTGCCAATGGGAATCCATCTAGCATTTAAAAAGACTCTTGGAAAGGCACTGTCTTTTACATGCTGTTTGTTTGAGCGAGCTAGAAGAAGGCAAACGCCGAAACGCGTCCTCGCAGAATAAAGCAACTTGGATGTAACCCCGTGAGTGCAGCATGTTTCTTTAGGGGACAGGAGCTTTCATTTTTAAATGGACCCACCTCCATTCTGCATGCACCCATCACAAAGAGTGCAGCACGCCCAAAGGTGGACATTGGAGCAGAATTTATTACACAGGGCTGTGCACCGCCATTGAAGCATCTTGGGTACTGGCGTCGACATAGTCGCCAGTCATACAGACTGTTGGGGATACGGCGATTTACCGACTCCAGCGCCATGTATCTCGGAGCCACATGGTTGACGAGGGGTTCGCCAAAGGAATCATCCTTGCAGCGGGACAGTGTGCTTTAATGTGTGGCAACAGGTATGGGAGGATCATTAACTGCTAGGGTGCCCATATGGTGGCACATTCTACAAACATCGGAACTGTCATTCAGACTGGAATTGTTTAATTAAAACTCCCGCAGTGCATGAAAGAAAAAATTCCCGCAATAGGAACAGAGGGCAACATCATTGGGATGTGATCAACCAATCCCCTTCCTCCTTCCATACACTGCTGCCAATGGGAATCCATCTAGCATTTAAAAAGACTCTTGGAAAGGCACTGTCTTTTACATGCTGTTTGTTTGAGCGAGCTAGAAGAAGGCAAACGCCGAAACGCGTCCTCGCAGAATAAAGCAACTTGGATGTAACCCCGTGAGTGCAGCATGTTTCTTTAGGGGACAGGAGCTTTCATTTTTAAATGGACCCACCTCCATTCTGCATGCACCCATCACAAAGAGTGCAGCACGCCCAAAGGTGGACATTGGAGCAGAATATATATATATATATATATATATATATATATATATATATATATATATATATATATATATATCCTACTGGCAGTCGCGAGTCGGTATTTATGGTTACGACCTTGTTTTCCATAGGAAAAGTTTTTATTTTTTATTTTGCCAATAACTATAGTGCCATTTGATAAATCCTCGCAAAATTTTAAAAATTAGTACGACGCTCACTTCAGCTGCTGTCCTGAAAGTTTCGGGGTGATCCTTTAGGCGGGGACTAAGAAAAATGGGGGGTGCCAACCGTGTCTTCCCCATGCAAATTTGAAAGTGACTTTTGTCAATTGGAGTAAATCAGTTAAGCATTTTTTGGGATATTAAAAGAAATCCAAATTTAGATATATAGGGACATGGATCCTCAGAGGATCCAACAGTCCCTGTGCTGAAATCTGATTGGCAGCCATCTTGGGACTCGGCTTAAGCTGAGTCCCATAAAAACGTTTGGAAAAAAAGGAAAGGGTGCAGTGTAGGAATACCCTGACCCCCTAACCGTGCGAAAAAGCGCTTAAAAAAAAAACCCCAAACATTTGCTGCGGAAACGCGACAGAGCTTCAAATCTGCGGCAAAATTATAAAAAAAAGTTTATATTAGAGCCCCCAGGTGGGCCACGTCCCAGGGGCATTTATTTAAAAAAAAAAAAAAAGAGGGGGAGGGGGGTGCACAGGGCCCCCTTCCTAAGGCTCTTAGAGCCTTGTGGACCACCACCTCCATAGGGCTTTCTTTACATATTGGAGGGGGCCAAGCGGACCTCCCCCTGCATGGGCTCTCTTAAGCCCCAGGGACAGCCACCTCCCTGGGGTTTAATTTAAAATATTGGATGGGGGCCGCATGGACCCCCCTCAGGGGCTCTTTTGAGTCCTATGGACCAATACCTCCCCGGGACCTAATGTCAATATTTTGCGGGGGCCACGCGGACCCCCCACACCCCAGAGACCACCACCTCCCCGGGGCAGCAAGTAAAATACATGTTTGAGAGGGGCCATGCTGCCCCCCTCCCGGGCCATATACGGCCCGGGGAACACCACCTCCTCCGGGCTGGCCCGTGAAAAGAGAACGCGGAGGGCCGCGCAACCCCCCTCCTGTAGCTATTAATATCCTGGAGACCGCCATCCTCCCAGGACCAGCTCCTGGGGTGCCCACCTCCGGGACATAGCTGTTTGCTTTTGCTTCGTAGGAGCGGACACACCTGCCAAGCAAAAGCAAACACTTCGGTTCCCGCGAGCAGGGTCTGTCAAAGTGCTCCCACCCGCTGGAAGCTGGGGTTTCATCTCTTTCCCTGCCCGCAGACATGCGGGCAAGAAAGGAGATGAAATTATTGCTCCAGCATGCAGAAAGTTGCATTTCCAGCAGCTCCCTGCGTGCAGCAGCAATGCCCGCTCCAGCGGGAGGCAGGGAGCTGGCTGGGACCGCGGGGGCCTTGAACCTCCCCCCACGGTCCCGGGGGAAGGTCAGAAGTGAGCAGAAAGAGGCAAAATAAAGGTGAGAAACCAGCAGAAAGAGGCAGAATGAATGTCAAAACGAGCAGAAAGCGGCAAGATCAAGGTGAGAAACGAGCAGAAAGAGTCAGAATAAAGGTCCACAACGAGCAGAAAGAGGCAAAATAAAGGTGAGAAGGGAGCAGAAAGAGGGGGAATAAAGGTCAGAAAGATGCAGAGTAAAGGTCAGAAACGAGCAAAAAGAGGCAAAATAAAGATTAGCGAGCAGAAAGAGGCAAAATAATGGGCAGAATGAGCAGAAAAAGGCAAACTAGAAGTCAGAAACGAGCAGCAAGAGGCTGAATAATGGTCAGGCGCGAGCAGAAAGAGGCAAAATAACGGGCAGAAAGAGGCAACATAGAGGGCAGGAACGAGCAGAAAAGAGGCTGAAAAATAAGGAGAAAACTAGCAGAGGAGGCACAAAACCGAAGGCAGCCGAGAGTAGCAGACAAGCTGGACAGGAGGACCGTCACAGGGGAAGTTGGCACGACGACGTGCTCCTGTGTGCCCCCCTACGATTTTTGCTGCTCACCCACTGACAGACCCACTCATACACCCACTCACAGACCGAGTCCTACACTCATGCACCCATTCACAGATCCATTCAAAGATTGTCACCCACTCACAGACCCACTGAGAGACTCGCACACACACTCACAGACACACACATCCACTGACAGACCCACTCAGACACACGCGTGCCCACTACCAGACCCACTCACTCATCTACCACTCAGACACCACTTACAGACCCTCTCAGAAACTCAAGTTCCCATTCACAGACCCTCTCAGAGACTCGTGCACCCACTCGCTGATCTACATCGAGACTCGCGCACCCACTCCCAGACCCACTCAAACACTTACAGACCCACTCTGATACTCTCACAACCACTCACCTACCTTTACAGCCACTCACACACGAACTCTCAAAGGTTACAGATTACATTTAGGAAATGAAAATTTTAAAAACATAGAAATTCACTGAAAAAAACAAAGGTTGCATGGACGTTATAGTTAGTTAATAGAATTTAAAAAAATTTAGAAATTCACTGAAAAACCCAAAGGTTACAGGGACGTTATATTTAGGAAATACTATTGAAAAAGCCTTAGAAATTCACTGAAAAAAAACAAAGGCTAAAGGGGCTTTATAGTAAGTCTCAGATTTCACGCATACAAAACCATTGAAATTTAGCAGTTCTAGTTACCCGAACTAACTATAACTTACGCCCCCACAATGCACTGTTTATGACCTCATATATTACATCACTCATGACATGGTCAGTGACATCACTGATGACATCATTGATGCCATCACTGATGACATCATCCACAGACCAACTCATACACCCACTCACACGCCCACTCACATACCTATTCACAGACCCATACTTCTACTGATACACTCACTCATACATCCACTCACACAACCACTCCTTCACCCATGCAGCCCATCACACAGCCACTCACAGACCCATACAGCTGCTCACACACCCATAAAACCATTCACACTCACAGACCGTTACAGCCACTCACATACCCATTCACACACCCACACAGCCACTCACACAACCTCTCACCCATACAGCCACTCACACAGCCATAAGGCTACTAACAGAGCTACTCACACATTCATTCACAAAACCATTTACATACCCATTTGCACATCAATACAATTACTCCCACTCACTCATCTATACAGCCACTCCCACAAATACTTACTGTGCAAAACAGCTGCTTACACACCCACTCACTTACCCATACATCCAGTCAAACAGCCACTCAGTCACCCATACAGCCACTGACACACACACACACACCCCTCCCCCCCCACACAATCACTCACCTATACAGCTTCTCACACTGATACAGACAGTCACAGTGCCACTGAGATGACATATATTAGAAACAGTATCACTCAGTAGTACAAAAAGAATAGTAATTTAACTTATGCAATAACTTTGTATATATCTTTAACTCTCCGAAACTTTTACAAAACACTTACACTCACTGGATGATGTCATCAGGGATATCACTGACCAGGTCATGAGTAATGTAATACATGCGGTCTTATGCAGTGTATTGCTGGGACGTAAGTTATAGTTAGCTCGGGACGCGACAGGAGCAGAGCTGAGGTGGAGGTGGGAGGGCTAAAAGGTGCAATTGGAATCCCCTATGTAGAGAGATTGAGCTACGGTGCAGCTGCATCTTGCACAGCATAAATCTGCTGCATGCATGTGTGTTTATTGTTAGGGCGTCTTTTACTTGATTTAGTGATAATTCGAAGTTAAACCGTATGCCTAGTTTCAGGCTGGGAGTGCAAGCTGTTTTTGGTGAATTAGGCTTATGCATGTACGCCCAGTTAAGTGGGTGCTAAATTCCAGCAAATACATCAAATATATGGGGGAATGGCAAGTACTTGTTTTTTGTGTATGGCGTTGGATGCTTGCAGCAAGTGTATGGTGCACTTAAACTGTATATTGTTTTCTTGGCTGCTCCAGACTATATGAATTAGTCTTGTTCGTGAAATGTTGGGGGGGTCCTCATTCAATCTCTGAGGAGTCCCGAAGGAACTGTGCTGTCCAAGGGATTCCTTAGGTCTTCTTTTCCCACCCTTTGCTGTGGCTTATGGATACTGAGGGGAAAAGATATGCGGGCATGGCATCGGGAGTGGCTGAGACTTCGGGCAGGCTGCATGTATTCAGTGGTGTGCGTCGCAGATGTGTGCAGGTCCGGCTTTAGCACTGGTGGTGCCCGGTGTGAATCATTTTTGGCGCCCCCACACCTTATGCCCGCCTCCTTGAATTCTGTCACTACCACCAGGCAAAAGTGCCCCTCATCTCTCCATTCATAAGTTATTGCTAAACACAGTGCCGTCAGTGCCCCCGCCACAGATCAGCGCCCAGTGCGGCCGCACCAGCTGCACTGCCCTAGAGCCGGCCCTGGATGTGCGCGCGCTCCATTCAAAACCCCACCTGGAGATTACCGAATCTTTATCCAGTCCTGACAAAGGCAGCGTGAAATATTGGCAGTGTTTCTTCGAGAGTTCCTTAGGTAGCGCCCAATATGACAGATAGCCTATGACAGCAAACCAAGGGTTAGAAACGCAACCCTAAATTAGACTAACGTCCTTATGGCCGGCTCTTCAATGGGGGAGGATGTGGCATAACAGCGAGGGCTGCCTATTTTGAAGCTAGGGAACTGGGCACGAGCCTCTGCATCAGCTCAACATCCTGTGATTCTGGGCGAATCATAGTCTCCCTTTGCCTACAAAAATGAATGGATGATTGTGTAATACAACTGGGGAATGTTAAGCGTGCAGCTCGTGCTATAACAAAAAATATTTGTAGGCTTGGTCGTAATTTCTCACTTCAAGTTCTAGCCTCTGAGTCGAGTACTCTCGCTCCCCAAATCCCCCGACTCAAGGTCAGCTATTTCCGTCGTCACTGTTGTGTTTACATCATGCATTGTTGCTATGTTTACACTATGCATGGTGTGTTACATTAGTCATTGCATCTTTCATTCTATGTTCTCTTGTGCGTGCGCCTTTCTGCCCTTGGCTGTTATGTCATTGATGACGCCTGGAATGTTGGCGTCATCAATGGTCAGTTGGGGCAGCTGTCTTCTGCTGTGTGGTTGTGTTGGCCTCCTTTACTGGATACTTAAATAAAGGACCTACACCGACATCCATGTCTTCTGGATTCATTGCTAGTCAACAATTTTGGCGACGACTTGGAGGACCCTGCGTGCATTCCTGTCTTGGGTCTACATAGAAGACCTGCCCGTTTGCCGTGTTCAACTCTTTAAAAGCAACTCTTACGTATTACTGTGAGTACTGCTTCTACGTATTTATCCTTCCGGAGGCCAACACGCATAAAAGGCAGTTTTATTTTTTTATTTTTTACTTACCCCAGCTTTATTACTTTCTTAACGGATCCGTTTGGATTACGCCGTCTGTTGCCTTTTGAATCGGCCCGGCATTCCACAAGCTGCCTTCGCGTGCTTGCCTGCGCTGCATCTCCACGTCACAGTACTCTTTTTGTTTACGCTGTGTTTCCACGTACTGACGTCTTTCACAACAACATGTGACGCACAACGTTTAACTCCATCTTGGATCTGCCTCTATCTTAAGCCAGCTTACGTCACACGCATTTACGTGGCAGCCATTTTAAGTGTTATCTTCCGGATCGGAGATCGGAGCAATTTGCTCTCGCCTATCTTCACCGGTGATAGGCACACCACCCTTATTAATAATCTTCTTCTACTTGAACGGAGACTGCAACAGCTTTGTTTTCATCATTCTCAAGGTATTTTTAGCCCTTTTTTTTTTCCTTTTGTCCACTGCGTGTCAATTTCAGTGACACGCACACTTCTTCATTTTACTTATTCTGCCTGTTGTTCCACGGTGACAGGCACACCATTTCATACTCACATACTTGCCTTAAGTACTACCCTTTGGGGACAGGCACACCATTTATTTTGTTCTTCAAACACTGCCTGTCGATCACGGTGATCGGCACACCAATTATAAACTACATCTTGTATAAATCTGATACTTCTTCACCATGTGTGCTGCGTAAACATTTTCCTTAACTCCACCACAATCATATCTTTCCACTACAGGGGATCCCCCCATTAAATGGTTGGAATGGAGAGAGTATTTTTTAAATTACATTGATACTTTAGAAGATGGTGAAGACAAATTATCTCAAGTTAAGAATTTTTTTTTTTTACTCCATTCTCTTGGTCCTCAAGGGTTAAAAGTTTATAATTCTCTTAACAAGAAAATTCGTCCTGTTGATGACACTAGCGTTTTTCTTCATGCTTTAGAAGATTTAGATGTGTACTATTCAACCTCTGTTTGCATAGCTATTGACCGTCACAAGTTTTTTGGAAGGAAACAAAGTAAACAAGAAACTATTGAAGAATTTGTTTCTGATTTAAAGAAACTTGCTTTAACCTGCAGATTTGGTTCACTAGAAGAAGAATTAATTTGTGACCAAATTATTATGTATGTGAACAATGAACATGTACAAGAATGTTTATGGATACATGGAGGAGCCCCTTTGTCTGATGTTGTAGCTTTAGTTAAAAAAGCTGAAGTTACTAATACATGTGCTAAAGCCATATCTGAAGCACCTAAGGATATTGACAAACCTATTGTGAGCAAAATTAATAGTAAAACTAAGAATAAGTTTGTCAATTCCCCGACAGTTACCAACAAGGATAATACTAGTAGAGATTTAAAATGTTACAGATGAGGAAGCAAGAATCATTTAGCTAACTTTTTATAAAGTGTCCTGCCAAGAATCAGAAATGTCTTGAATGTGGTTTAATTGGTCATTTTACCAAAGCTTGTCGGCGTAACAAGGGTAAAAAGAAAAAAGTTACTTTAATTAGAGAAGACAATAATGATTCTTCTTCAAACTCATCGCATGATGAAGATCCAGTCAAGAAAGTTGATTGTGTTTTAGGTGTGTCTGACAGAGTTAATTTTCTAAATTTACAGTGTAAGTCTAAACCTGTTTGTTCCATACGTCTAGGTGGAGTTGAGATGCTCATAGTAGCCGACTCAGGCTCTCCTTACACCATCGTTGAGAAGGATCAATGGGAAAAGGATTTTGTTCATGTTCTTGGTTCCGCTTTATTACCTCCTGATGTGTCTCCAGAAAGTTTTACTGGAGAGAAAATTTCTTAGATAGGTTACAGAGAACTGAAATTCGAGTTTAAAGGGAGATCATCTGTAGGGAAATTGTATGTTGCCCTTAATGGTCCCCCAGTATTAGGGTGGATAGATCAGAGGAATTTGAACATCATTTTGAACCCCAATGGAGTTGAACAAGTCATGGTGATAGATCAGAGTGAGGACTACCATCATAAATTCAAAGAAGAATTTCCAGAAGTCTTTTCAAATAAGGTTGGTCGATTGAATGGTTATGTACACAAAATTATCCTTAAAGATGATGCCAAACCTATAGTCCATAAGTCTAGACACATTCCATGGGTAGTCGGAGAGGAAGTCACGAAAGAATTAAAACGTCTTTTGGATGATGGCATTATTGAAGAAGTTGAAGCTTCTGATTGGGTCGCACCTTTAGTCGTGGCCTGTAAGGCCAATGGTAAAATTCGCCTTTGCATTGACTTGAGGTCTCTCAATGACAATATTGTTGTTGAGAGATTTCCCTTACCCAAGATAAATGAGTTAATTTCTCTTACTAAAGGCATGAAGTGGTTTTCGGTGGTCGACTTGACTTCGGCTTATCATCAAGTGATGCTACATGATGATAGTAAAAGTCTCACTACTTTTATGACTCCCCAAGGATGTTACCGTTTTTTGCGAATGCCTTTCGGCCTAGCGTCAGCGGCTGCTGTCTTCCAAAAACTCATGTTCAAATTATTTCAAGAACTACCTGGTGTTTTATTTTTCCAGGATGATATCCTTATTATGGGTGAGACTAAATGTGTACATGATGACAGAGTTCGTTCAGTTTTTAAGAAATTAAGAGAGAGAGGGTTGACTGCTGAACTTTCAAAGTGTAAATTTGGTGTTCAATCCTTAGACTATCTTGGGCATGAAATTTCTGCTAATGGTATTAAGCCAAAGATGAATTTGATGAATGCTATTAGAAATGCTCCTTCTCCTTCCAACAAGGACGAATTGAGGTCTTTTTTAGGTCTCATTGAATTTAACAGTAAATTTATTAGGAATTTTTCTGAAAACACTTTCAATATGCGTCAATTGTTAAAGAACAAATCTTCCTTGTATGGTCTGATGGTCTTCAGAGTGATTTTTCTCAATTGAAAAATGAACTGTGTAACGCAAAAGAGTTGGTTGGTTTTGATCCCTGTTTACCTTGTATTATTACTACTGATGCGAGCAATAAGGGCTTAAGTGCCGTATTGTCACAAAAAGAAGAAGGAGGGAAAGAGAGCGCTGTAGCGTATGCTTCTAGAGCGCTCTCTCCAGCTGAAGAAAGATATACTCTATAATCGAAAGAGAGACTCTAGCTGTGGTTTGGGGTCTTGAACACTTCAGGAATTTTATCTGGGGTTTTCATGTTGAAATAAGATGTGATCATAAACCCCTGACCAAGGTTCTTTCTTCTGATGGACTACTTAAGGCAACTCCCAGGATTGCCAGGATGTCTGTTCGTTTGCTTGATTATATGACAAGGCACAGAGCCGGCACCGCGACGGCGGGATCCGCTCTGCAACAATCTGCTCCTGGTGATTTTTCACTGTCCCTGGCCCCTAACCTGCACTAGCGCACTTTAGCCCTGCTCCCTGGAGGACGCTACAAGGCACAGAGCCGGCACCGCGACAGCGGGATCCGCTCTGCAACAATCTGCTCCTGGTGATTTTTCGCTGTCCCTGGCCCCTAACCTGCACTAGCGCACTTTAGCCCTGCTCCCTGGAGGACGCTACAAGGCACAGAGCCGGCAACGCAACGCGGGACGCGCGCGGGCTCGGCACGGGCGAAGACCGGGCCAAGACGGGCCCGTCTTAGCCCGTCAGAGTCCGGAGGAGGCTGGGCTGGGCCAGGTCTCTTGGCTTGAACTGTTCTGTATGGGCGCTCATCAAGACTGTATCATTTAGTGAATGCTTAATTGTTAGATTATGTAAGACCTTTCCCCCTGATTGTTCAGTTTTAAAAAATAAGTAAACACGGTGTGCTGTATAGTGGGAAGTATATATCATTAGCTTAATCTCAAGAGATAGCAAAATGGGGAAGAGGAAAATTCAAAGTGTGAGCCTAGTACAACCTGGCAGTAAATCAGCAGATGTGAATAAAACTATTTTGAAATATCTTAAGGGGCGGTTGGAGCACTAGATAAACAAATATCCACGGTTGAGGAGTCCATTAAAGGGAACTCTCAGGAAGTGGATATTACGAGTAAAACCATTAACCTACAACAGACGGAGTTTGAAGAGGCGGGGGAGAAGGGGCCTTTGGGAAGTCATAATAGGGAGCTTACTAACGGTTGCATCCAGACTAGTGGTGAAGAGAATATCATCAGTGATCTGGATGCTGAGCGTTCGCCACCATCTAAAAAATGCCGCATCCCGAAATTAAAAAAAGGGCCGAGTAGCCCTAAGGTTTTGATACAGAATGTTCCAACTGGGCAAGACCTGCAGATGCTGGTAGCAGAGAACAAACAGGAGAACAAACAGGGGAATAGTAACTTGATACAGTCCAAAAATAAAGGTTTGGATAGGAAAATTAAAAAAGGAGGGGGAAAGGGAATTTCAACGTGGCTGTAACCAATACAGGGAATGAATTAGCTGATCTAAGTAATTTTATTAAACAATCGTTTGAGGCTGTAGAATTAAGACTAGCCAAAATAGAGTTGGACTTGGCATTATTGGTTAAAAATCAAGATAGGCTTCCTATAGTGGACCTCAAGGATAATATAAAAGATCCAGAGAGAAGGAGTGACATCCCTAACTTACGCCATCTGAACACTAAAGATAATAACAACGAACAGCCAGTTAGGATTGTTGATAGGATGGATACACGACAGGATTACAGTCAACAGAGGGAATCAGGTTTAAACACAGGGAAAGAGAAGATAACATTACCAGAGCAATTGGATAATAGGCAAATCTTAAATTTGCCTCCTGCGGCGCAACCTTATTCAGTGGTTCTGATAAATGTTCCCCGTTACTTGAAGGAGAAAAGGAAACCTGGGAAATACTGAGAAATAGGACCATACACTTCTTGGGAATAAGAACGGGTCTAGTCCAAGATATGTTTTCGGCATTTAAGATGGTTAGAAGGGTCGCATGGGTAGGAACAATTGGAAAAAATACGCAAGGGGATTGTATAGTACTTTCATTAGGAAGTCCTACTCTGGTCCGGGAAATTTTCCATAGGCTGGGTAACAATAGTGATAATTTGGAAGTAGGTATTAGGGTATATCCCTTGAGCTTTTTCTACCAACCTGGCCCTACAAACCAAATTCGGGACAGGCATCTCCATGCACAGTCCTGGAGAAAGCAGGTACATAGCATAGAGGTTTCTAATAGATTTTTGCCACTCCAATCTCTGGATGAGAATGATTGACTTCAGGTTATTGGGGACGAGTATAATTATGCTGAACAAACTGCATCCCTAGAAATAAATGAGATGATACGAGAGCGTGATAAGGGGGAGTGCAATCCTGTCCCTAGTAGGATAAAGGATTATAGTGATGAGGCAAATAAGGTAGTAGAGGTGGAAGCTAGTGTGGGAGGCTCTATAAATGCTAATAATGATGGTGAGATAAATGAAAACACCAAGGGAAGTACAACTCACGATAGTCCAACTGTTCGTGTTTCTGATGGTATAAGGGTACTCTTCTGGAATATTGCTGGTCTACAATCAAAAATTAATAATTCTATTTGGTTAGATTTTATACATAGTTTTGACATCTTATGTTTTCAGGAGACCTGGTTATTGAAACAGATTAATTTAGATGGGTATAAGACGTTCCATATACCGGCTGTTAGATCTACGCATGGAAGACACAAAGGAGGTCTGAGTGTTTATATTTCAAACCTGATAACGGTTAGGAAAATAGAAAGGTTTAGTTCAACGAGTTATTATCAATTGTTGGGCATTTATTTGAACTCTCCGGTAGTAGTATGTTTAGTGAATTTTATAATAACATCGAACAGGACGAACTGGGTAGGGTTATAAACTCGCTTAGCGAGGAAATGTACAAATTAAGGGTACCAGATGAAGTTGATATGATTTTTATATGTGGAGGGGACTTTAATACTGGTATATGTGGTAACTCGGAAAGAGGGTATTGTGGGCTACATGATGAAGAAGATATGTATATCCCACATTTTATACATAATGTAAGGGGAGATACATTTAATGATTTTATGGCAGGACATGATTTGGGCTTTGCAAACTATCTGAGCATTCCACGCGTCGATTTTGCGCCAACTTTTATTGGCAGAGGTTTTGCCTCGCTAATAGATTTTATAATCATTCCCAATAGATACGCAACCTGGTTCGATAAATTTAATATTCACTCTATTACCCTTAGCGATCATCTGCCTCTGAGCATCCGTGTAATTATTCCACATAAAGTTGAACAACCGAATTGTAGTTATCTGGCATTGTCACAAAATATTACCCTAGCACGCCAAAATGGCTATTCTTTACGATGGGGGAAAAAATCAAAGTTGAAGAATTGATGAAACAAATTGTAATTAATGCTAATGAACATTTAACCGTATGTTTACAAGAGAGTGCAGACTATAGTGATATTTTGAGGGCTTATTCCTCTATTACTCTGGAGATCCAAAACTCTCTAGGAGCAAAAAAGATGGCATCCCAAATAGGGACTAATGGGTGGTTTGATACAAAGTGTACGAAAGCATATAACATGCTGAAGGGCGCCCTCCATAAAGATGTGAGAAATAAGGAGGAAATTAGTACATGTAGAAAGAATTATAATCTGGCAAGGAAAAATAGGAAAAAAGAAATAAAAGAAGAGGCATGGGACTCGCTTTATGAGGCTTCAAAGAAAAGGGACAGTACTATGTTCTGGCGGGCAGTAAATGCTCCATTTTTTGTAAATAATGAGGGACCCAGGATCGAAGTTGCAATAGACGAGGAGTCTTGGATCAAATTCTTTTCTAGGGTGTATAGTTCCAGGGGGGCAGATAATTGCATAACTGATTATGATCTACAGTTACAAGATGGGCTGGATAGATTTGTGACCATTGGGATAAATATAACACTAGATGAAGTCACGGCAGCTATTAATGAAAGTAAAGGTGGAAAGGCACCTGGGCCAGACGGAGTGCCCATGGATTTATTTAAACACTCTCCAGCACTATGGTCCCCTTTGCTGACACAGGTTTTGAATGCATGCTGCGAGAAGGGCTTCATCAAGACGTGGTCTGAATCTGTGATCATCCCAATTTTAAAAAGGGAGAACGCGATAACCCTGCTTGTTACCGTCCGATATCCCTTTTGGACTCCTGGTTAAGGTAGTAGGTAGAATAGTCCTGAATAGATTACAAACTTGGGCGGAGGACAATAACATCCTAAGTAAAGTGCAGTATGGTTTTAGACGGGGGCTGGGGACCATTGAGCAGGTATTGAATTTTATAATGATATCAGGGAAATACACCCAAGCTAAAGAAGGGAAAATGTACGTAGCATTTGTGGACCTTACGTCCGCTTTTGATTGCGTAAACCACGATAGACTCTGGGACATTTTGCAGGAATTAAAGGTAGACCCAATTTTAGTTCAGTTTTTGAGGCAATTATATAAGGGGGCCTCAGCAAAAGTGAGACATGGAATTAGGGGTGAATGCACTGCGTCATTTCCGGTAGAAAAGGGCGTGAGGCAGGGGTGCGTCCTGGCTCCGTTCCTCTTCTCACTATATACCAACGCGTTGGAAGATGAGTTAACGGTCAGGACAAAAGATCCACCTTACTATAACAGCAAGCCCATAGTATCACTTCTTTACGCGGATGACGCAGTGCTTATGGCCAGAACTCAGTTGGGTCTTCAGAGTGCTCTTAATGCATACATTGGTTTTATGGATAGCCGGGGCCTAAAACTTAACATTAAGAAGACCTTTGTGATGACATGTGGGAAAGGGAGAAAAAGTTGCAAAAGTCTCCCTGTGGGAAAAGCTAGGATAGAGGCAACCAACACATTTTCCTATCTGGGTGTACTACTGGATCATGCTGGATCATGGAGTCCAGCGGTTAAAAGTAGAACTCTTCTTTTTAAAAGGTCAATTGGGGCACTGATGAATTTTTCTATTAAAATGGGTAAAAGACCCCGGGGATTCTCCTTAAAATCTACAAAGCAAAATGTATAAGTGTAGCAATGTACGGGGCTGGCGTCTGGGGCTATCAGGACGTGGCTATATTACAAAAAGAGGAAAATAAGTTTTTACGATTTATATTAGCAATCCCACAGAGTACATCAGTTTATAATTGCCATAGCGAATTGGGGACTCCATACATTTCAGACCTGATAAAGATGCAGCCATTGTTGTTATGGCACAGAGTATGGACGTCATATCACACACAGTTAAATAGAGAGATTATAAGTGATGCTATGAGTTTAACGTACGCAAACAAGATTTTATGGCTAAGGTACATCAGAAGCTTTTTAATAGACATGGGAAAACCTGATTTTTATAGAAACCCTGTTACACTGACCACAATCTCTAGGAAGGAGTTCAAAGTTCTTTGTCAGGATCATCTGGAATCTCTAAGGGCAGCTTCAGAAATGTATAAAAATACAGTTATTAAACATCAGATAACTCTTGTATGCCCCACCATTCAACCTTATTTGGAATGGTGCTTAGGAAGTTATGATAGGTTTGTCCTCACTAGATTAAGATTCGACAACTTCCACCGTTTAGTTAGCTTCCCTATACAAAATGATTGGAACAGCAAGCTTTGTAGGTGCCCCTGTGATGAAATGTCTCCCCAAACGACTATTCATGTGATTTTATTTTGTAAATTTTATAAAGTAGAAAGATCTAGATGGATTTTGCCAATGTTGAAGGGCGGGGGATGGAGACAATGTCGACCTGCCTTCCTCTATTTACAAAGATTGGATAATGTTTACTGTGTGGGAGCCATGTCTGGTCTCTTGAAGGCCATTTTGAAAAAAAGGAAAAGTATTACATGGGAAACATAGCATGAGATAGATTGTTTTTAGAACACATGGGGCATCGAGTAATTGAGGTTGTGATTTTAAGATTTTAATGATATTTTAAGATGTATATATGTAAGGTATTCGCCTTTTTAAACAGTAGATTGTATGTTCTTTATTGTGTAACTTTTATGATTTTTTTCTACTAAAAATCGAATAAAGTTTATTTGATTTGATTGATTATAGATACACCTTAAGTTATATTCCTGGAGTAAAGAATCAAGTAGCGGATTGTTTGAGTAGACTACCTTTACCTTTAAAAATTTCCACTGAAGTGTGGGATGACATTCAAGTAGCAGGGATAGATATTGGAGGTGAAAATCTCGCTTTAGATTTTCAGGAATGGAATGAGTCTGTAGTCAAGGATGAAATTCTGACTAAAGTTAGAGTTTGTGTCACTCAAGGTTGGCCTAGTAAAAAAATGTTGTGTGATGATTTGAAACAGTTCTGGGAAGTACGTGATGAGTTGTCTCTAGTAGAGGACAATATTTTACGTGGTGGGAAGATAATTCCACCTAAGGATTTGAGAGTGAAAGTTATTCAATTATGTCACGAAGGACATTTAGGTATTGTTAAAACAAAAAAACGTGTTAGAGAAATGTATTGGTGGCCGGAAGTCGAGACCGAAGTAGAGAGATTGGTGAGGGAATGTTCCTCATGCCTGAACTCTGACAAATCTCAAAAGTTGGTCACTCCACCTATGTGTTCTGTTCCTTGTCCAGATATGCCTTGGGAAAACTTGGGTTTAGACATTACCGGGCCCATTGTTAGGAATGAGCGTAGTTTGTACATTCTGGTGGCTGTAGACTATTTCTCTAAGTGGCCAGAAATTAAAGTTGTAGATCGTGCTGATTCAAATAGTGTACTAGAATTTTTGGATGAATTGTTTCAAAGAGAAGGTCTTCCCAAAGTTGTCATAAGCGACAATGGAGCTCAATTTAAGAGTTACCTTGTTGAAGATTTCTTGAAGCGCAATGGCATTGAACACAAAGTCACTTCTATTTATCATCCTAGTTGGAATGGTGAAGTTGAGAGATTTAATCGAGTGATCAAAGACTCTATTCAGTTAGCCAATCTCAAAGGTCAGGACTGGATTGTTGGAGTTAAGAAAATGGTGTGGATGTATCGTGTGACCTCCACTGTCACTGGGTACAGTCCTTTTACCATCATGAAAGGCCGTGTACCTTTTACTAAAGATAACCAATGCTGGTTGAAACATTCCAGATTATCAGAGTGGTCTCCTGATCAAGTTGAAAATAACATTATGTTGCATCAGGAGAAGTATAAGGAATATTCTGATCTAAAACGTAAAGCCAAAAGGGTTTTCCTAAAGATAGGTGATTTTGTACGAGTCAAGCTGCCTTTCAAGGTTAGAAAAGGTCAGAGTAAGTTTTCTAAGCCGTTTACTGTGGCCGAACTTTTTACCAATTCTGTCAGATTGTCTGATGAAAAAGTTTGGCATCTTAGTAGAATTGTTAAATTTAATGAGAAGCTGGAGAAGTGGGTGGAAGTTCAAGGAGAAAGTAGTTTTTATTGGTTGGACTCTGAATGTGATCAAAGTGGGGAACCTTCAGGTGTTGCTCCATCTAATCTTGTTACACATGAAGTAGCAGATTCTTCTACATCTTCTGTACCTGTATGTAAGGGTTCTTCATTCAACAAATTTGGTAGGATGCTAAAGCCGCCACTTTATCTTAAGGATTACGATATTGAACATTATATATATATTTTTTTTTTGTTATAAGGGGGAAGGTGTGTTGTGTTCACATCATGCATTGTTGCTATGTTTACACTATGCATGGTGTGTTACATTAGTCATTGCATCTTTCATTCTATGTTCTCTTGTGCGTACGCCTTTCTGCCCTTGGTTGTTATGTCATTGATGACGCCTGGAATGTTGGCGTAATCAATGGTCAGTTGGGGCAGCTGTCTTCTGCTGTGTGGTTGTGTTGGCCTCCTTTACTGGATACTTAAGTAAAGGACCTACACCGACATTCATGTCTTCTGGATTCATTGCTACTCAACAGTCACCTGTTACATTGTACGGAGGTCCATCTATTTGACCGTAAAGAAAGTACTGGCTTCAGTTTGTATTTGGAGCCAATTTAGGGCTGGTGTCTCTGTAATGAGGATCTCCGGAGACACAAAGGTAATTTGTGGTAGTTTATTCGTATGTTATCACATTTGCAACCAGGAGCGTCCAGCAGCATCTGTGAGGCACATCCAGCAACTGCCTAACATTGCGATGGATCTTGCAGGTACCATTCGACCCCGGAACAGAATACATCTTGAACATAAACATAGCATCCACGTGCACAGAGTTGCCACAAGGATGCTCAATACTACACCCGTCTGGCATCTGCGAGGCACATCCAGCAACTGCCTAACATTGCGATGGACCTCACAGATACCATTCGACTCCCGAACATAGAACACACCTTGAACACATACATAGCGTCCTCGTGCACAGAGTTGCCACGAGGATGCTCCGTCAGCTGTGTTAAAAGGATCGAGGATTGAAAGCTGAGTGATGGGTCAATCTCTGCTTTCTTAATGATAGGCGGAACACGTACTTGTTGGGAGGCCGGCATTTGCCGAAGCCATAGCAAGAGAGGCATGTTTTCTGCTGGTTATGGGCGGTTCAAACGCGTATGAGCATGTTTTTGCTGACTGCATCATACACGAGTCATCTCTCGCTCCCTTGGCTTCGAGGCCTGCAGCCGTTTGGACCCCCTCTTTTGTTCCATGGGTTTTACAGATTAACAGGCGGGGGTGCCTCTACACTATAGGAGCAGAGCACACTGGTAAAGCAGCTTATGCAAGGGTGGATAGGGTGATAGAGCCAAGCAGTTTGTGCCCTTGAGTACTAGTGTGGGTTGCGGAGGTGTTGGCTTCACAATAACAACCTCGTTCAAATCTTCTCTGAAAACTGGTGTGAAGGGTAGGAGACTGAGGACTGGAAAGGTCCAGTTTGGCGGTCTGGTCCTGCCATACGTGTAGATGCTTTGCGTTCTACTGCCATATAGTTGGTGGCTTCAGAATAGTCTGTGCAGCAGCTCAAAGAATGGTTTGTGGACGCCAGTAGAAGTAGATCTGACCACTTTAGAAGTTCCCACACGACACTGGTGACAATTGGGTTTACCTTTTTGGGGATTTGGCAGGTTTTCAGTTGCTTAGGTGTGACATTTTCATAGGTTTCAGTGTACTTATCATGGACATTCATCAACCACATGTGTGACACTTAGAGTGACATTTTTTGCCAGTAAAACCTAGAAATGAAGTCTAGGTGAAGAGATTAATATCTGGAATTAAACCCCTTTTTTGCGCAACGATCCGCTCTACAACGATTTTGAAGCTGCTGTGAAGAACAAACATTTTCAAGTCATAGGTCCCACACAGTATTTCCCAAGCATATGCCTTCCTGTTTGGCTCCGTGCCATAGAGGGCCAGGGCTCTAGTCCATCAACTTGGGGGTAGCCAGCTCTTTTCAGAATGATTCCTCACAGTTGCCAGTGGTTGACTCTGGATAAATCAGGTCAGATATTCCATTCTAATGGTGAAGGTGCATCTATTTGTTATGGTGGCACTGACCATTGCGAGGCACATAGCATAACCCCCCCCCCCTTTTTTAAGAGCTCCTTGGAGGGTGCTAACAACTCTAGGTGATGAGGTATCACTTAGCAAGTCAATAAATTATTTTAGGGGTTAGGGTTCATATCCAGAGTTGACAGCATGGGGGCCAGTTAGACGGGCAACAAACGAGTGGCTTAATCATGGACCACTGGCGTCATTGTAGCCTTTCGCACAACTGAGGTAATTAACCTGACCATGAATGAAGTACCTGAGAATTGATGTAACCGGAGTACAGCATACCCAGAGTCCCCCTCCTTATGTATGGCGCCAATTGCATTTAAAGCAAATCTCGGGGTCCACGTTAGGTCATTTACAGCAAAGGTTGGGGGCCAAAGTCCCAGTGTTGGACTGTGCCTTATAATGGATGAATTAAGTCGCTGCCGCATATTGACCTTCAGAGCCCCCAACTCAAATACCTGAGAAATGAGCAGCAATTCATGTTGTCAGAAAGCCAAGTCTGTCTTTGCCCGTGCCTTAGATACGTTGGATGGATTTTAGCAGTGCCCCTGCCATTAGGGACCTTGGCAAGGCATGTCAGCAGGCAGCGAGTGCTACATGTTGCTGCAGTGTGCGCATTATTGTCAAGAAACGTGTATTTTGCATAGCTCACCAAACCCTACATCGACAAAATGGCAGCCTGAGTGCAATGCTTCCCATGTTGCTACACAGAAAGGTCGTTACAGCCCTGTTTGGAGTACACCTAGCGCTGAATGGACCCATGGCCCAGCTACGTCTAGGAATGTGAATTGGACTCCCTGGTGGGCGTTTCTAGGCTCCCCCAGGAGAAATGGAAGTTTTTTTCCGCAGCCATTGGATGACTGCCTGGTGTCCCAGAAGGTGACTTAATAGGTGGTTGTAGGAAAGAAGGATCTGCTTCTTATGGTTACCCCCACTTTTTGCTAAATGTGATACTGTTTTTGACTAGTCTGACTGGGATCCTGCTAATCAGGACCCCAGTCTATCTGCTTTCTCCCTAAACTGTTATGCTATGTACTTTGGTACACTAAAGATTGGATACTGGGGTACCCTTGTCAGTCCCTAGTATGTGGTACCCATGTACCCACGGCATGGGTCCCCCAGAGGCCTCCCATGGGCTGAAGCATGAATTATGCCACCCACGAGAGGCCATGCAAAATGGAACCTACAGGCCTGCCATTGCAGCCTGTGTAAGTTGGTGCATGCACCACTTACTTAAGATATAGGTTTACTATATCTAAGGGTCACTGCACTTAAAACCTATATGTCGCCCCTCTAGCAGGCCTTTAAAATCCTGAGGGCAGGGTCGTTGGTTCTAAGTGAGAGGGTGCCACTGCATGACCAGGACACCCCTGCAGCCTACGTAGTCCATTCTTCTGGGTTGTCAGTGAGGCAGCCATTTGCAACATGTAGAGTGGCATTATGCGACCGCGTGATGACCAACTCTAAAACGAAAAAAACGAACCCTATCGTGTTTGGTGTCAAACATATTGGAATCATACCCCCACACGGAGGTATGATACCACCCCTCAGAAGCGAGCTCCGTTGGGTCCCTGGTGGTCCCGGTACCAGCCTTCTAGTCCCGGGCAGCACAAAATGGTTGCTGCCGACCAGAGACATATTTCTGCCCTCCTGCTGCTGAGCCAAGCCCGAGCAGGGGAAGGCAGAACAATAGGTATCCTGTCACAGGGCGGTGTGACCAACTCCCAGACAGGATTTAGTGTATTAGGGCTGGGTGGGTGCGCTTCCCAGTGACTGAAAGTCTGCATGAGGGGCACATTTAGTGTCCCTGTGCATAGTCCAGTTCAAACCAGTCCTGGGAGCCGTTGACTCCTGCTCTGGCGCGGAACTGGACAAAGGACATGGGAGTAACCTCCCCACTGTCCAGACCCTCCCCTGGGAGGGTCCCCTGAATCTGTCCAACCCTCTCCTGTGGGTATAAAAGGGCTTAACTGGCTGTAGGACCCTAGACGTGGACAAGATTCTGAACCAGAAACCACTGCACTTCGACCGCCTGGACACTCTGTACTTCGCTGGAATTCGTTTGGGCCCGACTTCGTCTCCCTCTCAGTCTGAAGCATCGTCTGTGCCGGTGCACCATACAGACTCCGTGCAGGACCTGTGGAGCATCAAGGACAACCGAAGATATCTCCCTTGGAGTGAAGGAGTCACTCCCCTGCATTCGCTGGCACCGCAACACTGCTGTCCGGTCTGCTGACCCTGAGCTCCTACGGACTCCAAAGGCTTCAGCTACAAAGGAGGTGGGTTTCTACATCCCTCGAGGTCCGAGCTGCCCTCTCACCAATTTTGAGGTCAGAATCCCTTGTGGGGGCTGCAAAACACGAACCCCTGTGCACTGCGTACATTTGCAAGTGCATATGCTTGTTGGCGTTTCCCGAACAAGTGCATTGGGCTCCGAGTAGCCCCAACCTCTAGCACCATTTCCTACCAAGAACTCCAGCCTCCTCGCACTGAGCGCTCCGTGGGCTGCTGTTTGGTGAAATTGCTTGAGGTCCTCTCGCGACCCCTGTGCCTCCGGTCTGTGAGTCCACTTGAGGGTCAACTTTGCTTTTCTAGGGCTCCCCTAGTTGCTCCAGGCTTGCACGGACTCCCCTTGCTGTGATGAGTCTCCTGGACCTTGCTGGTCCGAACCGTATCCCCCCTTGACCTTTTGCGTGGGTTGCTGCTGCCAAGGCTTGTTGGTGCTCCCGCCGGACACCGACCCCTCAGCACTCGACATCCTTTATGGGACAGCTCGCATCCTGCTCCTGGTCGTCCTCGACGTCTCCTGGTCCCCGTAGCTGTAGAGTCAAGAACTCCATCAACACACCTGAAGCACCCAACATCGGTGGGCATTCGTCTACCGAGCCCCTGGTCACTCCTGAGTGACCCAGAGTCTGTCCCCTCTGCTTTCAGGTACTCTTCGACAAGAGTCTACTTTTGGATTCCAACTGACACTTTTCTTCCTTCCAGCAGCGGCTCCTCTTCGAAGTCCTCAATTGGGTTCGACTGCGGTTTCCGATGCCACTTCAGACCTATGCACCCAGCTTGCCTGGGATAGGTAACTCGGGTACCTCAATATCCACGGGTGGGGTGGCTCTCCAACCTCCTAACTTCCACGGGGTTTCTTCGAAGTCCACTGGGAAGAGTCCTTTAACTCTAAAACTTCAACCGCGACTCTCCCATAGAATTGTACGGAGCACGCAGTCGTGTGCCCACACTGCACCCATCCTCCGTGGGGTCCCTACTTACTCACCTTGGGTGGTTCCTTGGGGTCCCAGCGATTCTACGTCCTCTAGACAATGTCTTGACTTGAGTCGTGGTTCTTATACCACTATTTTAGTAAATGGTTTGGTCCCCCCCCTGGGACCCACTGTGTATTAGTGCTATTTACTGGCATTTCTGCGCTAAGTATTGTGTGCTCTGTGATTATCTCCGTGTAGGAGATACTGTGTCGTACTAGAGAGTGTTATATTAATAAATACGTATTTTATAACTACTGTGTGGTTCTCCTTTCATTTAACCAATACTATAAGGTTGCATTCTGGTAAAACAAGCTGCTTAACATTCCTTCAAGACTAAGCCTGAAGGCTGCTCTCCACAGCTACCACTTCAATAGCTTTCTAGGGTTATCTTTGACCTCTTAAATCACCATTAGGGTTGTTTGGATTGGGGCAAGTTGCCCACTTTAATTAGTGGACAGCATATACCCGGCCAACTTCTCACTGTGGTAGTGGGCAAGTGAATTTTTTGCTCTCTGTATCATTTCCCATGGGTCCCAATTTTTCAGGTGAGTTGCATAGGACAAGTCTGGGTGAAAGCTGAGGCATCGCTATTGCTAGGTTGCTGAGTGTGGCCCACCAGGATGGGGAACCTGCGGGGTTTTTGCAGGGTACTGCAATGGTGTGGCCCCACCTGGGCAGGCTCTGCGTGTCGTGGAGTTCTCAGGGCCAGTCTGGGTACTTCCTGGTGGGCGCATAATCAGCCACGGTGGTGGTTGTGGTGGCAACAATCATCAGTTTTATTGAACTCTCTACCGTTCTGGTGGGCGTCGCACTCAAGACCTACCAGATGGTTAGGGGCGATCACATTTTGGTTGCATAGGGCTCCAGAAAAGTAATGCCGTCATAGGACACCTCGCTAGGTTCGGTTCTGCAGGTTTTTTTTTGCTGCCGTCAGGTTTTTGACCCTACGGTACGACTCCAGTGAATTTAGAATTGGGGCCGCCACTTCGGCAGCAAGGATAGGCTGGCTGGCTTGGCTTGTGGTGCAAAGGCCTGGCAGGTGGAGGACTGACTGCAAGCGCTTTGCGAGATTAAGCTTGTTGTAGGTGTCTTCCTCTAACTCCTCTTCCCTCTTCTTTATTCCCCAGTGACGCAGGTGGAAGGCATGAGGAGTTAAAACAGACGCTTGGTACCTCGGCTCCTCCTGTCATTGCAGAAGGGGTTACCGAGGTGCTGTTTTTGGGCTACTCGTGCGTGAGGCTTACTAAGGTTGTATTTCATAGGTGTATGCACCCAGGGCAGAGGAAGCTGACTGCCAGCTGCCTTGCCTCTGAGCCAAGGGGGCTGCGCTTGGCCCAGATGAGGACAGCATTGGATATACTCATTGCCCCAGGGATTTAGGCTCTTGTGGAGAGTTATGGCATATCCGGTCGGCAACAAGTGAAAGGAAATCTGAACACAGGTTTGTTTTGCGTTTGGTTATTTTTGAGGACCTCTGGCTCGCAAGGGAGTTTCCTGTTACTGTGATAACATTGTTAAACATGGTTTCTAGGTTGAATTTGAGAGGTGGTAAGTCGGTCCGAGCCCTCAATGACTCTGTGCAGCTGGTAATAATAAGATGGGCAAGTAGTTTAGATCGTTTAGGGCCGTGGTACTCATAGTACGGCTCGCGGGTCGCCAGCGGCCCGGCAGGCCTTCCTTGGCGGCCCGCGGACCTTGCAGCTAATGTACCCATGGCCCGAGAGAGAGAGAGAGAGAGAATGAGAGAGAATGAGAGAGAATGAGAGAGAATGAGAGAGAATGAGAGAGAATGAGAGAGAATGAGAGAGAATGAGAGAGAATGAGAGAGAATGAGAGAGAATGAGAGAGAGAATGAGAGAGAGAATGAGAGAGAGAGAATGAGAGAGAGAGAATGAGAGAGTGAGAGAGTGAGAGAGTGAGAGAGTGAGAGAGTGAGAGTGAGAGTGTGACTGAGAGACTGACTGAGAGACTGAGAGACTGACTGAGAGACTGAGAGACTGACTGAGAGACTGAGAGACTGACTGAGAGACTGAGAGACTGACTGAGAGACTGAGAGACTGACTGAGAGACTGACTGACTGACTGAGAGACTGACTGACTGACTGAGAGACTGACTGAGAGACTGAGAGACTGACTGACTGACTGAGAGACTGACTGACTGACTGAGAGACTGACTGACTGACTGACAGACTGACAGACTGACAGACTGACTGACTGACTGACTGACTGACTGACTGACTGACTGACTGACTGAGAGACTGACTGAGAGACTGACTGACTGACTGACTGACTGAGAGACTGACTGACTGACTGAGAGAGAGAGAGAGAGACTGACTGACTGAGAGAGAGAGAGAGACTGTTAGAGAGAGACTGACTGACAGAGAGACTGTGATGCAATTAGTGTCAGTGTGTATGAAGCTATGCAACGCCTCTTAAGATTGCTATTGTCTGCTAATAAAAATGTATTATCAAAATGTGCTCTTTGTAGTTACATCAGCTTTTGAAATTGTCTAATGTTTTGAAACGGGTTTGATTTCTTTTACTCTAGCCCCGCCCCCACTGACCCTGACCCCCACTGACCCCGACCCCCACTGACCCCACCCCTACCGGTGCGGCCCTCAGCCACAAACCACACTGTAATTTTGCCCCCCGACAGAAAGTTTGTGAGTACCCATGGTCTAGGGTATCCGCTATTCCTCATGGTGCATCAAAGGCAAGCGGTTTTCTGCAGGAGGAGCTCCGCTTGGCTCCGAGGACAAAAAATATTTTCGGGAGAAATTGTGCGCAGGTCAGTTCATTGTCCGTGCTACGGACGAGGGGGGGGGGGCAGATAGTAGGTGTACTATGCTGCCCTGTGGCGGGTGAGGTCATGATTGGCAGACTGCTCAGGTCCATGTAAGATATACTTTTAGACCAAAAGAACAGCGCCATCACTGGACCCTCCAAGGGATGCTGGCTTCAAGTTGAAAGATGTTTGCAGTGGTGTGGGGGTTTGGGGGCAGTCCTTGATACACGGCCCTTACCTTGCAGCCACCTGAGCATACGCAGTGGGCGCAAGCTAGCACAGGCCCTTGGGGGAGGATGATGTGTAGGGGGTGCCCGAGGTAGGTATCCCAGTGGGCAGTGGTTCCCTGCATAGGCATTCCCGGTATGGAAGGTAGTGTCATCCCAAAAGCAGGGACCCATCCATGTGCAATTTGGATTGGGCAAGAGGTTCCAAGAGGAAAGAACCCGGAACCAGTCATGATCTCACTCGGGAAAGATGTTTTGTGATGGATGCACAGGAACAATCTTAGCTATGGCTAGGTAACTCCAATGTATTAGTGACTCTATTAAGGGTAGGACTTAACTCCGTAAGCAAACATGTCAAATTGTGGGTTACTGTGCATAAGAAATGACAAAATGTTTTTCCTGTTTGTGTGTCAATAAATACAGCTGGGGGTCTGACGACCCCTATCCCAAAGAACTTGACTTTGTGTTCATGGTCACTGACAAGGGTATGGAGGCGGGTGGTGTCTTTGGGGGGGGAGGGGGTTTCCCCAAGGGACATTGGCGACTCCTTGACCATCTTCAGCATCAGAACGGATTGGGTTGGAGGCTCTGCGTCATACAGTGACAATGCAGGGCCTGTCACATTGATGTGACGCAGTGTTTACTCTTTATACACCAAGATAACACATGTTATCAAAAAGGGGTTAAGAGGAAATATATTATGGAGAGTACATCTCCCGTGTAACAACACTGAAATCACAAAAAGTACTCCCCTAATGCCACATGCATATAGATTTGTAGATGGAAAAGACCTCAACAAATAGAGTTCACCACCTGATGGTGGGCAAGGAAGCAATCCTTTTTGTTTTATATACCCTCACACACCCTAGTGGTGTCATGCTTCATCATCGGGTCATCCTGACGCCTAAAAGTCAGGATGGGCTCGACCAATCTTTCAGGGAGCTCTTAATAATATGTTTTTGGCCAGGGGGAATAAAGATTAAAAATCTCAGAGAGATCCCGGTGTCCCTTTATTTTGGATCTCACTGAAATATTAAAAGAAAGTAAAACTAGGGTCTTTGGGATATTATGGTCCTAGGACCCTAATGCCAACATGTTTCAGTCCATGAAAAGTCCCACTACGGGTACTGGACTTTCTACAGGGCAGAGGAATAACACCCCCTGGAAAGTAAACGAAAGGGAGAGGGGATTTCCCTACCCTAATTATAATAAGGGCAGATAGCTGCTCCTTAAGCTACTCCTGTTTAGGACACAGAGTTGATCGCTCCATCTGTAAAGAAAGAAACAACAAAACAAAGAAACATAGTGTAAGAATCTTTCTAAATGAATATGCCTTCTTAATTCAGTGAAAATACTCCTCACCTTCGTGCCACGTTGGATGATGAGGAAACGACTCACTCACTAGCCTTTATTTGGCGTGTGTGATACCACTTTAACTCATAGATTCATTCCATTGCGTGATCTAGAGAAAGTAGAAGTGCAGTGGCGGACTGTTTCCGCAAACTGACATTAACTACAATCGTGTGTCTGTGATTCATTGTGTGTTCCGCAATACACTCATTCTGTAACTCAACATCCGCCATACTCCCTCGTCATTAGGCTCGCATTCACAACCACCCATCTTACCCCTATTACGGTGGAGTAATGCTTCGCGTCGGGCTTCGCAACAAAGGGGTAGTCTTGTAGTCACACACTAGTGTGATAGAAGCCCCGAGTCATGTTGTTATCATTAGTTGGTTTTGCAGATGAATGGAAAAAACGTGAAAGAAAAGGAAGGGAAAATTGGAAAAAAAGACACATAGATTAACCAATCTTAATATAAATAAACTCAGATACCAACAAAACCTCCAAATCATGGAGTGTTGCACTTATGTCTCAGTCAATTCATTCCATTCACCCTTACTCACGATTCCAAAGATCCTTCCCCACGATAAACCTACTAGGTCTCGGTCCCGCCGGCTCTGTACTTCATGTGTCCTGACAGCCAAATTTAAAGTGGTAAAGATGACACGCGAACCCAGGAAATGGAGACCCAGTCCACTTCCGGGTTGCGCTATGATGATTACCGGAGGCTCGTCGGGGCCGCTAGGGACGCTGGGGATTGTAGTGCCAAATAGGAGACAAACCCGAGATATCACGGAAAAATAGACAGCCAGGAAAACGAGGACTTTGACTAGGTCAAACAAGATATTTTATCTCTTAGAAATGTGAGAATAATAAAGACTGGATGTTATGATAGTTATTAAAACCCATAGAAACACGGAAAGGCAATGGGAGTGGATACTGCCCATTGCCTGTATTATATAGGCTGATGGAAAAATTGTCTGTCGGAGGACCGCCAAAAAAGATGATAAAAGGAAGATAAAAGGAAGATAAAAGAACCACTTGAAACTTTATAACTAAGTTGGCACAGAAGGGAGTAGTAGCCCAATCGAAACGATATATACACACACAAAAAGAGATTTTGTGATTAAGATGATTACTCCAAACTATTTTATTTCGTCAGATATAAAGGTACTGTGGGTGCTGGCAATGTCCTGAGTACTCCAAATGTTTAACAATGCCACATGGAACTTTCGAAGGACATAATCCCAGAAGGGGATATATGACTACTCTTGATTTAATTGGTTCCAAGGTATAGAATCATTCAATCCTGTGATGTGAGTCTTAAGTCTATAGACCCATCTTTGTTCTCTTTCTAAAAGGGTCTTAGTCATATTGCCTGTACCTCTTACTCTCTCAATAACTGTCCAACTGATATCTTTGTCAGTGTGTTGTTTCTCCAAATAATGGGATGTCAGTCTTGTCGCTGTAATAGCCCTACGTATGGTACTCCTATGTTCGCTTATACGCACCTTGACCTTCCTTCCTGTCATGCCAATGTACATCAATTGGCATGGACATCTGATCATGTAAACAACGTTGTCGCTATTGCAATTAGTATGCGACCGCTGTTCCCATGCGTGGTGCATACCTAGATCAATCTCTTTCGTATGTTCAGTAAAGGCACAAGCTACACATGAACCACACGGGAAATGACCAATTACTGGAGGATTATTCCAAAGTGTGGTCTGCTGGGTAGATCTTACAGTGCCAAATTTAGTATGTATTAGAGCATCTCTGATACTCCTATTCCTGCGAAAAGAAAACAATGGTTTATCAAAGGTAAGTCTATTAGATGTTAAAATAGACCATCTTTTATTGATTATTTTCTTAATGGTATTTGAAGAGGTATTATATGTTGTAACACATATAAGTGTATCTTTCGTTTGCTTTTCGTGGTTTTCAAGGAGCGCTTCTCTAGGAGTGTTCCTTGATCTCTTTTGGCCTTGTCAATGATCCTTTTCGGGTAAGCTCTTTCTGTCAATTTCTTGGACAAAATTTCAGCCTCAGTTTTATAGTCTTTTAACTCTCTACAATTCCTGCGGATTCGCAAAAACTGTCCGATGGGTAAATTCTCACGTAGTGCACGTGGATGTGCACTATTAAAATGGAGGAGACTGTTCCTATCAGTGGGCTTGGTATAGAGGGAGGTGACCAATCTTCCCTCTCTGGCATTGATTTTAACATCTAAAAAGGCCACTTGTTCGTTGTTACTAGTTATTGTGAATTTCAAATGGGGATTGAGCTGGTTAATCCACGTATAGAAGTCATTGAGAGAGGAAGAATCTCCCTCCCAAATGACCAAGATATCATCTATGTACCGTAGCCACTTCTTAATGTGGCTCGAATAAGGGTTGTTAGACCAAATGTGATGTTCCTCTAATTGGCCAACATACAAACACGCTATACTGGGCGCGAACGTGCTGCCCATAGATGTTCCATGGACTTGGAGATACAGCTGTTCTTCAAAACTAAAAAGTTCTCAGTGAGGGCTAGACGCATAAGATCGATAACCCAGTCTACTGGAGCATCCCACGTCCAGGTACCTCTCCGTAAGAGGCCCTCAATGACCCTTATACTCTCTTCCTGTGGGATGCTAGTGTATAATGCTTCCACATCCAGGCAGACCATCTTATTAAGTGCCGGATCGTAGGTAACATCTGTGAGGAGATTGAGTAAATGTTTAGTATCCTGTACATATGACTTCATTTGTGGAACAAGCGGACGTAGGAACCAGTCAGTGTATTTCGAGATGGGTTCTAAAAGAGACCCTATCCCTGACACTATAGGTCTGCCAGGTGGCGGTGTTCTGCCTTTATGTATTTTAGGTATTGTATAGAAAAGTGGTACTCTAGGATTGTCTGGGTTAAGGAACGCATGCTCTTTTTAGTGATCCAGTCTCGATTTAATGCTTCTTTTGTTATAGTGCTGATTGTCTTTTTCAATCGTACTGTAGGATCTCTTATTATTCTTTTGTAATACTTGGTATCTGCCAAGAGATCCATGCAGGCTGTCCTATATGCTGTGGTACTCTGGACAACTGTCGCACCACCCTTATCAGCTGGTTTTATAATAATGTCCGTCCTGTTACTAAGGGTTTTCAATGCCTCTCTCTCTTTTTTGCTGAGGTTGTCATAGGTGTGCCTCCTGGGTTGTAATTCTTCAATTTCCTTAGATACACATTCTTCGAAAGCAATCACTTCCGGGGGCATAAGTGATGCTGGTGGGCAAAAATTAGATTTAAGACGTAAGGGGGTGTGTGCAGTATCCACCTCAGGTCTTTCTTTGTCTGCAAAGAATGTCTTTATCCGTATCTTACGGAAAAACTCGCTTAACTCACAGCGCATCTCAAACTTGTCAAGAAACGCCGTGGGTACAAATCCCAATCCTTTGTCAAGGACGGAAATCTCATCTGGTGTCAAAATGTGGTCTGTCAGGTTAACCACTAATCCCTCATTGAGCTGGTGCTCGCTTGCGGGGCCTTGGTCATACTCCGGGTGCTCACAGACATATTCTCGTCCTGCCATTGTACTTGTCTGTTGTTCTTTCTGCCACGTCTGCCCCTTCTTCCGCCCTGTCCTAAAAAATGATTCTGGTTGTAATTGGGTTGAAAAAAGGGGCCTCCCTGATAATGTGGGGGTCCTTGAAAATGCGGGGGTCCTTGGAAAGGAACTGGACCATAAGGATTAGGCCAAGGGAATAGTTGTGGAGGTGGGTAACTTTGATTGTAATTACCTCTCCTGGGCCTCCTTGGTCTGCCTCTCCAACTCCTATTGGACCCATCACTGGACCAAGCCTCCTGTTCTGAATCGGAATTGCTGGAATCTCCCTAATATGAAGATCCTGATTCCGAATTATCCGGATTTTTGTAATCTTCCTTTATATATGGGTACACTTTATCATGTGCAAATTTTTTCAAATCTTTTTGCAATTTGTTTACTTTACTTTGCATCAGGAATTCCTTGTGTTCCCCAATCTCTTTATTTACCTCCTCTAACTTTTTTTTGAAGAGAGTGATTTTAATTTCCGTCATAAGTGCATCTTCACTCGTTTTAATTTTCACCAAGATCGCATCTGAAAGGCGCTTTGCCGTATTAATGATAAGAATCAGCCAATCGGGTGTGCACCTCCACGCGATAAGCGACCATTCTTTCTTAAAAAATTGGTCTTCTAGAAATATTCTAGGAGCATTGGTGACTAATAAGCCCCTAGGTGCTGAATTACCGCGTAAATACTCTGTTAATATAGCACCATGAAGAAGAATCTTCATCTGGGTGCGCTTCAATTCTTTCAGCTCGTCCCAGTTTTGAGTCTGGCTAAGGCTTTGTGTAATATTTGTATCTGAAAACAGGGATGGTCCAGATAAAATGACGCTTGCCATGTCATCTGAGTATCCAATACCTAAAGTCTCTGATGGTATTGGAACATTCATCTTTTCGTTCCTTTAATTGGCGAAGATAAAGAAAAAGGAAAAAGGAACAGGAATTCGGGGAAGTGATAGTGCGGAGTGAACACCAGAAGAAGAATGAGGTAACCAACAATGGTCAGACACATGCAGGAAGTTCAAACAATTGAACTTACTTATTCGGAATAACCCACAGCTGTGCGCTGCTCAGAACTTTATACACCAAGATAACACATGTTATCAAAAAGGGGTTAAGAGGAAATATATTATGGAGAGTACATCTCCCGTGTAACAACACTGAAATCACAAAAAGTACTCCCCTAATGCCACATGCATATAGATTTGTAGATGGAAAAGACCTCAACAAATAGAGTACACCACCTGATGGTGGGCAAGGAAGCAATCCTTTTTGTTTTATATACCCTCACACACCCTAGTGGTGTCATGCTTCATCATCGGGTCATCCTGACGCCTAAAAGTCAGGATGGGCTCGACCAATCTTTCAGGGAGCTCTTAATAATATGTTTTTGGCCAGGGGGAATAAAGATTAAAAATCTCAGAGAGATCCCGGTGTCCCTTTATTTTGGATCTCACTGAAATATTAAAAGTAAGTAAAACTAGGGTCTTTGGGATATTATGGTCCTAGGACCCTAATGCCAACATGTTTCAGTCCATGAAAAGTCCCACTACGGGTACTGGACTTTCTTCAGGGCAGAGGAATAACACCCCTGGAAAGTAAACGAAAGGGAGAGGGGATTTCCCTACCCTAATTATAATAAGGGCAGATAGCTGCTCCTTAAGCTACTCCTGTTTAGGACACAGAGTTGATCGCTCCATCTGTAAAGAAAGAAACAACAAAACAAAGAAACATAGTGTAAGAATCTTTCTAAATGAATATGCCTTCTTAATTCAGTGAAAATACTCCTCACCTTCGTGCCACGTTGGATGATGAGGAAACGACTCACTCACTAGCCTTTATTTGGCGTGTGTGATACCACTTTAACTCATAGATTCATTCCATTGCGTGATCTAGAGAAAGTAGAAGTGCAGTGGCGGACTGTTTCCGCAAACTGACATTAACTGCAATCGTGTGTCTGTGATTCATTGTGTGTTCCGCAATACACTCATTCTGTAACTCAACATCCACCATACTCCCTCGTCATTAGGCTCGCATTCACAACCACCCATCTTACCCCTATTACGGTGGAGTAATGCTTCGCGTCGGGCTTCGCAACAAAGGGGTAGTCTTGTAGTCACACACTAGTGTGATAGAAGCCCCGAGTCATGTTGTTATCATTAGTTGGTTTTGCAGATGAATGGAAAAAACGTGAAAGAAAAGGAAGGGAAAATTGGAAAAAAAGACACATAGATTAACCAATCTTAATATAAATAAACTCAGATACCAACAAAACCTCCAAATCATGGAGTGTTGCACTTATGTCTCAGTCAATTCATTCCATTCACCCTTACTCACGATTCCAAAGATCCTTCCCCACGATAAACCTACTAGGTCTCGGTCCCGCCGGCTCTGTACTTCATGTGTCCTGACAGCCAAATTTAAAGTGGTAAAGATGACACGCGAACCCAGGAAATGGAGACCCAGTCCACTTCCGGGTTGCGCTATGATGATTACCGGAGGCTCGTCGGGGCCGCTAGGGACGCTGGGGATTGTAGTGCCAAATAGGAGACAAACCCGAGATATCACGGAAAAATAGACAGCCAGGAAAACGAGGACTTTGACTAGGTCAAACAAGATATTTTATCTCTTAGAAATGTGAGAATAATAAAGACTGGATGTTATGATAGTTATTAAAACCCATAGAAACACGGAAAGGCAATGGGAGTGGATACTGCCCATTGCCTGTATTATATAGGCTGATGGAAATATTGTCTATGTCGGAGGACCGCCAAAAAAGATGATAAAAGGAAGATAAAAGGAAGATAAAAGAACCACTTGAAACTTTATAACTAAGTTGGCACAGAAGGGAGTAGTAGCCCAATCGAAACGATATATACACACACAAAACGAGATTTTGTGATTAAGATGATTACTCCAAACTATTTTATTTCGTCAGATATAAAGGTACTGTGGGTGCTGGCAATGTCCTGAGTACTCCTAATGTTTAACAATGCCACATGGAACTTTCGAAGGACATAATCCCAGAAGGGGATATATGACTACTCTTGATTTAATTGGTTCCAAGGTATAGAATCATTCAATCCTGTGATGTGAGTCTTAAGTCTATAGACCCATCTTTGTTCTCTTTCTAAAAGGGTCTTAGTCATATTGCCTGTACCTCTTACTCTCTCAATAACTGTCCAACTGATATCTTTGTCAGTGTGTTGTTTCTCCAAATAATGGGATGTCAGTCTTGTCGCTGTAATAGCCCTACGTATGGTACTCCTATGTTCGCTTATACGCACCTTGACCTTCCTTCCTGTCATGCCAATGTACATCAATTGGCATGGACATCTGATCATGTAAACAACGTTGTCGCTATTGCAATTAGTATGCGACCGCTGTTCCCATGCGTGGTGCATACCTAGATCAATCTCTTTCGTATGTTCAGTAAAGGCACAAGCTACACATGAACCACACGGGAAATGACCAATTACTGGAGGATTATTCCAAAGTGTGGTCTGCTGGGTAGATCTTACAGTGCCAAATTTAGTATGTATTAGAGCATCTCTGATACTCCTATTCCTGCGAAAAGAAAACAATGGTTTATCAAAGGTAAGTCTATTAGATGTTAAAATAGACCATCTTTTATTGATTATTTTCTTAATGGTATTTGAAGAGGTATTATATGTTGTAACACATATAAGTGTATCTTTCGTTTGCTTTTCGTGGTTTTCAAGGAGCGCTTCTCTAGGAGTGTTCCTTGATCTCTTTTTGGCCTTGTCAATGATCCTTTTCGGGTAAGCTCTTTCTGTCAATTTCTTGGACAAAATTTCAGCCTCAGTTTTATAGTCTTTTAACTCTCTACAATTCCTGCGGATTCGCAAAAACTGTCTGATGGGTAAATTCTCACGTAGTGCACGTGGATGTGCACTATTAAAATGGAGGAGACTGTTCCTATCAGTGGGCTTGGTATAGAGGGAGGTGACCAATCTTCCCTCTCTGGCATTGATTTTAACATCTAAAAAGGCCACTTGTTCGTTGTTACTAGTTATTGTGAATTTCAAATGGGGATTGAGCTGGTTAATCCACGTATAGAAGTCATTGAGAGAGGACTCGGGGCTTCTATCACACTAGTGTGTGACTACAAGACTACCCCTTTGTTGCGAAGCCCGACGCGAAGCATTACTCCACCGTAATAGGGGTAAGATGGGTGGTTGTGAATGCGAGCCTAATGACGAGGGAGTATGGCGGATGTTGAGTTACAGAATGAGTGTATTGCGGAACACACAATGAATCACAGACACACGATTGGAGTTAATGTCAGTTTGCGGAAACAGTCCGCCACTGCACTTCTACTTTCTCTAGATCACGCAATGGAATGAATCTATGAGTTAAAGTGGTATCACACACGCCAAATAAAGGCTAGTGAGTGAGTCGTTTCCTCATCATCCAACGTGGCACGAAGGTGAGGAGTATTTTCACTGAATTAAGAAGGCATATTCATTTAGAAAGATTCTTACACTATGTTTCTTTGTTTTGTTGTTTCTTTCTTTACAGATGGAGCGATCAACTCTGTGTCCTAAACAGGAGTAGCTTAAGGAGCAGCTATCTGCCCTTATTATAATTAGGGTAGGGAAATCCCCTCTCCCTTTCGTTTACTTTCCAGGGGTGTTATTCCTCTGCCCTGAAGAAAGTCCAGTACCCGTAGTGGGACTTTTCATGGACTGAAACATGTTGGCATTAGGGTCCTAGGACCATAATATCCCAAAGACCCTAGTTTTACTTTCTTTTAATATTTCAGTGAGATCCAAAATAAAGGGACACCGGGATCTCTCTGAGATTTTTAATCTTTATTCCCCCTGGCCAAAAACATATTATTAAGAGCTCCCTGAAAGATTGGTCGAGCCCATCCTGACTTTTAGGCGTCAGGATGACCCGATGATGAAGCATGACACCACTAGGGTGTGTGAGGGTATATAAAACAAAAAGGATTGCTTCCTTGCCCACCATCAGGTGGTGTACTCTATTTGTTGAGGTCTTTTCCATCTACAAATCTATATGCATGTGGCATTAGGGGAGTACTTTTTGTGATTGCAGTGTTTACTCTGCCTTGTCATGGGCATGCTGACAATCCAGGCTGAGGTGAGGCAGGCAGAAATTAGGGCTACATGGCAAGTATTAGATTAAAAAAATGTCTCGAATGCTGTGTGCGTGGCTGTCTTTGTGTGACTCTGTTAGTGGGTTGTGTTTATTTGAACGTATCAGTGTATTTGTTGTGCCCATCATTTTCCATCCTAGTAAAATGCTGCGATTCGAATAATGATGGTTACAGCTGAAAAGATTGAAAGGAAAATGAGGGTATTCCTAAACAGGGGCTGCACATATTTAATTTAACCCTCATTTTTGTAAAAAGATTTAAAATGCTTACATTGCGTTATTTATTGCTCATACATTTATTGCAGGGATACAGACCAAACCCTCTTGAACTATGCAGCAGAGGAGGAATAAATTATGTGGTGGGGTTAACTCGTTTATGTGGCAAGAAAAAGCAAATTATATGGCAAGAAAAGAAGCAAATTATGTAGCATAATGCAGCTCATTGTGTGGCATTTTTTACACATGTAAACGCTGCCTAGGAAAAGGTTTGAACTAGTTTGTTAGTATAAATTGAATACCTAAATACAGCACTCAGCAAATTAAAGGTGACAGGTTAACCTTTGCAATAGACTTTCACTGAACTGCAACGCACGTAGTAGTGTTTTTAATAACTTTTGATCTGTGAGTTGGAAACTCTTTTTTTTATTTATTTTAAATTTGAAATTATATGGCAGGCAAGGTGTTATGTGGCAAGTGTAGCAAATCCATAACTATGCTGAAAAAGCCGCAGCCTCTGAATCACATAAATCCAATGTCCCTGGTATTGAAGAAACATTTCATTTTTGTGTTTTAGCTGGGCATTGATATATTGTGTCATGTTTTAGTACTTTCGGCAAACTGCTGTAGGAGTCCTAAAATGTGCTTTGTTCAGTTGACATACAGTGAAAAATGACTTGGTTTAAACTTTGTATGTGCCAAGACTTCACTAAGATAAGACATGAAGTGGCATAATACAAACTCAGTGACTAGTCATTGTTTCTCAAGTGCTAGTAGTTATCTAGAGGCTCATAACAAGTACCGACAAAGAATGAATCTGTCGTTCTAATTATGAAAGCCTGTGGAGAATAAACGTGCCTTCAATACCGTTGCAAGAAATGCTTATGTTATCGAACTATGTATTCTTCGTATTCACTGATGGAACTAGATGTTCAGTGCTAATATTTGATGTCTACTGAATGCCCGTGGAGAAGAAAGGTACACACATATCAAATATAATACCTCTCCTAAGGGGCTCGCCATAAAAGGATACACACCTAATTGCATAGCGGTGGCCAAGACTGCGCAGAGCTGGAGTAATGTCGTATAGCTCAAGTGGTTTCCATCATACAGCGCAGGTCCAGTATCACGCAGCACTAGTCCAATTTAACGCTGTTAGTGTGGCACTAACCCCTCCTCTGCCCTGCCCCATCTCCAGACTGTTTGGTTAGTATCTGCAGTTCTTTATTCCAGTTTAAAGCACTGGCAACGCTACAGTACCACTACAAGCACAACAGTACAAGACTGCAACACCAATGCAGTACAGCATATTGCATGACATCACAACTACAACAGTACAAGTAGCACTGTGACCTACAAGACAACAACAATAGAGCTACAACACTACCGACACCAGCACTATTCCGCCAAAGCACTTCAACATAGAAGACTACAAAACCAACGTTACAACTCCAGAGCCACTCCTACAACACAGCTCCAACAGCAGAGTACACTACTGCTACAGCACAGACACTGCGGAGTTACTGCCCTAACACTACGACTACAGCAGTACAACTAAACCACAGATATTACAGAATGGCTAAGACAACACCCCAGCATTACAATAGTCCAAAATTATAATACTGCTACACCACTACCAGTAGCATTATCGCTACAACACCGCCTGCTGCACTGCTTTGGCAAAGCTGGTAAGTTAATGAGGCGAGAGCTGTTGGCTTTGCTAGCGCTTGTTGAACTCTTCAGGCCACACTCAAGCATATCCTACTAAAGCAAGGATGTCCATCTTAGGCCGAAGTGGACCGCATCTATATCCAGTTTTCCAGATAACAAAGTAATATATCATAGCGTACAATGGATTTAAATGATATTTGCTTACTTGGCGATTATGCTAAAAATCGGTCATGGAATACGCCTTTTAGGAGATACATTGATCAGTTCTGCATTACAGTGTAAAGCCAAACTAATAGCATTTGTTAATGTAAGTTGGAAATTAAATCTGTATTCTGTATCTACAGAATTTGCTTGCCCCAAAAAGTGCCGGTTGTGCTGATGGGCTCCCTCCTCCCTGACTGACAGTCGTGCCAACGATCATGTACATTAAACTCCTTCTCTTGACGAAGTGGTGCATTGCTCACCCCGATTCCGACCTGCTGTTGATGATTTAATCCCTGGAATCGGTATTAACCTTTCAATGTCCCCCACTCTTTTATCCTGATGATGACCTTGTAACTGAGACATGAAGTCAAAACATCGAAATCCAAACAGATTATCCTTTGCTCAGTTTTTTGGGGAGAAATGACTTGAACTATGATTCATACGTACCCAGTTATTATTTTATTACCAAAGTTGTTATCTGTATATACACTCCAATACGCGCCGTCACTGATTACATTGTGTAATCACAGGGGTACCAAGCACCTTATGCTCTGTTCTTTTGATTGACATGTTAAGTGAATTACATACATTTTTGCTTTCTGTTTTCCTCTGTAGTGTTTGCTTAAGTTACTGTGAGTAATGCCAGTTTGATTTATGAGTCCTTGGTGAACCGTTATTACTATACAATTTGTAACAATGCTCACATTTTAGAGGACAAGGTGTGCTAATATAGGTATCTATTTCGTTTTTATAGCACCATTTGGTCGCCTTTTTGGCCATTTCATAGCCCTTAACATTTTAGTCTTGGACTGGGATCGGGGCTGTGCGCAGATCCATAAGGTCTCCTGCAACAATAGGTTCAAGCTTATACACTTTAATTATCTTCATCGGACATATATCACTCCTTACGTCCTTAGCAAGATTTATCCTACCAAGGAAGCAAAATGTCCTAGATGCGGTGAGGGAAAAGCATCCTTTTTAGTTTTCGCTTGCACAGCCCTTGCGCTGTGCTTGTGAAATCTACTATATTCAATATAAATCTTAAAAGGGGCTTACATCCCACTCCCTCACTTTTCATTGGTTCCTCTGCTTGCCACTTACTTTTCCTCCGTTTCTGTTGGCTGTAGCATACTGTTTCCTGTTCCTCTTCATGTTGTTCCATGTGTGCTTCTCTTATCAGTGTCCCTGTCCAGAAGTACTTTTTCTATGCGCTTTTGGGGGACTTTTTTCTGTAATAGACTTAATAACCCCGTGGCTGCACGCATTTCAAGCGTGCTCGTTTGGTTTCAACTGAACAGCGCTTGTTATATGCTGTATCAGCTAATGGTATTGTCCACTACAAAGAGCAAACAAAGCCTGTGGCGGCTGCTGTACACATTCACCCGTTTCATGGACTTGCGGGCATCCCAAGTAATCATCCCCTCACAGCCCAAGTGGCAGGGATTGTTGATGACAGTGTTTAATCTCACAACATGTCGAGGTGCGTCTCACACCGACGTATGGATGTGACACAAACCGTTTTGTCAATGCCACGTAGCTTGTTTGCTCCAAACTGAGCACGTTTTGAGTGAACGTCCGCTGCGATCACGTTAGCGACAAGTTTGACCCGGTTTAAATAGAATTTTCGTTTATTTGGCGGTGTGTATTTTGACTAGATGTTTGCCTAATCTTAACAAGCCCGCCACAATGACGTAACGTCGCCCTCATGTGTAATTTCAGGCAGGCAGCTTCCTTTCCGTCTCAAAGCTTATAAAAGACTATTTGATAGACATAGAAGAGCGACACATGCCTACACGATGAGCCATTTTTTAAAATAATAATTTAATATTGCTGTACCAACATAGGTCACAAGACGGCCTTCACTATCTACTTTCTTTATAGGAAATCTAAACACAAATAAAAATAGATGATGCATTCTGACTTTAAAACTGCTTAGCTGTATATATTTGTTTCCAAAAACGTGGCTCATTTTATATTTGTAATGGTCAGGGCTTTAAGTGGAATGAAAAAACTAGGGGGGTCTCATAAAGGGGCATGGCCAATGTAATTAAGGGCGTGGCTTAAAACACGTAAGCTAAAAATCTATGTTTAGCATAGTGTGCCACCCGACTTGTATTTTGCTGCTTCTGTCATTGCATCCAGATATATGATACAACAAGTAACATCATACTGATCCAGCGCTATCAATAAAATTTCTCCTCCTATATGCTTTGGACGTCCAGGTGCAAATATCCCTCTTAAACACAACTATATCCATATGACGGTGGGGCCCATAAACCGCATATACATTCACTCATTTATTCCCTGGATTTCATCCGTTCTTACCTAGGAGAAAACAGTTAATGATTTGCTGGAAGGAGACGGGATACCTTTTTATTAAAACGACATAATACTTCTCAAGCTCTAAGGTATTCCGCTCATTGGTCGATGGACCAACTAGTAGGAATCAGTTGATGGTGATTAAGACCAGCTCAATCACTATAAACCTTTAAACATTTACATTTATCATTGAGCTAAAGAACCACTGACTCATTGTTTTTAAAGATAATAAAGTTTATATAAATTTTAGAAGCATGAATAAGTTTCAGATTTATTATTCAGGTTATTACATTTAGCATCATTATAAGAATAAATTGAAATTGCAATGCATACCTATTAGATGGAAAAATAAAGTTCGTCACAGCAAGAACTCCCGAAAAACTATCTATCAGTCCTGGAAAACAGGCCTTCTCGTTCCTTTTCCTTTAGTATCTCAAGAATTAAAGTCTAATAGTTTTAAATGGGAAAAATCTATTAAAGCAAAAAGGTTCTCCAATAGCAGCGTCTCATGCTCTATCAAAAATATAAAATAGCAGCAGCAGCCGTAGTATCAGTTCATAAAAACGGCAGCGCCGAAATTGACAGCATCAATAGCAGCATCCGCAGCAACAGCATCATCCGCATCATCATCAACCCCCCTCCCTAAGAGTAGGTCTTCTTATACCCTAATACTAGCTTACTAAGTGAAAATGTTACATCTTTGTGGGCGAGATTCTCTCTAATTGGTCACTTTGGGTCAGTATACATCTCATTATGAATATCCTTGTTCCAACCAGTTCTTTGTGGAAAGTTCATACTTCTGTCGTTTCTCACGGGTTCATGACATTACCCCTTAGTTCATAGGTTTCAAACTGTATCCTTTTCTGATACTTTTCAGTTGAACAGTTCATTGTCCATTCATTTATTCACTGCGACTTCTCACGCTTTTCGCTGTCCTGCTTTGGCACACGTTTATGTGATAAGGTCATCACAGCCTTGACCACGCTTCCATCCTAGGCTTTGGAATGATCACATGATCCCTCTTGTTCACGGCCTTTCTCTCTTTCGTAACCCCTCTCGAGCCTGCGTACTCTAGCTCATGGCAGCCATTTTTACATCGCGGCACAACAGGCCTAAGCGCACTATTATAAAGATAAACAGAACATAGTTAAGAATAAAGAATATAAACCTTTTCGTTTCCCTCCCGTCATTCTACGTACCCCAATTAGGTATAAACTAGCAAAAGCGACATATAAAGCTATTCTTTACTTACCAACGCTTCTTTTTGCCACTACACAGTTTATTTCCAAGCACAAATCATGCATTTATTATTCTAATTAGTACGCAATTATCAGACTTATGTTATCCACGTTAACAATTGTAAGTAAATTAGTTTGCACATATATAGCGTGTTACCTTTAACCCTTTACATGTAACATACATGGTTGGTTATTTACTAAGACGAACCTGTGTGTTAATTTATTCAACGTAAATATTAGGAGGTTAAAAAATTTTCATTTACCCTGCTCCATCAACTCCCCCTTTGGTGATTTTTAATATCACCACAAAAACCCATGTTATACAATTCTATCAGATAGCATATTTCTTTGTCCGTTTGTTTTTGTTAGTTTACACAACTGTATCCCTTTCAACTTGTCTCTTTGTCTTCTTATACATGTTTTCTTTTATTTCTTCTAGCTCTATTTCACCCATTTCTCTTTCTCTTTCTTTGTTTATCTTATTTTCTTTTTCTATTTTGTTCTGCCTTCTTCTTCTCTTTATACATGTAATGATTAGCTTCAGTACTAAAACTATTATGATTATCATGGTCGCTACTATTATGACTTTCCCTACTATTAATCCACTCATTTTAGTAAACCAATTTATTACCGAGGAAAAACTCTTACCAAGTTTTCCAAATGCATTTTCAACCTCCAGTGGAACAAGTTCTTTGTGCAAATTTGTAATATTCTTTATATACTTTTGTATATTTTCACTTTTATCTGGAATGTAAGTGCAACAATGTTGGACTTTCAGCATTCCACAGACTCCACCCTCTTTTGCCAAAAGAATGTCAAGGGCAAGTCGATTTTGCATCACCATAGCTCTCATGGCAACCATTTCGGTATTTACCATCAAGAACCCTCCAGCAGTATCTGTAGATAAGCGATCTACTACTGTGGATAATTTCCGAATTTTAAATGCATTCAAAGATATTCCCACTGCTGGTATCAATGCTCCAAAAATATCACCTACTATTTCTGAGAAACTTTCCCTTTTTCTACGTGTAAATGTCTTCATCATTTCGTGTGTTCCCTTTTCTGCTCTATCTACATGAAAAATCTTTGGAAAGACCAGGCCTAAGTAACATGATCCATACCAATGGTCCGGCAACCTGTAATAAGCTCTGTTACCACAAATGTAATAGATCCCAGGAAATATTGGATCTTTTCCCCCTTTGAATCCCCATCCGCCTAAAATTATATAATTGTCATGGCAATCACTGGAACCCACGAAATAATTGTCATATCTTGTTCTATTTCTTCTAATGCACAACCTTCCCTGTTGGGGCCAATCCAGAGTCATAGCTGCATTTGTCTTTTCCTTGTCGTGATTTTCTTCCTCAAACGCCCAAAGAGGTGTTTTTGTCTCTTCTATCACTTTTCTTTGAAATTTCACTCTTCTATCCTTGACCATTTCTAAAAATACCTTTTCTTCATTTCTTAACTCACAGGTAAGGTTGTTTTTAACTATATCATCTAATATTAGAATCTTATCTTCTATGAAAAATTCACCAAATGTTTTTGCTTCTTTCACTTTGTTTAGTTCTGGAACTACAGGAATCTTTGCAAAAATCTTATCTATATTAGTGTAATAATATTCTAATCTTCCTGTCTTGTAAAATAGACTTGCTAAAACACTACATGTTATTCCATACGTCAAAGGAAGGTGATGATAGGTCACACCTTCTGCAACAGACGCAGGTAATTGCATACAAACATAACAATCTCTTACATCCATTGTTTCTACATACTCATATAATAATTTAGTGAAAACATTCTTTGAAAAATCTGTTATTGATTTGTCTTTATGTAATTCTGCACTACTTTTTAATATAGCTGTTTCGTGCACAATAGCTCCCTTTTCTTTCTCTGTGTTATTAGATGTTTCTTCTACAGCTAAACTAATTGGAATGGTGATCGCTAAAATAATCCATACTGTCATTAATAATCCTGTACAAAAGAAGCACATCTTACACCACCTGCTTAAGAACTCACATCTACACTTTCTATTTTTAGTATCTTCCATTTTGTTCTATAACTTATTTTATTATGTACAGGGAAAATGTGTCACCACACCTCAGAAATGACCTCTTAGTCACCCTGCACTTTCACCTTGTCTTTGTTTGGTACTTTCTTTTTAATTCTTTTCAGAACTCTTTCTTTGTCAAATCCAGTGTTTCGTCAAATCCGGTAGAATTTGTTCAAATTTCTTCAAGTTTGTTGCACTTCACCTTCACCCATTAGGTTGCAGCTTTCTTCTAGGTTTTCGTGAGTGATCTCTTCTTCTTTGATATCAGTCAATGCAATGTATAACCATTCAGGCGATTTATACTTCAGATTTGCTTTCTTTACTCTTTTTGTTTTCTGCAAGTGTTTTCCACCTTGTTTCTCTTGTTCTTTTTGACTTGTTATCTCATTTACTTGTTCTGCACTTTTTCCATCTAGCCTTATGATCTTGTATCTCAGTTTTCTAACTTCGTTGGGCCAATTGTCTCCTTTTCTTGGCCTTTTTGGTTCACTTTCTTTTTCCTCTCTTTCTGTTCTCCAAGTTCTCTTTCTCGACTCTAGTTTCTGGTTTCTTTCTTCTCCACTTTCTTCTGATTCTGTTTCAGTTCTTCCTTTATTGTCTCTTATCTTAAATTTTATAATTTCATTTCTTTCATCTATTTGTGGTTTTTCTCGTGTTTTCTTTCGATCACCTACTTCTGTCCCTCCTCGAGGTTCTTCCGAATTTGTGTCAATCTCTCTATCTGCGTCTAAATTTCCCTGTTCTTTTGTTCGCCGACCTGTCCCTATTGCTCCTCGGGGATCTTCCGATTCTTCTATCTTTCTATTTGAAACTCTCCCTTCTTCGTCTATTAATATTGTCTCTGAAGGGTTTTCACCACAACTTGTACTTGGTTGCTCACTGTTACTGTCTTTTTGCTCAGTTTCTTCTTTTATACTATCAAATTTCCAATTTCTTTTCAGATTTTCCTCACAATCCGAATGCTCTGTATCAGATGCTGAACTGGTGTCTGATATTTCCAGATGTCGACTCACATGTCGATCTTCAGATTCTGGAACTTCTGCTATTTCCTCCACTCCTCCTGTCGTTGCACTTGTAGTTGGGTCTTCCAGATGTCGACTTACAGGTCGATCTTCAGATTTCTGGAACTCTGTTCGTCTCTTCCTCTGCATCCGATGCTGAACTGGTATCCAATACTTCCAGATGTCGACTTACAGGTCGATCTTCAGGTTCTGGAACTCTGATGGTGTGACTGGCATGTACCCAGTGTTTTACTCCTGCACATTTGACTGCAGTTGTTGTTACCAGGATCACTTGTCGTGGTTGGTCCCAGCGAGGAACCAAACAGTTTCTTCTTCGGTGGACTTTTATGCGGACCCAATCTCCTGGATTCAAATCATGAGCTGGTTTTCTTTCAAGAGTGGTCGCATCCGGTCCAACCTGATGAAACACAGAACGTACCACATCAGCCAATCCTTTGCAATAATCCAGCACCAGATCATCAGTTATAGTCAGTAGTTTGTTGACAGGTACATGTGCTTGTCTCATTGCTCGTCCCATAATTATCTCGTGGGGACTGAGTCCTGTCTTTCTTTCCGGTATACTTCTGATTGTCATTAAGACTAATGGCAAGGCATCTGGCCATTTGAGTCCTGTGGCTTGACACATTTTACCTAGTCTGTTCTTAATTGTTCCATTCACTTGCTCTACTATTCCAGAAGCCTCTGGTCTGTATGCACAGTGCAGTTTCTGTTTAATACTAAGTGCTTCACAAATCAGTTGAATCAATTCGTTTTGAAAATGTGTTCCTCTATCTGTTTCAATCGTTACTGGAAAACCATACCTTGGAATGAATTCTCGCAGCATTAGTTTTGCTACCGTAATTCCATCATTCCTTCTGGTCGGGTATGCTTCCACCCAACGGGAAAACAAACAGACGACTACAAGGACATACCTTAGTCTATTGCTCGGAGGCATTTCTATAAAATCCATTTGCATTCTCGTGAAAGGACCTCCCTCTCGTCCTATTGTTCCTAGACTCACTACTGTCTTTCTTCCTGGATTTAGCTGTTGACAAATAAGACACCTTTGACAAAGACTCTCAGCTATGGCTCTGAATTTTGGATTATACCATGTTTGTCTAAAAAGTCTGATCATTGAGTCTCTCCCAATATGAGCTTGTCCATGGTACATCCGTGCCATGTCAGAAATCATGCTATCAGGCATAACTGGTCTTTCATCCCTGTAAACCCAAACATCATTTTCCTCATGTTTTCTACATCCTGCTTTTATCCAGTTATCTTTTTCCTCATCATCTGCTGCTTCCTGTAATTGTCTCACCTCATCCCATGTCTCAACAGGGTTAGTAAAAAGCAAAGGACATGAAATATGCTCTCGTTCTTGGTTTCGGTTCAATGAGACCACATTTTTGGCACAGTACTGGGCTATTTCATCAGCAAACTTATTGCCAACAGTTATGTAGTCTTCCCCATTTTTATGTGCATTACACTTCACTACTGCAATCTGTTTAGGCAGCTGTATCGCCTCAAGCAACTTTTTCACAAACTCACCATTTCTTATCGGTGTTCCTGCAGACGTCAAGAAACCTCTCTGAGACCAGATCTGCCCAAAATCATGCACCACTCCAAAGCCATATTGGCTATCCGTGACAACTGTGATTCGAACATTCTTTCCCAACTTGCATGCTTGAATTAGAGCTACCAACTCCGCTACTTGGGCAGAACGTATCCCTTTCAAACAAGATGCTTCCATTACAGCAGCTACTGTGCAAACTGCATATGCTGCACTTAGAACTCCATCATCCGTTCTCAAACATGAGCCATCCACGAATAGAATATAATCTGATTCCTTTAAAGGCTCATCCCGTATGTCAGGTCTCGGCTTTGTACAATACTCGAGTACATTCAGACAATCATGATCAACTTCATCCATTTCAATCACACTCTCTTCATCTGGCAATGATGTTGAAGGATTCACATTCATGCATCTGTCAATGGTCACATTGTCTGCACTCAAAATTACTTTTTCATACCTAGTCAGCCGACTATGTGTCATGTATTGAGTTTTGGTTCTTGTCAAAAGAATTTCCACAGAATGAGGGACATATACTCTCAGTGGATATCCCATCACTATGCCTTCACTCTGCTCCAGACTTACACAAGTAGCAGCAACTGCTTTCAAACATCCAGGTAACGCTTTCGCTACTGGGTCTAAAACAGCTGAAAAATATGCAATGGGTCTTTTCATGTTTCCGTGTCTCTGCACTAGGACTGAAAACGCACACCCATCTCTTTCACTACAGTACAACTCAAAATCTTTTTCATAGTCAGGCATTCCCAATGCCGGAGCTTCACACAGTTTCTTTTTTAGTTCTCTGAATGCTTTCATTTCCTCATCATTCATTTCAAAAGGATCTTTAACATCCTTCTTTGTCAATCTCTGTAATGGTTTTGCAATTAATGAAAATCCACTTATCCATTGTCGACAATATCCAACCATTCCTAGGAACATTCTTACCTCTCTTTGTGTCATTGGAGCTCTCATTCCTTGGATTATTTTTATTCTTTCAGTCGTTACCTTTCGCACTCCCTTCTCAATCTTATGTCCTAGATATTGGACCTCTTGTTGACAGAACTGCAATTTTGATGGGGACACCTTATGTCCTCTTTTTGCTAAATGATTCAGTAAAGCAATTGTATCATTAACACATGCTTCCTTTGTTTTTGATGCCACCAGTAGGTCATCAATATACTGAACCATCACTGACTTCTCTGGCATTTTCAAATCTTCCAATGATTTCTTTAAAATCTGATTAAAGATCGAGGGGCTTTCTGTATACCCCTGAGGAATTCGGCACCATGCCAAAATACGCTCTCCGAACCTGAACGCAAATAATGGCTGGCTATCTGGATGTAATGGAATAGAGAAAAATGCATGGCACAAATCAATAACTGTGTACCATTCTGCTTCGCGTGGAATCTGATATAGAATTACAGCAGGGTTTGGTACTATTGGGCAGCAAGGCACAACAATTTTGTTTACCTTTCTCAAATCCTGTACAATTCTATATGTTCCATTCGGCTTTTTCAGTCCCATTATCGGCGAATTACATGGACTGCTCATTATTTCTCTCAGAATCCCTTGCTCAATCATTTTATTTATTACTGGTGTTATTCCTTCAATTATTTCTGGTGTCAATTTATACTGTGGCGTATTTGGGTAACTCGTTCCCTCTTTAACAGAAATTTTAACAGGGTCTACTTCTTTCATTAACCCTATATCTTCTCCCGTAAAGTCCCACACTTCCTGTTTCACTGTTTCTTTCAGTTCAATTGGGATTTTCTCTACATCAAATATGGGAAATAAATCATTCACTTCTGATTCTAACTTTACCATTGTCATTTTATACAATACATCTTCATCTGGGGTCTGAAATGCAATTCCATCTGGAGTACAATAGATGGTGCAGTTCATCTTGCAAAGCAAATCGCGTCCTAATAGGTTCACAGGACTGCAATCACACACCACAAATCGGTGCATTTCACTAAATGGACCAATCTTTACCTCCACTAATTTAGTAAGAGGCGCCTTAATTTGCTGATTCGAAACACCCACTACTTGGATATGTTCACCTGAGAGAGGAAGGTTTGGAATTTCCACTGACCTAACAGTAGAACGGGTAGCTCCAGTGTCCACAAGGAATGTTACATTTGCACCATTCACTTCTCCATCCACAAATGGACCTGCTTGATCTACCTCTAGAGTTGCGCCAAGCACGCACTCTTCCTCCTCTCCTAGGCACCGTCATAAACTTTCATCCGACTCATCACCATCCTGTCGTAACCAGTATTGAGATATGGCAGCTGCGCGCGGCAATTGTGTTACCTGCTCTCCTCCGTAGAATCCTGTTTCTGCACTGTATTTCTGTTGATTAACACTCTTGGGAAGTGGTGGTTGTGGCACCTGACTTTGTTGGGTAACTACCTCACTCTGCACCTGTGGATTTAATGATTGATTTTCCGTATTAGGTTTTGGAGGAAATTTACACTTGTTTCTCCAATGCCCTAACTTTCCGCAGTTGTGGCATGGCCACTTTTTCTTTGCCTCTTCTATGCTCATTTGACCTTTTCCTTTACCTATATTTGGTCTAAATCTAGTCGGTCCTGCCTCATTAACGGGATTACTCAATTGAGCTTCTTGCTTCTCTGCAACTTTCACTTGTGCCCACATTGCTTTCTCTTTCAATTTACGCTGTCTACTTTCAATGTCATCACTACAATATTTAGCATACCTCAAAACTTCGTCCACTGTGCTATTCTGCCAACAAATCATATGCTGTTTAATCATTTCACTTATCTCTGGTTTCAACCCATAAACAAATCTATATACAAAATGACTCATATCCTTCTCATTCAGTGTCTCATAGCCACTATACTGTTTGAAAACTAACAGTAGCCTCTCATAGTATGCGTGTACTGATTCTTTACTTTCCTGTGTGGTTCTGTCTATTTTTACCCAATCTGTTTCTTTGGGTGGAATCTTATTTTTCAAAAAGGTAATTACTTGGTCATATTTCCTCATCACTTCTGGTCCTGGCGCTCCTGTTTTAGTATCTCTTGGATATTCTACAGTTGGCCAATCAATTGTAATCTTACATTCTGTCCACAAATCAGCTGGTACTACTATATCAAACAATCCATCCAAATCTATCCATAACACCTTCGAAACTTTAACAAATCTCTCCACTTGTCTGTACCATTATACTGGTTTCTCTCTCAATTTTGGGAAGTCATTTGTAAATGACAATATATCCTGTCTAGACCATGGGACATGCACATAACTACCTCCTGGAGTTTCTCTCATCGGGTACTCCCTTACAATTGATTCCTTGTCTGTCACCGCAAAAGCCAAAGACGCTTTGTCTGTCACTTTCTCATTCCTTTTAGTCCATCTGCTTCTCCATCTATCCACATCACCCCATTTCCTCAGTAAAACAATTAGTTCTTTTATTTGTGTTAATCGTCCTGATGTGTTCAAATTTTCTATATCTTTCTCGCAAAAATCTACTCTATATGGTTTCTGCAACGTTCTCACTTTTACAAATTCTACTCCTAGTTCATTTGCTGTTTCTTCTAATTTGTCATGTAAATTTCTAGCTCTCCATGTAATGCTCTTGCATAAGAACATAATCTCGTCATCCTGATAAGATTTCAGTTTTTCTGTGCCAATTGTCCCTAAGATCAATTCTTCCATGTCTATTTTTAACCTAATTACATCTAATGGTTTTGATTCTGTCTCTTTCGTTTTTAGAGTTTTCATCCATTCATTCAATTCATCTGGAGTCGGACCTACAGGCGTACTATTTAATTCTATCCAATTTTTACTTCTTTCTGGTGTCTCTGATGCAGACTCAGTTACCATAGGTATTCTCCTAAACTCATTCTCATTTATCGTTAAATTAGTAGGTGGGCTTGGTCTATATGTACTGACCAAGTTTCTTGCACCTTCATTGTCTAATTCCATCCCTTCTTTCCTTCTTTGCAAGTGTGAATTCATAGGAATGACTAAAGAATTCTCTTCAATTTTCTGATTCTCAAAAACTGGTATTGCTGGACCTATCGTTACTGGTACAGTTACAGCTTCCATATTCATTGTTAATTCTCTTATCTTTTCAGTTAATTCTCTTGTGGTTTTTGCTAATTCAGTTGTATTGTCACTTTCTGTCTTCTCATTTTGTGGAGTTTTCAACTGATCTTGTGACCTATTTATCTCATATCCTCGTTCGGGATTTTTATTCCTCCCAGTTTCCATTGGCGGTGCATTAGGTGTCACCACCGCAGAATTCTGTTGGTATGGAGGTGGGTTTCTGTTTAGAATATCTTCCAGCAATTCATCTTCTGTCTCACTACCACCATACCCACACTTTTCAGTAACCACATGTTTCTTTTTCTCTGTACACTTTCTCTTTGCTTCTTCCTCAACTGTAAAAGCTGGAAACAAACCTCCTGTCATATTAGCATATCTCCAACGCTTTATTCTGTCCTCATGATTCACTCCCCACAACCTTCCGGGCACAAAATCATGATTCCTTAATCCTCTAAATCTTTCTCGTTCATACATCTCATCTTCCCATTCACTTAAAGCTTCAAACTGTGTCGGTCTAGGTTTAGGTTCAAGCATCGCCATTTTCTCTCTCAAATTCCGAAGTACAGCTACACTAAATGAACCATTCTCAGGAAAAGCCAATGCTCCATCATTTTTAGTATATTTTGTCCAATTTTCTAACCATATGCAGGTATGATATCCGTATTTCAGCATCATATGCGAAGCTGGTGATTTCGGCGGAGGAATTACTTGTCCCTCTCTAGTCACTACCTTTTTGTCTTTCTTAAAAAAGTTCTTAACTTTAGATATCCACGACGTTTTCTCTCTACCATACTCATAATAAGCCATGATTCACAATCTCTTTCTCTTCTCAAAAGTCCGTGATTCAACACTGTTCTCTATGCGTTATTCGGATCTATCCCAGCGCGACTCACACCAACGCTCCAATCCTAAGCTTCTACGTCACTGGTTTATCTGACCAATCCTAGCGCGACTCACACCAACGCTCCAATCAGAGCGGCTTCTGTATAACTAGCGCACTGTCCAATCCCAGCGCGGCTTTTGTCTACGTCAGTTTCTGCTCCTGACCCCTCCTTTACAAAATTTATCGGCAATTTACTTTTCAACAGTTCTTTGTTAGTTACAACATTAAAAACACATTTCCGTTGTCTGATTTCGCTAAACAAAAGTGACAGTTTATTCTAGCTCGCAAGAATACAGTTTCGTTCGATAAGTGTAGCACTTCCCTCTACCTTACCCTTCTTTCAAGCAAGAGGTAAACCCGTTTCTCTGGGGATAAAACACATGTGGAGACTACACTGCTCCTGAGAATTAAGGCCAGAGTTTCACAAGAAAACCGGTTGCTATTTCACTCACACACCTTTTATACAGAAAATGTCCCTATCATAACACAACCTGTGTTATCACCAATATGAACTCAGACAATGCACTATTCCATGTGACTTCTCTTGCCACACGTGTTCCACTTCCTACTTCCCGGAAGCGTTAAAACTTTGACTTGCATATAACATAACGCGACTCAACATAGAATGTTAGACATGAAATAATCAATAACCAATAATCACCAAACTAATCTATAGTAACCATAACTCTGCTACCAAGAAATCTGATCCAGCGCTATCAATAAAATTTCTCCTCCTATATGCTTTGGACGTCCAGGTGCAAATATCCCTCTTAAGCACAACTATATCCATATGACGGTGGGGCCCATAACACCGCATATACATTCACTCACTCATTTATTCCCTGGATTTCATCCGTTCTTACCTAGGAGAAAACAGTTAATGATTTGCTGGAAGGAGACGGGATACCTTTTTATTAAAACAACATAATACTTCTCAAGCTCTAAGGTATTCCGCTCATTGGTCGATGGACCAACTAGTAGGAATCAGTTGATGGTGATTAAGACCAGCTCAATCACTATAAACCTTTAAACTTTACATTTATCATTGAGCTAAAGAACCACTGACTCATTGTTTTTAAAGATAATAAAGTTTATATAAATTTTAGAAGCATGAATAAGTTTCAGATTTATTATTCAGGTTATTACATTTAGCATCATTATAAGAATAAATTGAAATTGCAATGCATACCTATTAGATGGAAAAATAAAGTTCGTCACAGCAAGAACTCCTGAAAAACTATCTATCTGTCCTGGAAAACAGGCCTTCTCGTTCCTTTACCTTTAGTATCTCAAGAATTAAAGTCTAATAGTTTTAAATGGGAAAAATCTATTAAAGCAAAAAGGTTCTCCAATAGCAGCGTCTCATGCTCTATCAAAAATATAAAATAGAAGCAGCAGCCGTAGTATCAGTTCATAAAAACGGCAGCGCCGAAAATGACAGCATCAATAGCAGCATCCGCAGCAACAGCATCAATCGCATCCGCATCATCATCAACCCCCCTCCCTAAGAGTAGGTCTTCTTATACCCTAATACTAGCTTACTAAGTGAAAATGTTACATCTTTGTGGGCGAGATTCTCTCTAATTGGTCACTTTGGGTCAGTATACATCTCATTATGAATATCCTTGTTCCAACCAGTTCTTTGTGGAAAGTTCATACTTCTGTCGTTTCTCACGGGTTCATGACATTACCCCTTAGTTCATAGGTTTCAAACTGTATCCTTTTCTGATACTTTTCGGTTGAACAGTTCATTGTCCATTCATTTATTCACTGCGACTTCTCACGCTTTTCGCTGTCCTGCTTTGGCACACGTTTATGTGATAAGGTCATCACAGCCTTGACCACGCTTCCATCCTAGGCTTTGGAATGATCACATGATCCCTCTTGTTCATGGCCTTTCTCTCTTTCGTAACCCCTCTCGCGCCTGCGTACTCTAGCTCATGGCAGCCATTTTTACATCACGGCACAACAGGCCTAAGCGCACTATTATAAAGATAAACAGAACATAGTTAAGAATAAAGAATATAAACCTTTTCGTTTCCCTCCCGTCATTCTACGTACCCCAATTAGGTATTACCTAGCAAAAGCGACATATAAAGCTATTCCTTACTTACCAACGCTTCTTTTTGCCACTACACAGTTTATTTCCAAGCACAAATCATGCATTTATTATTCTAATTAGTACGCAATTATCAGACTTATGTTATCCACGTTAACAATTGTAAGTAAATTAGTTTGCACATATATAGCGTGTTACCTTTAACCCTTTACATGTAACATACATGGTTGGTTATTTACTAAGACGAACCTGTGTGTTAATTTATTCAACGTAAATATTAGGAGGTTAAAAATTTTTCATTTACCCTGCTCCATCAACACCTACAACAAGTCCGGACTATTGGTTTTGTCAATGATTGTTACTTGCATAAGATAAATAAGCAGCAACTATGGCTTGTATATAATATTGAAAAAGCTTCCACTTAAAGCCCTGGTGACACCACGACAGTGTTGCTGCTCCTGAGCTTCAAAAAGAGAAGGGAAATCCACAGAGAAAATGACTCTCTTTAAAGGATTTCCCTTCCCCTACGACGCTCACCTGGCATGACGTCATGCTATAACTTCTCCACTAGTGAGAAGTGAGCAGTGTGAGCAGCGCACATCGATGTGCCTGCTGTCACTGCAGTCCGCAAAAAACACGGACCGCCTGTGCCAGGGCACAAAACAGAGCCCGATAGAGACCCGTTTCGAGGCCTCCTTTAAAAAACTGCTGGTGCTCAGCACCCGTGAGACCCGGCCCACTTAAAGCCCTGGTAATGGTTATAGCGCGGAGATACCCCTGCAGGGGTGAGTCCAGCGCTTTATAAATCCCCCTCATTCATTCATTCACTCATGAGCTGTTCGTTTTTTAATTGATAACTTGTGTGAAATTCACTTATTTTGCTCCTACACATCTTTACATGATGGCCGCAGAGTTATAGCTGGGGTTGGGCGAGCCCAGGCCTGCACTTGTCTGCTCTCTAGATCTATGATTTCCGTGCTGATGACTTGCCTTCTGAATGTGCTACGTTCTCTTTTGCTGAACGTGTCGTCTTTGGGCGTAGTTTTCCTACACACCTTACGCCGATAGCCTGTGCCCAGGAAGATTGAGGGACAGTTGACAGCTGTACATGTATGCCACTCTTTTGTTGTAAATAAAGTCTGCATCCCAGCAGTGTATTGGGGGTATAGGTTTTAAGTGTAACTCAATCTAACCATAACTGACACTTTTCCGTGGTGTTTCACTTGTCTTGATGCCCTCGCTTCTTCGAGCAGTGTGTTTCACCAATTGTAATTCCATACAATGTTGATGTACATTCGGCCCTGTCTCAGTTCCTTTTGAAGCCCCATGTTGACCACTAAAAAGCTAGCCAAGGCAATGTAGCATCAGTTATAGAATTGGACAGTCTTTACTCTGAGAGCCCATGAATTGGGGATCATGGTGGACAACTAAAAGGGGGTGGAGTCACAAGGGGCGGAGTTATGAAAAGCAGTCAGACAGTCAATTTATACATTTATTTTTTAAGAGCTCCGTTTTGAAGAAATTGGCAACGCGGAGAAACGGGGCCGTAAGTTTCTTCTAGCTTAATTAGTTGCAAAGGCTGCATTTAAAAAATATCTGGCTAAAGTACCTGTTGCAGAGAATTTTGTGTGCCCTGTAAATCTCAGAAAATAATAATAATGGTTAGATAACTCTGGTGGTTAAAGCGTTTGCTGGAGAGATTTGTGTTTTGTTTAGTCACAGTTTTGCCTTAGCTTAGAGAGTTAATGTGTCTCCTGGAAAGCACATTGTGTAACATGCAGATGACAGATTATGTGATGTAGATAGGTAAGTGAGTCACTGCTTTTGACACAGAGCTCTTTATACTACTTGCAGTTCATAAATCGCAATCCTTCTAATATAGCACAGTGAGCTATGAACCGACATCCAGTAACTGCATGCAAACCGCAAGACATTGCTTTAGAATCTTATTATGTTACGTTTTAAATCCTGACTTTGTATTTCTCCCAGCCATATAATTTTAGCATATAATCCCTACTAATAAAGACGATGTGTGACTTTTACACCGTGAAACCCTTTTTGTCTTATGGAACATGCTGTACATTGATTTACACTGCACACTTGTATGATTGATTATCAATGTGTAATGTGTGTGCATGATGAAGGGATGAGGAATGCTATAAAAGTATTAAATAAAAAATATTAGCATGTGCTATTTAAAATGTTAACCCGGTTATGTCGATATTAAAATGTGCCAGCTTTATCCATTTGTCCTAAACACGGTTTTCCAGTAAACTTCAATGGGCTTTTGTGAGGTTTTTGCATGTTTTTTGATGATTTAATTTAATGTATCTAACACGTCTGCAGGTTTTTTCCACCACCTCTTTGAAATGGCGATCATTTTAGTTTTTGGCAAATTTCTAAACTCGTGGCATTAAGCTTTAAATCTTGTAGTGGAGATGTTGTGTGTATTATTGTACCACAGCAGTACTTTTTGCTAGTGAATCCCAGGACAGGGCTCACAATTTTGCAAGTTTATTGGGTGTTTGTGAACTTGTATGAGAGAGACAGGAAGAGGTTTTGTACAATTCTTACAGCGAAATGCATCTGTTTTTTCACTTCGCTCATGTTTTACTCTAAACTTGGGTGGGAGTTCAGTTAGGCTTGCACTACACTTTAAAGACAACCCATGTAGCTTGCACTTTCAAGCAGTTCCTACCCCCTGGCTCGAGGCACAGCTTCCCTCTGCCCTCCATGGAATGCGTGTCAGTGCGCAGCAGCGCTTTCTTTTCATATTATAGCAATATTGCAAATTTGTGATTCTATGAGCACAGTTTTCAAGAAAGCATTGCCTTTCTCAATAAGCAAGTCATAAGACTTTAACGGATTTTCAATAACTTATATTGCACAAATGCTCACCAAGCTGCAACTTACAAACAAAAAACTGCTTATTATTAATCATATAGGTGAAACCAATGCTTGTTACACTTGAGATGGACCTACAGTGAGGTATTGAGATACTGGGAGGAGGTAATGCCATGGATAGATGCCTCTGCTGGGTCCCCCCTCCTGATTTCACCAGAGGCATGTTTCCTGAGGGTAGTGACACAACCTAGGAGCTGGAAACGGACAAATTCCTTCACCTTGCTCTCCTCTCGGCAAAAAGAAGGGTGGATGGGAACTCGTGCCCCCCGGTGGATCTGTGGGTCAAGAATGTCCTGGCGTGGGCAGTGACGGAAGAACAGTACATCAGACTGTCTAGGTTTGACTAAAAAGTTCAGGGTTGATATCGCAACATGGGTGATGGTGTTGGAATGTTTCTAGAGCTATGGGGACAGTGAAGCTGGTTCTGATGCAGATACCAGCTCTGCGGAAGGAGAGTGGGAGTCAACTAGTTAAGCATTGGTGTAAAGTGATTCGGACTCCAGGAGTTGTAATGATGAGGTGGTTTACATGAGTCTTCAGACCTGGAATGTGTTATTGCAATGTCTGTTTATGTCCTGACGGCAATATGTGTCCTGGATGGTGCTGGGTTTTAGATGGAGGATGGCATATTTGACTGGGGTCTTTGTTTCTGTTCATTGCTTTATACTCCTTGTCTAATCTTCTCTAAGAAGGTAAAACCCCAAAATAAAAGTGTTAAAAAATTTTTTTTAGGCTTTACAGATTGAGGAAAAAATGTGATTATAAATCATTTAGCTCAACAAATATCGCAACAGTATCAACCTGGCTTTGCTTTTGAAGATGGGTTCTTAGTCGTTGCCCTCAGTTATACTTCGTGGGCCCTGGTCCTTTTGTCAACGGCGAGGAGAAGATAGTGTCGCAGCAGTTTCCCATTCCCTTGTCAAGACCCAGTTTGTTTAGTTCTAATTATCAGATTTGTTTTCCTTTTCCAATTGTCTGCCTAATGCGGTGATAGCTCTGGCATTTCTAAGAGCAGTCGCCGAGATTCTACTACTAATTTTTTTCTTTTCTGTGTTCTAGTAGTAATGCCTTTCAAACCTATCAATAATGCGTGTGTCTCATGGGCAGCAGTAATGCTAAAAAACAAGATCCACACATCTTTCTGTTTCCTGCTTGCCCCTTTTACATAGTCTGTCCTTGCTATTTGTACTTGTATCCATCCCGTCACGCCCTTCGTACTCAGTCCAAGTCCTCTTCCTTTTCTTTTGCTCTCACTTCCCTCCCTATCTTGACTCTTTAATTACTTCCCTCTTTTTTAGGTCTCGGCCTGCACCAGCGCTTGCGCTGGTCTGGCCGAGAGTTTTAGTAAGCGGGTTTTGGAAGTGCAAACACTGGCTTTCGGCTGGCGACCAGCTTGCGTTCACGAAGGCATGCACGTGCGCAGCTGCCATCTGGGTTTCCTATCTCTTCCTCATTTCCTCGTCATGGCTCATTAACTCTCTGGACTCTGATGTTTCAATCGCAGCAGCAGCTCACATTACCAACTGAGGGCCCTGGACTACAGTCACATGAAAAACAACAGCGATTAGCATTGAAATGCAAGCTTTTTTTTGTCTAGTTAGAAATATTGCTTCGGTGGGTTGATTTCACCTTATATCGCTATTTGTTTTATATTGGGAGTCACAGCCTAATTACCAGTATTTTTGTCTCTCACTGTTTTTTTTAAAAATATTTATTCGCACAAAGCTATATTTAAGGTTACTTTTTCCGCGTCACTTCTTCACTCTATTTAAACTCCACACCCCCACTCTTATTGTCTCTCTCCTTCTCTCTCTCTCCCCTCTCTAATTCTCTCTCTACTTAATTAACTCTCCCCTCTCTATCTTTTTTAGCCTTTCATTCTCTCACCCCTTTATCTGTTTCTCTTTCAAACTCCTTCATTCACTCTCTCTCCCCTTCTTTCTCTCTCTCTATCCCGCTCCACTCTTTATTCTATGTACACCCTTTCTCTCTCTTTCTCTCTCACCACCCTCTCTAATTGGGCATTATATCTTCACTCTATCTTTCACTCGGCAACACCACAGCATCACTCAGCGTAACCACAGCATCACTCAGCGCAACCACAGCATCACTCAGCGCAACCACAGCATCACTCAGCGTAACCACAGCATCACTCAGCGAACCACAGCATCAATCAGAGCCAGCACAGCATCAATCAGAGCCAGCACAACATCTCTCAACGCCATCACAGCATCTCTCAACGCCATCACAGCATCACTCAACGCCATCACAGCATCACTCAACGCCATCACAGCATCACTCAACGCCATCACAGCATCACTCAACGCCATCACAGCATCACTCAACGCCAACACAGCATCACTCAACGCCATCACAGCATCACTCAACGCCATCACAGCATCACTCAACGCCATCACAGCATCACTCAACGCCATCACAGCATCACTCAACGCCATCACATCATCGCTCAACGCCATCACATCATCGCTCAGCACCACCACAGCATCGCTCAGCGCCACCACAGCATCGCTCAGCGCCACCACAGCATCGCTCAGCGCCGCCACAGCATCGCTCAGCGCCGCCACAGCATCGCTCAGCGCCGCCACAACATCGCTCAGCGCCGCCACAGCATCGCTCAGCGCCGCCACAGCATCGCTCAGCGCCGCCACAGCATCGCTCAGCGCCGCCACAGCATCGCTCAGCGCCGCCACAGCATCGCTCAGCGCCGCCACAGCATCGCTCAGCGCCGCCACAGCATCGCTCAGCGCCGCCACAGCATCGCTCAGCGCCGCCACAGCATCGCTCAGCGCCGCCACAGCATCGCTCAGCGCCGCCACAGCATCGCTCAGCGCCGCCACTGTATCGCTCAGCGCCGCCACTGTATCGCTCAGCGCCGCCACTGTATCGCTCAGCGCCGCCACTGCATCGCTCAGCGCCGCCACTGCATCACTCAGCGCCGCCACTGCATCACTCCGGGCCGCCACAGCATCACTCCGGGCCGCCACAGCATCACTCCGGGCCGCCACAGCATCACTCAGAGCCGCCACAGCATCACTCAGAGCCGCCACAGCATCACTCAGCGCCGCCACAGCATCACTCAGCGCCAAGACAATATCACTCAGCACCACCACAGCATCACTCAGCGCCAAGACAATATCACTCAGCACCACAGCAGTATCACTCAGCAACACCTGAGTATCATTCAGCATCACCTCAGCATCGTCTCCGCAACAGTCACCACCACCACCACTACCACCTCAGCATCACTCAGCACCACCTCAGCCTGCTCTCGGAATCTGGCATCTGTTTATTCTCCCCTAGTGTCTGGCCGCTGCTAGTGTTATAATACAGGTACTAGTTCCCAACCTTCACCCTCCGATTGTTTATGCCCCCTCAAAAAAAAAGCTTTAACAAACAACCATTGCCAGCATTGCAAGAACAAAAGAAAACTGAGGACATTTTTTATTGTAAATACTTTTTTAATATGGTCGTTCAGTTTTACATAATGCCTTCTTGGTCATATATAAAGTAACAAAAATGCTTCTGACACTTTTTTATTATAACTTTTTAGCATGCCGCACAGCAGCCACACTTCTCTACAGCACAGCTTGAAGACATTGGCAAAGTCAATAGCTCTGGCTAAACACTTATAAGGCCCCAAAGGCGAGACCTATTGGCTATGCCAATGCTTGTTCTCCTTGGTTCCTCTCTTAATTCCCATTCCCCTCGCTCATTCTTCCCGTCCCCCCCTCATTTGCACCCCTTTTCTCGTTCTTTCTACTTTCAAGCCTTTTTCTCTCATTTTCCTCCTCTCGTCCCATTTCTCACTGTCTCTTTATAAGATATTTTATAGGGAGAAACATACATTCCGTAGAACATCGCCTCTCAGATCAGCAAATTCATAAAAAAAATTTAAGGAGGAAACGGTTACCGTCAAATTGATGAAATACGTAAATCGCTTTTAACAGTGGGCGTACGTGACTGTAGCAGTTGAATTAGTTTTGGTGGCACTCACAATACTGGTGGGGCGAAGGATGTAAGATGGAAGTAAAGCCACAAGGCAGGGGGCGTGGAATAGGTGGACGGAACCATGTATATTTGGGGAAGAGGGGAGCAGCACAGATCACATATCACATGCACCAGTATTGTGTGTGAAAAATGCCACTTTATTGAAACAGGTGCATATTTCAACATACCCTGGGCCTTTGCCATACAAAACTATAACCTCACTATACATCTTAAATAACCTATGATAAGCTACCCCCTCCCCCAACATCCCACTCCCCCATAAGAATCTTAAAACCTCAATAAACTGTCGCTACAAACGATAAACGTCTGTAAATCATAGCAACTTTTCAGCCCACCTCCACCCAGGAAAAGAGGGGGGGGGGAAACAAACGGGTTAATTCACTTCTCTCCCTCCCCCCCCATCTTTCTCTGTCCCCTTACCCATAGTTTCCCTGTAAGGCCAAAGGGAAATGTCCTCCTTAAAGTAATGCCCAGTATTTTAGCGATAGCCAATTTCACCTACAGTGAGTATAGCTCCATTCCCATAAACGAGAGATGTACCTCATCACCTCTGAAAAATTCACCATCTTCCTAACGGAGATCCGAATGGTCTATTCTGCCAATCCCAGAGTCCCTGCAAAATGTGGGCATCTCTTTGTTTAGTTTCCTTCTTGTCTTATCTATGGCCGCTGACCTGACAGCCCCACGCCAGGCTGAATTTGGTCCTCATTGTGTGGCATCCGTCCCATAACCTGCATATCTCTTTCAAGTCCTCATTCATGGCCAAACCCTTCTGGACTATCAGATCATTTTCCCCCAGATGAAGGAGCACATCTGGAAATTTCCCTCCCACCAGAAGCCTATTCAGGCAGGGGATGACTTCCTTACACCGCATCTCCCCTTTTCCTACCCATTTTATAGTATATAGCGACTTGTCAAACCCCAAATTCCTGCCATGACTGTTGTCCCTCGCTTGACGCTCCGCCCACTTAACAAAGGAATGGCCGACTATCCAGATGTTCATCTCTGCCTCCTGTGGTCTGGGGACGGAACTTGAAATAGAAATAAAGTTGACAACCTGCGCACTTACTCCCCCCAATTTCCCTCTCCCCTGATATATCTACGAAAGAAATTTGACGACCATCTGCCCAGCTCTATGATGCTCCCTTGATCCCAACCCCGATGGGCCACTTCTGACGCTGGCCCTATTCTGAAGAAGTATGTCCCAAACCCACACTGTTCCACGCCACTCGCCCTCGAAGCTGCACACCAAACTGACAACATTTCGAAATAACTCACTGGCTTACCATCCTCGTGCTTAAACACCTTCCCTTGCCTGGCCCACCCGAAGCTGTAGAGCATTAGCCCACCGTACCGGGCAGATGACTGCTGCAGGGTAAAGTCTCAGAAGCACAAATCTCCCCTCCCTCCTTTGGTCGGTCTTGGACTTGTACAGCCAAACCTGCACACCTACTTCCCTGCAAACTACTTCCTCCATCAGCAGGCCCCTACTACCCCCCCTGAAGGCCTCAGAAAACATCCAGGACATGAGGGTTGAAAAGAGCACCATCTCCCCTCTCCCGGAGCACACCGTCTTAAGGGACATAATCACCTAGGTCAAGACATCTAAGGTCAGAGGCCTCCTCCTGTGTCCCCCATGCCCTGCTTCCCTCACCCAATGCTCCAAAATCTTAGTCCCAAATTTCCCTACTGCAGGGTTGTAGCCCCATAGGAGCTTGCCCATAAATGCAATACCAGACAACTTGCCCGCGATTGTAACTGTTGACGGTCTGTTTTAAATGAGAGAGAATATGAATTGCACTACATCCTCCACCCACTCCCGTGACCTCCTTGTGGCCCCTGACAAAAATTCAGATCATGCTTAATGGTACGCCCTCCTCGTGGAAATGGCTAAAGACCCAGCTACCAATTGGAGCAACCTCTTTTTCCTAATGACCAGAGTTCTTGTGGCATCCGTGTCTTCACCGGATCCGCCTCTGTGACCAGCCCATGGAACCTCTCCCACTGTGAACGAGACAAAGCATTGGCACTGTCATTGTCCACCCCTGGAACTTGTCTGGCTCTAAAAGTAATGTCAAGACTTAAGCAATGCAATAAGAAAACCCTCAGAATCTGCCATAGCTGAGGCTCCCTGCCTGACTGACTGTTAACTACCTGCACACCAGACATGTTGTCCACGCAAACAGAACTCTCTTGTGAGCCAGTTGCTCCCCCCATAGCACTACTGCTACTACTAAGGGAAAAAATTCTAGGAAGGCAATACTACGCTTACCCTCTTTCCACTTTTCAGGCAACTCCTCCGCACACCAATGGCCCTTCCAATACAGGCCAAAGCCGCAACCTCCCGCAGCATCTCAGAATAGTTGTGCACCCCATTCCAAATCTGCCAATGGGATACAGTTGAATGACTGTAAAAAAGCCCTCCACATTCTCAGATCCTCCTTCACTCCCCGCTGACAATCTAATATGAAGGTGCGGTAAGGGCAGGCCCGCGAGGGACAAACTTAGCCATCTACAAAAAGTTCCCCCTGCTCTCACCACCCTGCAGGCGAAATTCAGATGGCCTAGCAACATCTGTACCTCCTTTACTGGCACCTTCTGTTTACCCAGCATTGCGTTCAGCAGGGTTAGCATGAGAAACTTTTTGTCGTAGGGTAACCTAGCCGCCATGGCTGCGGAATCGATCTCAATGCCTAGAAAGGATAAGACCTTACTTGGCCCTACTGTCTTCTCGTCTGCCTAGGGAACACCTAGATCACCCATGAGTGCTTGGAAGCTAACCAGCAAGCACTGGCAGTCTCCTGAACGGGGAGCACCCCTTAAAAGAAATCGCCCAAGTAGTGTGTCACTCGGTCGTGTCCTGGGTGCCAAATGAAAAGCCACTGAAGAAATGTGCTGAAGCACTCAAATAAAGCACACAAAATGGAACAGCCCATTGGGAGCACTTTAACCGCATACCATTTTCCTTTGAATTGTATGCCCAGCAGTGAAAAGTCGGCAGGGTGTACCAGCAATAGACGGAAGGCAGACTTGATGTTGCTCTTAGCCATCAGTGCCCCCAGTCCAACCTGCTCAACTAGTGCCAATGCTACATCTAAAGAGGAGTATGCCACTGTCACTTGCTCAGAAGGGATGAAGTCGTTCATTGGCTGTCCTTCTGGCCAGGAGAGGTGCTATATGAGCCGAAACCGTCCAGGCTCCTTCTTAGGTACTAATCCAATAGGGGACACAATGAGGTGCTCCATAGGCCAGTCGTCGAAGGAACCCGCCATCCTACCTTACTTTATCTCTTTGTGCAGTTTCTCCCTCACCTCTGGTGCATATTCACTTGCTGATTTCAAATTGGCTGCCCAGCGACGCGCCCTCGGGCCGTCGTATCCCAGTCTAAATCCGTTTGTAAAACCTTCCTGTAAAAGCCTTGCGTCCTGTGTCCTGTCATACTGATTGAGCCAAAAATTAAGTCTGTCCAGTTTAATGGGCATATGCACCCTTCCCTTCAGATCCCTGTCTGCCACTACCGGACAGAAAACCGGAGGCCTGACCCTGCAGGGCCCCCTGTTGTCCACCTGATGACCCTTGTTGCTGTCCATAACCGGTTGTATAACCCGCTAGGCGACCAATGGGTGTCTCCCTGAGCACTTCGAGCACTCATGCTGGAACTTACAAAGTTCCCTCGTGCATAGTCCTTTGTTATAGTCCCAACAGGCCCCACTTTGGTTACCTTGACCTTTGCTTGGTCCCTCCATCTCTCCCCGGATTGGGCGCCCTTGAAAGGGCTTGTAGATGACCGGCAGACCACTAGCCGTGAAAATAGTTTTGCCGAATTTTGGCGTGCCCATAGTGTGTTGCCATAATCGCTGTCCAACTCTTCCCATTGTGCACCTGGGTCCACTGCCATGGGTGCCCGCAACTTCTCGTCATACTGGACCCAAGCATAGCCTCTGTAATTTAATTGGTCCTTTCTTATAATGTCCATATATTTAAAGAGTGCCACTGACCTGTCAGGATACATCTCACAGTAAACACTTGCATAGATGAGGAACGCTGCAGTCCAGTTCACTATCATCACCAGCACTCTCAGCAGTTTTGAGAGCTCAGGTTCCTCCTCCTTGGACCCTTCTTTGGACCCCTATTCCCTATGGAGGAGCTTCATCATCTCAACATACTCCCCCTTCCATATCTTATCTTTTGTAGCCTGCATAAGGTGTGCCCTCAGCGGTTTGGCCGTTCCCATGTAGGGCAATTTCTTGAACTTAATCTCTTTGCTATCCAGCTTGTCACCTGGCTCCGCTTGTGTGTCACTCTTTGTTTTCACCCCAGACCCAGTACCTACCCCCTTGTGAGTACCCGTATCTGATGGTCTCCCTAGATCTAAGATCCCCTTCCCTTGTTCCTGTGCCTCTTGTCCCCCCCCCCCCAGCTGCAATGTGGTATTCTCTGTGCACTTGCGGGGTCCTCACTGCCCACACCAGTGTCCCACTCTTACTTCCCTTTCCTTAAGCAGGCCTCCTCGCTGTCTGGAGCCTCCCTTGCCTCGATCCCGATGGACACCATTTTCGTGCGACCTCCCTGCTTGCTTGAGTCACCCCGCCTCGATCCCAACGTGCGTTATCTTTTTGCGGGCCTCCCCGCTTGCCTGAGACTCCATGGCCTCATTCCCCCCCCTGCCGTGTAACATGTGTGGGTGTGTAGGGCCCATACTTCGATATCTTACCTGGCGCCAAGGTCGGTGCCTGCCGCTTCGCCAATGACTGTTGTCTCCAGGTCTTGTCACAACCCCCTTTGTTCTGCTGGGCCCTTGTATTCTGTAACACACTAGGTGCAGATGGGTTAAACGGTTCCCCCTACTACACCCTCCTGCCACCAGTTGTGTACTGCCACCTGGCCCTCGTCTTCGTCCTCAATTCCCCTTCCTCTAAATTGCCCTCATTGTAATCAAGTAATGTCCTCTCAGTCTGTGGCCCCATATCCCCAAGCGCCTCACTATGCACCCACCTGTGCAGGGGCTCATTTACATTCAATATATGTTTGCGCGCCCACATACCGGGGGGCGTACCTTGCCCTTCCCACCTTTCCAACCATGCAGGACGCATAGTCCTGTACTCCGACGTGGAGAAGGATGCACCCAGTCCTTCTGCCCATTGCACTGATGAGGTCACCCCAGACCTTCATGTGGCTGTGATCCTGCTGTCCTCCAGTGGATTCTAGCTAGCCGCATGGGGCCGGCTGTCTCTTTGCCTCGGGGTCGTCGAGCCTCACCTGGCTCTCCAAAGTCTGGCCCCCCAACAAACCTGCTGACCCGAAAAACAAAGACATGAACCGGTGGGCTGGCAAACTGCTCCTCACGCTCTAACTCTTCACCTGACCCACCTCCTCCCTACCTGCCCCAGGACGTTGGACTAACCGGAAAGGCACCCAGGTCCCCCTTCTACTGCCCCCTGGCCCGTCCCCTTTGCCCACCCCCCCTTTTTAGTCCTCCCATATACCGGACTTCCATGACACTGGCTACACTCCCCAGTCTGGACCTGGCCACCTCTTGCCCACCCCCATACTGCCCCTATTCATCGCCGTCACTCCATTCCAAGCCCGCCGCCGCTAAACATAGGTGAGGGTGGGGTTGAGAGCCTCCGGCCTGCCCCTCCATCTTCCCCCGGGGCCCCAGTTGGCCCCCACTGCATTCCCCCGTGAGGCCCCACTCCAGGCTGCCTTGACTCCCATCCCTACCCCAATCTATCACATTCCAGGCTCCGCCATGTGGAGGGGCTAACCCCTCATCCTGCTCCCCTTGTTACTTCTCAGTCTCTCCTCACAACCACTCCCTGTACACTTCTCTAAAATCCACCTGATCCCATTCCTGCCTATCTGCCGCTCTTTCACATCTCTTCAATCATGTTCACCAAGTCCCCTCCCTCCTCCCCCTCAGCTTTGGCCCCAAATGGGCTCCCTGTCTGCCATGATTGACACTCCTCGCCGCCCCACCCTCTCCCTCCCTCTGCGTGAAGCCGCACGGCATCCGCATTGGCCCCGCCCACCGTCTGCATCTGCGAAGCCTCACTAGAGCGTGCTGAGGCCTCGCACGGTGCAGCATGCTGTGCTGCTGTCTTCCGGGCCACAACTGCGGTTGGGGAGGAGACCACCCCCTGTCCCCACGCACCGCCTGTCCGTCCCCGCCCTGCACCCCTTCCTGGGGCTGCTCTCCGTGTACAGGAGAAGCCCCTCCTCCCTACCTGGAATGCTGCCGCTTGGGGCCGGCGTGGGGATCCACATGCCAGCACCGCGACCGCCATACGTACAGGACCCCCCTAGTCTCGGGGGCCCGTCTGCAAGTAGGTCGAGGCATTTAGCCTCCGTCAGTAGTAGCACCGCCTGGGCTACCTTGCCGTCTATGCCGACTACTGTCATCATGTAAGTACCACCCTACTTACGCTACCAGTGGCGCCTCCTCCGCAATGGCGGAGGAGCGTTGCTCCACTACCTTACTCAGAGCCAGCAAATGTAAAATAAAACAATGCTCTTGCATCGTTTTATTTTGCATTTTGCCGGCTCTGAGCCAGCGGTGTTGGGAGGGGAGGGACCTAGGCATGGGAGGAGGGAAGAGGCATGTTTTGTGCACTGCACCCCCTAAGTGCGCATATGTGTTTTGGCCTGCCGTCTCAGGCCGACGAAAACACACATACGCACTTAGGTTTTCTCCAGCCCGGCTGCATTGAGCAGCCGGGCTGGAGAAACCCCACAGACTCCCTGGTCTGAGCATGACGTCTTTCCTGCCTGCTTAGACCAATCCCCGCGCTGCTCTGCATAACTGGGATTGGGCAGGGAGGCCGTCCCAAGGGCTGCTGGGACAAGCAGGCAGGCAGGAAGAGAAGAGGAGGCGCGAGGGGACGCAATGCTGGAGGCGGGCGTCGGCAAAAGGTACGTTTTCTTTTTTTTAAATTTACATAATGTATTTCTCGCCTCCTCCCCCCGCGACCTCTCCTGTGCGACCTTACCCGGCCCACCAACCTTTGTTTATGCTGGCCGCCGCTGTCCACAATGCTGTCAGCCAAGGAAATAGCAAAACATAGCACAGTAATATACTTTCTACACTTGTTGCAAAAAGGTCTTGCCTAGGTACCAGCCACCGTGTCACCACGACAAAATAGTGGCTGGTACCTTAAAATGGTGCCCTATATATATATATATATATGTTGGGCTATGAAAGTAGCCCAATTGGAGCCCAAAACCTAGTGCAGTTGCTGGACTGCACCATTTCCCCCAAAACTCCGGGGGGCAGACCTCCCTGCAGTCGGAAGCTCCACAAGTCCCCATTATTTCAGTCCACTGTTCTGTCGTCGCTTAAATTCACTGCCTTCGCAATGTTCAAAGGAGTCACTGATTCTGGGTTTTCTTGCATATCTTGCACCCCTTTTGATCCCTCTCCTCTCCCCGAAGCCTCCTTCTTCAAGCGGTACCTCTGAGCCTGCTCATGAACTCCCTGCCAAGTCGGGCCCCTGCCAGGAAAGTCTGCCCTAGTGTACAGAGATGAGCCCTGATTCCCACAATCGTTCCATTGTTAACCTGGATGTTTTTTTGGAGAGTGTCCCTTCCTGAGCACAACGCCAGCTCATGAAAATAAACCTTTGGATTTACAAACGGGCCCACCACAAAGGCACAGAAAGTTTAAACAAAACAATGTTTGTCTTCAAATGTGTCACAGGTTGAATTACCATGCTAGGCAGGGTTTTCGGCAGAGTAAGTCTCCGAAGTTGTGGTTTGATGTGTTTTTGTTGCCTTTGCAGGAAAGGTTAAGGTCATAATCCGTGTTTACATCCATGTTTTCAGCTTCAGTTCGAGTTAGTGACAATATCCGGTTCTGGAACTACTTCTTTTGCATCTCTCTGTTCCATCTTGTCTTCTTGTCATTGCTAGTACAGGTGGTAGTCCATGTGTTTGTGATATTTTGTGTTTTTATTTCGGATAGTAACCGTGGTGTTTTCAGGGTTATATCCTGTTGGATGCTCGAACTGTGTTGTGTTAGTGTTTTGGAGTGTGTCAGTTATTGATTTGGTGATCTGCAGCCTTTTGAAGTGTTGGGTTTTTTGCTTATTTTGTGGCTCTGTTACAGTTCATTTTGTGCATTTGCTGGATGATAGAAGTATACATTCTTCAACTTGTACTTAATTGTGCACTTGCAGGCTCTATTGGGATTTTTGAAGTTGTTTGAATAAAACATTACAGCTTGAGATCTCAAAGTACCCAGACCTGCTTCTTGTAAGGTCCCAGAATAGGTGCTGTTATGTGATCTTATTGTATCATAAACAGTCTCATTTCCTCCTGTAGGGAAATCTTGGTTGATGTATCATTGCATGGAGAAATAGAGTACTGACTCTTTACCTCCTAAAGAGAAATGATGGACCAGTCCGCTGAACCATGAAGAGAAGAGAGGGACATAGCCATTGCATCCAATAAAGAGTCCCAACAAAGAACTCTCAATTCCTGTAGAGAAACATGGGATTAAGCCTTCGCTGCCTAAATAGAAATCAGAGTGGCCACTAGAGACTTGAACATCAAAGTCAAAGCCTACAGAGAAATCAGGTAGAGAATCAACTCCTATAGTATCCCTTGCTAATAGAGCACAGACTTATCTCCTACAATGAGACCTTGCATAAACCCATTAAATCCTATTGAGAACCCATGGTCAGAACCTGTGCCTTCTATATAGTAGTAAGGGATGGACACTTGTGTTCCTTAGAAAAAACAAACACTGGCCCCTTTACCCTAATTGAGAAAGTGGGGACCAAAACCTTAACTCATATAAAATAATTGATGACATAGTCCCCTCCTCGTGTAGCGAATTCAGGGACTGTTCCCTCGCTTCCTATAGAAAACACAGTATTAAGGCTTACAACTTCTTTACGGAAATTGGTTACAAAGCCAACTCTTATAGAGAACTATGGGCCCTGCTCATGGCTCGGTTAAAGAAATGGGCTCATCCTCCTATCTAATTCAAAGACCAACATCTCTCCTTCCATATAGAAATCAAAAGCAAACCTTTTCTGTAAACAAATTAGAGACACAGCTAGCAACTTCTCTAGAGAAATGGGGTTCTCAAAATTCACACTTGTCCTCCTATCAAGAAGTCAGTAATGACCTTCACCTCTTATAGAATAATCTAGGACACAGGCCCTTCCCTGTTACATAGATATTAGAGAATAAGCTCTCTAAAAAAAATGGTGAGAGTCAAAGTGTGATATGTGCCGGTGGTTGTGGGTGTTTGGAACTGCCAATCATTTTTTGGAATGAGAGTTCTTGTTCATCATCCCACTTTGATCCAGAACAAGAGAGAGAAATGATAAGGAGGCTGCAAAAGTGAGTACAAGAGACAGGAAGCGTATGGTGATGGACAAACGAGGCATAGGTGGAATCACAACTAGGCAGCCCTGGCATCCAGTAACACTGCCATTCAACATCACTAGCGGTACGCCTCTAAGAAAAACTTTGGGCTGCAGCTCTTCTGTTTCTTTTTAGGTCTGGTGTTAGCCAAGACCTTTTGATTTTACTAAAATATCTGTAATATACTTACATATAGGGGCTTTGAGCCACCTCTCTGTATCCATTGGCTTATTTTTTTATCATTATATTTTGCTTCCGCCCACTACAGCATGTAGCATGTGGCCGTGTCAGCCTCTTTAAGCTACTGGTCAACTTCACTTTGAGTGACTGCATTTTGCTCTTTTGAAAGGAGCACAACCACACACAAGCAAGTTCCCTTCGGTGACAGTGTTTTTGTTTTTACTTAATAATTACTTTAGTGTGGCATTTTTTTTAAACCTGATGTGACACTAATGATGGACATTACATTTTTTTCTTATCCTATCTTCTGCCAGTGCCGTCGCAACATCCTTTTGCGGTATTTTGCGTTTCTGGCTGCTGCTATTTCACAGCATACCAGATTGAGTCCATTTGAAACTCTTCTGTATTAAGTTATCCTCTATTTACCTTTTGGTTTCTCTCCTTTCTTTCTTTCCAAATTTCTTTCTGACCTTTTTTCTTTCTTTCTCTTTTGGTCTCTTTTTTCGTTCTTTCTCTTTCTTTCTGGCTTTCTTTCCTTCTTTCATTATTTTTTTCTCTCTTATCTTCTATTTCTTTTTGTCTTTCTTTCTTTCCATCTTTCCTTCTTTTTCTCTTTTCTTTCTGGTTTCTTGCCTTTCTTTTTCTTTCTTTCTCTTTTGTTTTTCTCTTTCTTGCCTTCATTCATTATTGCCTTCTTTAATTCCTTGTTTCCTTCTCTTTCCTTTTCTTTCTATCTTTCTTTCTGTCCTTTTTTCTTCTCTTGCCTTCACGATTTCTTTCTCCTTCTTTCTATTTCTTTCTTTTTTCTTCTCTTCTTTCTTTCCTTCTCATTCATTCCTTCTTTTTTTGCCTTCCTTCCTTCTTTTCTTCTCTTTCCTTCCTTTTTAGTCTTTTTCCTATTTTCATCCTTTCTTTCTTTCTCTCTCAAAGGCAAGAGGCTTGCAGCCAATGCCAGACTGATTGACGTTTTTAGGTCTGGGCTAGTCAAGACCTTTTCATCTTACTAAAATTATGTGAATAGCGTAGTTAGTTATAGGAGTATCAGCCAGACTTCATCTATTAGTTTTTGGTTGTTTTCATTCACATTGTTGCTTCCACCCACTCCAGCATGCATTAAGGGGCAAGGTATCATTCCACTTCAGCCTTTGGCGTACTTCACTATGAGTTGCAGCATGCCGCCCTTTCACAAGGAACACATCCACACAAAGTAGCAAGTACCTTTCCGTGCCAGGGAGTTCTATGGTAATGTGTGTTTTTTAGGCCAAAAACACTTCTTTCACCTGTAGCGAATTTTTTTTTTTTATTGATGAGGGCCCGGCATATTCCCAAACAAAGTATTGCAAAGACCATGAGAAATCAAAACAGTAATTGTCAGAAGGCTGGCATGCGACACCACACCTTTTGGCTTTGCTAATGCTTGTTTTTCATTTTTCCGAATTAAGCACTGAGAACAGCTGTCTCTCCCTATACAGAAACAAAGAACACCTCACTTGTTTACTTAAATCCGGGGCAGATCAATCAGCTATACTAAAGGCGGAACAGCCTCATCTCCTAAACAAAAATCAGAGACAGTACCCTAGCTCCTATAGATATGATGCGGCCCCCACAGAGAGTTATCTGCGAAAGAGCCATCAGATCTGGCAGTGCAATCGTGGGTTTGCCCCTATTTCCTTGGTGCGATCTTTAAAAGCCTTCTCACCCCCTTACCTTTCAGAGTCCGCCTCTTTACCCCAATCGGACCAGCCAATGTGCGTGTTTTCTCTGCAGGCCTGAAACTTCCCTCATCGATACTCTGAGACAGCTAGTGATGTTTGCTATTCACTTCGACAGAGCCTCCGCCTCCTCCACCGTACTCTGAGACTGGCAGCTCATTGTTTAGGGATAGACTGCTGTCTTGAGTTCTCGGGGCCAGGGTCCTGCCTTCTGTATTCTCAGGCACCTCGCGCATTGTATTCAGGAGCCAAATGCAAACGGCTGTGTTATTTTGTAAAGATTCTCTTTCTGTGTTCATGTACAGACTCCTCGTCTTCCTCGGTATTGTGCCCTCCAGGGCAGACTCACTCAGCCCCACTCTCTTCTGAATGGCGAGCTCGTCACTACCAGCCCCTGCTGTGTTCTCCGGGACAGACCCTCGCTTTCGATATTTTCATGTAAAGAGTTGATCCAGCGCAACCCCCAATTCATAAAAACCCAGGGACCAGGGAAATCTCTTCACACATAAATTGTTCATCATACAACGGGGCCCATCACACATTACCCATAAATGATCCCTGATGATGGGCGCTGGATTTGGGGGGTTTAATTTGTCAGTTTTATTACGCACAGTACTATACTTTACACTAAGAACAATTATATAAATCCCTAACTATTTGTAATTTCAACTGTCTTCTTCTGGTCGATGGACTATTAGTTGAAGAGTTGATGGTGACTATGTTTAACTAAACATTTAATACTTAACTAAATAACCACAGAGTCAATTATTCGGTTAAAATTGTATCTTATTAATTATTAAATGCTCATATTTTTAGATTGTCAGTGCACACACAAGATTACATATAAAAGAACAAATTATCAAGCAATGTAATTAAAATGAATCATTTGAATCAACATCAAAGCGTGCATAGGAATGGGGAAGAGAAAGTACAGCATAAACACTTGCAGAAATATTGCAAAAGATACCCACCAAAGAATCAGGAAAACCACTTCCTTGGCCGAGGTTGTGGCAAGGGTCCTCAGAGATAAGCTCATAGGACAAAGTTAACAGGACAGATGCAGCTAAGGTTTGCCATAGACTGACAAACAAAAATAATCTCCCAATTCAATCTACGTTAATCTAGTTCTCCTCGGACGCAGTCTCCTCCCAAGCACTCCCGCAACGTTCTCGTACCTAAGGTTTCTCTGGCTCAGTGCTGGTCTGCTCTCTCTGTCTTGGTGCGCTTCTCTCTCTATGTTCTGTGCGTTCAGATCATCTGCGTTCTAATCGTCTCTTCTCTCTGATCGGCCACACCGGACTGCATCGACTGACAGACTGACTGTCTGACTCTCTGACTTGCCACACCCCAATTGGGATATCAATTATACCTTCATCCCTAACTTACTATCTTACAATGTTGCAGTATCAGTAGAAACTCATCCTGTGATTGGTTGTCCTAAATCATGCTAGGGTCGCCTCATCCTGTTCTCCTCACAAATCCATCCCATACCGGTTTTGACAAAGGAAGTATTAAGGATAATTACATTCGTATTCTACTAACGTTATTAGTTATACATTTTGCAACATTTCATTTTATAATATCTGCTTCACATTCGAATTGCACGTAGCGATGGCAGTTCCCACAGTCGCTGTCGCATCTTGGCACATAAACAATAGGACACAGGTCAACATGGCCTTCACACGGATTACATCAGTTGGTGCACTCTGCAGTTCGTAGGCAGGCTAGCAATTCCGCGCGTGCGCTCTCCGTATTAACCAAGACAACCACATGCTGGCTCGGACAAGAGGCCATTTTCATGCAGGCCCAATCTCGTACTAAAGCAAATAAACACAAAAGAGTATTAATTCATGAAATAAAACCCATTATGGTTACCTCCCACCATACTAATACCCTGTATTAATTAATTCCTAGCAAAAGCTTATTAATTTAAAGCAACATCTCGTTATTTTGTGCACAACATGCAAAATGTGTAATGTACAACATAGCATAAACATGCATTAGTACGATTTTCCAAAGCGCAAACAGTTAATACGTACTCATGCCATTATGGTTTAGTATATTATGTAAAATGCGTTTTCCCTCTGTGTGTTTGTGTGCATTCAGGGTTGGTTAGTTCATGCAGTTAATACATCATTATGGGGTTTCTTAATTTCGTGAGGATGTATTTTTACAAACCTCCCTCCATCAGTCCTAACTTCTTTCTGTATTCTCATGGTAGATCTCTGCCTTCGACGTTCTCCATTAGCAATCCTTTACCTTCCTCAGCATTCTCAGGGCCAGACCCTAAGGCGCTCTCAGAGACAGAGCCGACGGCTCTGTCATAATTCTAAGGTAACGTGTGTATTTTGTAAAGCGCACGTAAATATAACATAACATAACATGTGCATTTGTAAAGCGCACGTTCACCCCAGCAACGGGGCATCTTGGTGCTGAATAACAGATGTTTCTTGTTACCCAACTCAATGGTACTCCTTTTATCGACCTCAAATGGATGAAAGGCTGAGTGGACCCGCCGGGATTCGAACCTGTGACCATGAGGTCGAACACAGGCCCCTGCGGTGGATGTATTAGTCCACTGAGCCACCAGACCCGGCATACACCCTTCAGTGTTCTCGGGATAGACCCACAGACCCGAGGGCCATCACCACCTTACGTGTCTGTTTCTGTCCTGGTTTAGTTTACAACACTTTTGAAAGGGATCGAAAGACACCCTGCAATACACCGAAACTGGAGAGCACAATGCATACCTGTCACATCTCCAGCATTTGCTGGTGCCACCTGTTTTTTTCTGTTCGTTCCTCTTGCACCTAATGGGATTACCCTCTAAACTCCTAACTTCACCTGCATTTTTTATTCAAGAGGATTACAGGTATGAAGTGCCGTCATGGTCATCCAAAAACGTTGCGTCGCAATAGATGGAGATTTGAGGGCAAGGCACCTTCCATGAGCTTGTTCATTCCCCTCCCTGCTCACACTTTTATCGTGCCTGACCCGGAGTCTTTTATTCTCAAGCTGTGTCCCTAGATCTTGTCCCAAGTAGACCCTCATGTGCAACTCTATTTTTAAAACACCCTCCGTGTGTGTGCTTTCACTTGTTTGCCTACCTGTGCTGGCCTCCAACCCTCAGTGGCAACGTGCACTGTTCCTTCTTTGGACATCAGCCCATACAGTCAATGCTGTCTAAAAGTAGTGAGCAGGAAAAGCATTTAGACCACGCACATCAAGACACTGTAAAACCACCAGGCCGATTAAGTGTGCCCAGTGCCCTACTGATTGCAGCCCCTGGAGATATATCATAAGTTTCAACTCAGTAGCCCAGCTTGAATATAGTCATAAATATGTTCTAGTAGGTTTCCACTTACATTTGAACTAGATTTGGCATTTGGGAATTCATCAGATCCCAACAAAAGTCCTAGAAATCTATGACATTTATACATTTCTAGGCTTTATCCTTCTTCCAAATATTTACTTTCATTTTCCCCTGTGGGGAGAAATCCCTTCCCTTCACCAACATAAACTTGAGGGTGTTCCCTTTACTACCATGGAAAGGCACTTACTCTTGTCTTTAATAGTATAAATCTTATGTGCTAGTGGTCTTGTGTCCCAGGCCTGTGCATGAGTAGCTCATTCAATCCCTTTTTTGTCTTTGCATTGCGGTACCTGTAGGCCTTGGCTTATGATGAGATAAACTTGATTAAAAGTACCACAACGCGAATGCAAAACTTGGACTGGGTGTTCTACCCGCTGATTTCCAAGGCAGAAAGCTCCATGTAAAAAGTTTGTAATTACTCACAAATTCATGAGTTTGGTTGCTGTTCGCTGTGTTCTTCATTGACATTCCATGCCCACTGTCATTTTCTAGCCGTGACCCTAACCAAAAACTTACAACTGGGGAAAATTGCCCATATATGCACAGATTTTCCACAGTCTGAAGTGCCTTGTGTTCTTCAAAAACTCCACTACACCTGACTGTTTGAATCAGGTTGTGGAATGTTAAACCCTACGTGGCTTTTTGTGCATGCTAGTTGTATTTGGGTGCACAAAAATATTTGTGAAATCTGGCTTGTCTCCATCTTCCCTTGGCTTTTCCACAGCTGTGACTGCCCTGTGGGTGTTGCATAGGTTTTCAAATTGTTCACTCGCTACCAACCACATTTACATTAAATTCATTTTCACACTTAATTTTTGTCACTTGTCAAGACCTTAAATATTCTCAAACATGGGATGGGCAGTTGTCCACGTGATCGCTCACCATGTATGTGCCATTCCCTGGCTAAGCTGGTAAACTGCAAATATGAGGTTGTGGGAATTTGCAACATAGTGGTGGGGGGTCCTTGGCTAAGTGCATCTGAGCAACCGACTGTCCACTCCAATCTCCCGCTTGACCATCAGTCAATCAATCAGGATTTATAGAGCACGGCTAATCACTGGCTAGGGTATCCACGTGCTTGCAGGCCCCAGAGGCTTATTGGAAGAGCCAGGTCTTGAGGACTGTTTGGAAGTCCAAAAGTGAGGTGATGGTCCGGAGGTGCGTGAGGATGCTGTTCCATGTCTTTGCTGCGATGTGGGAGAAGGAGCATGCTCCACTTATGTTTTGGTAGATGCGAGAGTATGGACAAGTGAAAGTGAGGCGGAGCGTAGTCTTCTCGATGGTTGGTGGAAGTTCAGGCGGTGGTTAATGTAGGCGGGTCATTGGTTGTGTAGAGCCTTGTGTGAGTGGGTCCAGCAGCTTGAATTGACATCTCTTCTGTATGGGGAACCAGTGGGGCTTCCTGAGGTGGGGTTTCCTGAGATGGGGTGTAATATGGGTTCATCGGGTAAGGCCTAGGATGAGTCTGACTGCGGTGTTCTGTATAGTCTGAAGTTTCTGTTGGTGTGCGACAATTTCTAAGTAGAGGGCATTGTCGTAGTCTAGTCAGCTGGGGATGAGGGCTTGTGCCACGATGTGTCTTGTGTGTAGGGATAGCCACTTGAAGATTGAACATAGCATGCGCAGAGTGAGGAAGCAGGCGGAGAAGATGGTGTTGATCTGTGATTTCATGGTGAGCTTGTTGTCAATGATGTTTCTGAGATTTCTGGCATGGTTGGAGGGAGTAGGTGTGGGTCCTAGGTCTGATGGCCACCAGGAGTGGTTCCATATGTTGCTGCTGTTGCCTAAGATCAGTACTTCCATCTTGTCTGTGTTTAGTTGCAGGCAGTTGTTCTTCATCCAGTCTGCAACGTTTGTCATGCATCTGTGGAAGTTGATTCTGGTGGTTGTGGGGTGCTCGGTGAGTGAGAGGATGAGTTGTGTGTGGTCTACTTAGGAAATTATGTTGAGACCATGGCATCTGACGATGTGGGCCAGCAGGGTCATATATACGTTGAAGAGCGTGGGGCTGAGGGATGAGCCCTGGGGGGACACCACAGGTGATCTCCTTGGGTTCAGAGGTGAAAGGTGGGAGGTGGATCCTCTGGGTTCTTCTGGTGAGGAAGGAGGTGATCCATCCGAGCGCTTCCCCTTGGATGTTGATGTGGTCCATCCAGTCAGTCAAAAAAATGTATTCGACCAAAAACTGGTCATAAAAGCGCAGAGAATAAATACAGTCGCAATAACAGATACAATTATCAAATCTGCAAGTTACTGATACAGAATAAATAAAAAAGCTAAAAACAGAACAGAGACGTTCACATTCCATAAAATGTCCTATGTTTCATAGCAGCAGTAATAAAGTTAAGTGTGGCCGTACAAATTTCTGGAGAGGCTAAGGATTGATATATTCTAAACCCTCTTTATATGAACTAAAGTGCTTTTGCAGGAGAATAGGATGAAAACACAAACCCTTAGTGGATGATACAAGCTTCAAAAAAGCATAAAGTGTGCAGTTGATGGACTTGAAACATTATTACATGGACATTTCGAAAAGAGGCAACCCATGAACCAGCCAGGACAAAATCAACTAAATGATGGATTAAATGTAGCCTCAACCTAGTCAAATAAAATCTGTGCTGTGGTTTGGCAAACTATTTTAGGTATGGTTTGGTGCCGGAGACATTAAATAGTTGCATATAGTTAACAATAGAGCTTGATCCAAGAGACTTTTCAATCTGCATCTCTTCACAATCTTTTTAACCCTCTCCTTAGTCTGTGATCCTAGGTTTTCAGGGAAATTATAGAGCATACTCATATCTAGGGAATCCAAAACTATTTCAACCTAGGCCAGCCACGGAATGGCGTTCCTATTATCGAGATTTGAGCAGTCTTCCAGAACTTCCCCGGAGAAACCAGCCCTAGGGGTACTCCAAAGCTTTACCCACAATAACAAAGGTGCTATATTAATCAGATCTTAAATAAAACCCCTCCACTTCCAAGTGTGCAATAAAACTTGAAGTAGATTTGAGTAAAGCTAAAACTCTGGCTATAAATTTGTTTTCCACCCTCTGTAATTCCCAGAGGCTGTGAAACCCCACACTCCTGCTCCACGCCAAGAGATAGGCACTTGCTACTATACCACTGAATCATCTCCTTAATCAGTTTATGCCCTAGTTTTTTTTGAGAATCTCAATATCGCGTTACCGGCAGCCCCCATCTTTAGAATTCTCTGATTAATTAAGGGTTCCCACAACCCTTTTTACATGCATTAAAATTCCCAAATAGTTAAAAATGGATAATTTCACAATTGGTGTCCTACCAATAGAATTTATTTTGGATTTTGTACAATTAGGGCCGCATGTCATTATATATGATTTTTGATGGTTCACCTTTAGATTTTGATTGCTCATAAAATCACTAAAACCATTTAATAAGCTTTGGAGGCCATTTGCTGTTAGCCCCAAAAGAACGGCATCATCCGCATATGAAAGAACCGGCACTGCCCGGGAGCCAATTCTAGGAATATCTTTACTATATGTCCCCAAAGCTTTATCAAGGGAATTAATAGAAAATAAAAACAAGAAAGGGGCCAGGATACAACCTTGCCTCACTCCTCTGTTCACCTTTAAAGGACTAGTGCAATCTCCCGAATGTGTATGATGCACTTTGAGGGATGAATCCGAATGTAAACGCTTTACAAGATCCAACAGAATAGGATCCACTCCCACCTGGTTGATTAAAACCCACAGCTTCTTCCTATCTACAAATTCAAAGGCACAGGAGAGGCCCATAAAAGCCATATGGAGAGAACCTCTCCTGGCCTTGACCTTCTTGCTCCAAATAAGATGCAAGTTTAGGGACTGCTCCACCGTTCCCAGGTTAGGGCGGAAACCATATTGGAAGGGTGAAAAATAGGAAGTAGACTCAGCCCAGTCCTCTAATTTTTCCCAAATAACCCTCTCCAAAATTTAGGCAGTACTGTCAATTAATGATTATGGCCTATAGCAGGCAGGCTGATTCCGATCACTTTTTAAAAAAATTGGAATTATTGTAGCCTCCCTCAATGACTCCATTATATTACCCCTAACTACTCCCTCTGAATGTTAGTTAAAAGTGGGGCCTAGAGATCGATGTTATATTTAAAAAGATCAATAGGAACCCCATTGGGCCTTATTGTTTGCTGCGGCCTTAATGGCTAAGGTAACTGAAGGGAGATTTATAAGCTCAGCCCACCACTCCTCCTTCATTAACGAGGGATTTAGCCTGCTCTCCTTATTAAGGCCAATTGTTTCATGGGCCGGATTAAAAATGATAGAAAAATGGGTGATCCAGTCCTGTTTAGGGATATGACACACTCTACTATCTGGAGGGTTTTCTGTAAAGAAGGGCCGGTTAACCACTTCCCAAAACAGCCTTGAATCCTTCAAATTTTATGCTTTCTCCTAATCATCCCAAGCTTTTGATCTAATTTCATGTTTCTCTTTTCATGGGTTTGTTTATAATTCTTCCTGACCGCTCTAATCCTTTCTGTATTTCGAGGGATTTCATTTGTGGCTAATTTTAAAGCTTTATTTGCAGCTGCACAATTGGGGCTAAACCAGGAATAGGAGGGGCGCTCTCTAAATGGCTTTTTGATAGACCGCTCGGAGGACACCGAATTAACAATTTTAGTGAAACCTTTGACAATCACCTCCGGAGCAACATCGAGGGACAGACAGCGGATAATATCATCAGGCACCTTGCTGATCAGATTACTTAGGAACTTATCCGGTTCAATATTCCTCCAACCTATACGGGCTCCTTTATTTTTAGAAAGATTTACAGGTAACATTGATTAAGCCCTCTTTGCCTAGGAGGTTAAAATCCAAGTTTATAGAAATGGGGTTATGGTGATTGTCCTGTGTCGAGATACCATGGGGAAACCGGACAAAACTCAGCCTAAGCTGAATTTTGAACAGCGAAAGTCCAGGCATAGGGAGGACGCTGTGGACTCTGCTGCGCCAGAGCCTGACACATTGCATGAAGACCCCATTGGAGACATTAAAGAGATACTTGCGTCTATGCAGAAAGGCTTGTCTGCGATCGATGCAAAAATAGACTCCCTGTCCTACAGAATGGACCGTATGTCTGAGAGGGTTGACAAACATGTGGAGCGCCTCGACATGGCTGAACGCAGGATCACTGAAACTGAGGAAGCTCAAACCGACACCCATAGCACACAGAAACAGATGGAGAAGATCCTGGTCACTTTGCAAGATAGAGCTGAGGATTTGGAGGCCAGATCCAGGCGTAGTAACCTGCGTATTATTGGCCTTCCCGAATCTACAGCAACAGGCAACATGGAGGTCTTCACTGAAAAATTACTCACCACATTGTTTGGCGGTGACACCTTCTCCTCCATGTTTGTCGTTGAGCGAGCGCATCGCACACTGGGCCCTAAACCTCCCCCTGGCGCCCCTCCGAGGCCTGTCATAGCAAAGTTGCTTAATTATAAAGACAGAGATGCGGAGCTGAGGAAGGCAAGGGAATTGGGTAATTTACAGTACGAGGGCTCTTCTCTCTCCTTGTTCCTGGATTTCACACTCAAGGTCCAGGAGGCCAGAAGGCAGTTTGCGCCGCTGAAACGCAAGCTAAGGGAGCAAAACATGGAATACGCGATGTTCTATCCAGCGCGGTTGAGGGTGATGGTGAATGGGAAAGTTAAAATAATTTCCGACCCTCAGTCTCTCCAAAAAGCCCTCAAAGACTGGGACATGCTTGGAAGGGGGGGAGAGGACAAACGGAGGACGGTTTTCCCGATGGTGCGAGTGGCGGACTTGACGAAAACGACTAATGAGAGCGCAGAGCTCTAGACTCTTATGATGGGGCCATACACACGAGATATTTATCTGAACAGGTCTGCTGTTATGGGACTTGAGACTTCAACGGTGGCCCCACTACTATGGATCATCAACTAAGAAGATGGACAAAAATACTGGCCGTCATTTACACATGCCAGATCCATTGTGTTGGGCAGTTGGCGCCTTCTCAAAGTGAGAAACACTGTGCATATGGGATTTCTTGCGAGGCTCACTGGGAGGACTTCTCCTCCCTTGGGAGTCTCACTTATCGGCTAGTGGTGGCGCAGAGTTGGTATACGCAGGAGTGTTAGCAGGTAACATCTGCCCCTATGCGTTTCATGCTCAACAACAATATGTTAATTAGTGTTTTTCGTTGCATAGCTGCTGTTTCCTTTATGAATGCACTGGTATTTGTTAGAAGGGAGGGTAGTAGGTCGCCTATGCCCAGCTGGGGACGGCAATGAGTGGGTGGGGGGAGGGTTTCTAATTTTCTCTTAACAGTTCACCTGAGCATGTGGGTTGTGAGCTATAATAGCAACATACTTAAAATAGCTGTTATGGTGGTCATGTCACGTAGTAGTTTTAAATGACACACTGTGGATTAGGTCATGGGCATAGGAGTAGGCTACGGCTTCTAACCTGGAACGTGAGGGGACTTAACGATCATAGAAAGTTGCGTAAAATACTGGCGTACTTGAAAAGACATGAAGTGGACATTGCTCTGCTCCAAGAAACACACCTTGCCCCCAATAGCACTATGCTGACGAGACGCAGGCTTCTAGGTCCATTCCAGGCAGCTGGATTCACCTCGCACTCAAGGGGCGTGCTTACATGGGTAAATCCGAAATCCGGCATTTCACTTGAAGAGCGCGGGGTGGATCCCGCTGGTAGATATGTAATTTCAAGATGCCACGGTAGGGGCGCAGACTTCCAAATTGTCAATATATATGAGCCTAACTATGATGACCCTCAGTTCTACAATTCATGGTTAGCAATCATGAGTGACAACCCTTCATTGCCACAAATCTGGGGCGGGGATTTTAATTGTGTGTTGGATCCTATGCTTGACCGTTCGAAGGGCCCCTCTAGGCGCCCATATGCAGCCCCCAAGGCTATTGGAGATATAGCGCTACAGTTAAACTTGGTAGATATTTGGAGAGCCAGATCCCCCGGGCAAGGTGGGTTCACGCACTACTCTGCATTTCATGATATACACACTAGAATAGACTACTGGCTAATATCGGAGGCGCTATTGCCTCGGGTACGGGACTGCACAGTATTAGCTCGCTCCTTTTCTGACCACTCTCCCATATTACTAGAGATCAAAATCCCTCCGCGTGGGGCCGCCCCTTTCCTGTGGAGATTTCCTCCTTACTCCCTCCTAGACACGGTATTTATGGCCGAATTAGCAGCAGCCATTACAGAATTCTTTGAAACTAACATAGGATCGGTTGAGCACTTTGCCACGGTGTGGGAGGCATTTAAGGTTTTCATAAGGGGGGTTGCCATGAATAAACACTCTGGGGTGCGTCAATTAGAAGCAGACTCGCTCTGCCTGAGGTTCGCTTGGGTGCACTGGAGAGAGAGGCAATGAGCAGGAATGACCCCCAAATCACAGAGCAATTGAAAAAAACACTAGAAGAATACCACGAGGAAGCAGACAATGAGATAAAACACATGGGGAAATACGCATTGGCTAGAACCTATGGCGAGGGCGACAGACCACACAGACCAGGCTCGGCTCTGGCGGCGGTAGCTCGCTGACGGTGTGAGTCTGGAGTCGTTACTGAGCTGCTCGGAGAGAATGACAGTATACTAAAAGAGCAGGCAGACATAGTGAACAGATTCGGCCGATATTACCAAGACTTGTATAGCTCCAAAGTTACTCCAGACGATGAGGACATATTGAACTACTTGGAATATATACAATTATCCTGGTTAACGGATAGTCACAGAGTACCTAATGAGGCCCCTAGACTCTGTGGAGATCCGAATGGCACTTAATTCTATGTGGGAGGGGAGTGCCCCAAGTCAGGATGGGCTCACGGTGTCCTTTTATAAGGCCTTTAGGGAATTGCTGGTCCCACACTCAAGCACCCTATTCCAGGAAATGGGAGAATCTGGTATCATGCCCCCCTCCATGCGAGAGGCTTTGATCGTAACCATATTGAAACCTGGAAAGGCTCAGCAAGAATGCTCGTCCTACAGACCATTGTCGCTAATAAACGTTGACACCAAAATATTTGCTAAAATATTGGCCAACAGATTGGCCCCCCTCCTTCCTATTATGGTAGGTCCTGAACAGGCGGGTTTTGTGCCAGGCCGCACGTTATCATATAATCTACGGACAGTCTTTGGGGTTCTACAACATGTTAAACCGGATATTAAGGCGGCAGCAGTGTTTTTAGACGCTGAAAAAGCTTTCGATTCGGTTGAATGGAAATTCATGTTGGCTGTACTGAGGCGCATAGGAGTCGGAGAAATATTTCTTAAATTGATCTCGGTACTCTATAACACACCCACAGCTCGAGTGCGCTTAGGAGATGCTGTCACCTCCCCCTTCCGGATATCTAGAGGCACGAGACAGGGGTGCCCTTTGTCCCCGCTGCTTTATGCTGTGGCGGCGGAGCCCCTGCTGTGCGCACTTCGTGAGTATCACGGTAATAGAGGCATACGTTTTCCCCAACTACAATCTCATTGTCTCCGCTTATGCGGATGATATGCTATTATATATACGGGAACCTGACTCTAATCTCTCTCCAATAATACGAGAGGTACTGAGATTCGGCGGTATCTCAGGACTTAAAATCAACTGGGATAAATCTATAATTTTTCCATTAACCCCGGTCACAATGCAGACCGTTTTAGATTTTCCCCTTCAATGGTCATCAGATCCGGTGAGATATTTGGGGATACAGGTCCACTCCGATGCGGAACAAGTCCTCAGGGCAAATTATGGCAGAGCAATTACCAAGTTGGAAGAAGACATAGAAAGGTGGATTTGTCTCCCTCTTTCATTGGTGGGTCGTATATCTTTGATGAAAATGATTGTTCTTCCCAGATTCCTTTTTCTCTTTGTTAACATCCCTATGGTTGTCCCACAACACATCTTCAAAACACTGCGGGCCTTAATGGGTAAATTGGCATGGGCTGGTAGAAATCCGTGTGTCAAACTGAATATCTTAACTATGCCCTTCTCTATGGGGGGACTGGGAGCGCCGGATCTGGAATTGTATCATAGGGTGGCGCAAAGCTCGCACGCTCACAGCTGGATCCACGGTCCGCACAATCTACCCCATCTCCAAATAGAGAAGGTAGCTGTAGGTCCTGACCTGCTCCCGCGTTGTCTGTCTCAAGCACCTATTAGACGGTGCAGCGTGCTGGATTCGGTTAATTCTACTGTACACGCTTGGCACGACTTACTAAAAAAGCTGGCCGGTGCTCTACTGTATTCCTCCCTTATGCCTGTGGAATGGTGTCACTGGCTTCGTATGAGCTCTGAAAGAGGCGCACTTCGATCGCTGAGAGTCCTGCGGATACACACGATGGGAGACTTCTTCAAGGAGGGAAAAGTGCGTACGGGGGAGAAGGTAGCAGAGGGTACACACGACCTTACCCCTCTCACACAATTTTACTATTTTAGAATACGTCATGCATTGCGAGCGTTGCTTGGGGATGAGCTACAAGAGCCTCTGGAGCTACCCGCCTTCTCTCTATTACTGCGTTCAGAATCCCCATCAAGCTAGTCTCGAAAGTTTATGCCATGTCGCAAGCCTTTTAGCACACACAATACACCAAGGCTAGGATAGAGTGGCAAAACGAAATTGGGGTGGCACGGACCGATGACATATGGCGCTTCTGCTGCAAAGCTACGCAAAAGATCTCACTTAATGGAAGGCACATACTGATCCATTTCAAATATCTCAACAGGGTATACTACACTCCGAAGCGATTTTTTCGGTACGGTCTTAGGGACACTGACTGCTGTGAACGCTGTGGGGAGGCGGAGGCAGGTTTTCTTCATGTGGCATGGTCGTGCCCAACAGTAGCGGAATTTTGGAAGAATTTTTTTCCCCACTAAATGTAATCACAGATCAATCCCTCTCCCCAGACCCCCTACTAGCACTTTTGGGGTACACAAAGCCTCTTAATAAGGATGTCAGGAAACTAGTCTCTATGGGATTATTAGTGGCTAAACGCAGGATTGCGATGCGCTGGTTGCGTGGTCTCATACCCACTGTAACCGAATGGGAACAGGATATGCTCTACTGCAATACTCAATTAGATGTCTATAGTGAGCTGCTGCCCCCCCCCAAAGTCGACCAAAAAGTTTCTGGGGTCTATACACGCAATATCTAGTGGCAAAACATGCTGAAAACACAGATAATGAATGATAGAACGATACGACTATGGAGTCCCAGAATATATATGTAGTATAGTTATTACGTGCCAGGTGTATACCAAATATGATAGCCGGCTGTACTTAGGTTAGCAGGTCCCACAGACATAATGTCCTACTTTCCTTCCTTAGAGCGATGAATCACCACCACTGTGAAATGCGTCAACAGCTGTTGTCAGTTAATTGGCTGACTTATGTATGTTGTTTATCATGTACCGTGCATTGTTGTGAACTGTCTTATGAAAACTAATAAAATAAATTAAAAAAAAAAAAAAAGAAAGAAATGGGGTTATGGTCACTAAATGGAAGTAGACGGACCTCGTAGTTTAAAAGATGGCAAAACAAATTCCCTGTAATAATAACAACATCTATAATACTCCCACTGCCTCTTCCTGCAAATGTCGGGCAGCGTGCAGTCTCAATAGAACCATATTCTGAAGCAAAAATTAAATTATGGGTTAATATTAACTGATTTAAAGAATCCCCAGCATGTTTAAAATGATCTATATCTTCTCCCCCGAGTGTTGAAAAACCGCAATATTAAAATCTCCTGCCCATATAATTGAGTTCTCATCAATGCTTTGTCTATCCATACAATCTGATAACACCCTTCCCAAATCGTAAACAATCTCTATAGGTTGCACCGAGAAAAAAATTAAAGTAGAAGTTTACAACTACAACATTTAACAAGTTTTTCACATGTAATTTCAATACTTGATAATATGGACTTGAAGCTATTTCGAGCACCCTCAGGTTCTTGAAGGAGCATGAAATAAAGACGGCCAAACCCCCCCTTCCTGCAGTTGTGGGAGTAGCTTGGATACAATATGATCTATAACCATTTATGCTTATAGAGTCAGTGGCCCAGGTTTCTTGGCAACAGATAACATCATAATTATATACATATGCCAACCAATCTTCATTGTTAGATTTATGCCTAAATCCTGCAATATTCCAAGAGGAGAAGTGAAAACCCTGCCCTCCATCAGAATGGGACTCTGCAGCGTTAGAATTGCAGGCCGATGGGGCTAAAAATGGAGGGGTAACAGCCAACCTCTGTTGAACGTTAACCTCCACAAACTGAGCTGGGTTAAGTGTCAGTCATTATCCGCAAGCCCTGATAATGAGTCATAACGGTTGGGATGGGCAAAATGTACCAAAGGTAGTCGATTTTGGTGAAACCTGTCAATATGGTTGTATTGCCTATGAAATACATGTCGGAAAGGAGGCTGATAGAAGAACCCTAGGAGGGGTGCGTGGCCCTTATCTAACTAGAGTTCAGGCTACCAGGGGACAAATGGGACAATAAAAAACGTACCAACCCTGGATCTCGAAAGCTTAATCTCCATCAACCGATTTCACTGTAGGGCCAACCCATTTTACTCTGCGGGCTATTATAATTTGTTCAGTAACAGCTGGATTACAATCTGTATTTCTCCTACACCAATAACCTGCTTTATTTATAAGACTGACAGGACTCCTGAACTCCTTCAGCTAAAGGTGGAACTCCTACCAAAACCATGGTGTAAGGGTTACAGTCCGGGGGAAGATGCAGGCTATCCGAAACACTTAAACATTGGGATGCTTTAGCTTAAGCAGGTTGGGTATTATTGTCAGTATTCATAGACCCAGATATGGGTGAATGTAAATAGTCCTGTGGGCGACCCGGCAAAGCAGATGGGCCATCAGCCTGTAACTTTAGTAGCTCCTCCCGCTGAACCCAGTTTTTGAAAAGATTGTTCAACAGCAGTGGATAATGACCCTGGAGCACAGCCTACAGTGTGAGAGCGATTAGTTGGTGGTTGAATAGCCAAGGACTCTCGATTTTCTCTCAAAGGAATTTTTCGACATTCAGACTTGGCACAGAGAAAAGTTGTTCTTCAATCTTCCCCAAACCTACCAAATAGGCTTTAGAACGTCGACAGAAGATTTGTTATCCTGGGATAGAAACCATCCAAAAAAGATTGTATCCTGTCATCGCTCACATGACTCAATTGGGGGGTATCCTGCCGTTTGACATTTTGATATCATCTCGAAGGAGCTGAGCGTTGTTTCTTAGATATGGTTATAGGCTCCAACCCCCCCCTTTTAGGTTTCACGCTTTCAAGCCCATCAGTATTCTGCACAACAGTGTTGGTCTGGCTGGCAGGTTGACTGCAAACAGCAATGGGGGAAGACGTAATTTCCACCACTAATGTCTCAGACGCCTGCTAATCCCCCCCCCCCCCTTCTATCGGCGATCCTTGCCCTGCAGCCATGGGGAGAGGGGAGGAGAGGAAAGGGACAGCCTGCGCTCAGCCAGCTCTATTTCTTTATAGTAGCTCCCACAGCCCGCTGCAAAAAACGTTCTAATGTGATTCCCTTAGATAAGGACACAGGGTTCGTCGTCTTTCGTTTCCCCATTCCAATTAAATATTCTAGTCCACGTTGATTGAAAGAAGCCCAAATAGAATTGCAGATGTTACTGTTAGAAAGACTTCACATTTCCTTGCGGCCACCAAAAATCCTTTGGCGTAGAGCTTATAAAGAGCCAAGGGGGGGCAGTCCAGCCAACGATGGGCGCCGCTCTTAGCGCGGTCTTCCCCCGGGCGCGTCCCGCACAGTGGAAGTCCCCGGTGAATTTTGTAAAGCACATCCGGGCGCGGACTGGCGGCGTCGGTGGCTCCTGCCGCAGTGACTGGTGGGGATTGTGGTCTGCCCCCTCACTCCTGCTACGAGGCTCTCTCCGTGCAGCGGGAGCTCCGGGTGAATTTAGTAAAGCACCTCCGGGCGTAGGTGGGTCCTGCTGCGATGACTGGTGGGGCTTGTGGTCTTCCCCCTCACTCCTGTTACGAAGCACTCTCTGCATAGTAGGAGCCCCGGCTGAATTTAGTGAAGCGCCTCCGGGCGTAGGTGGGTCCTGCTGCGATGACTAGTGGGGCTTGTGGTCTGTCCCCTCACTCCTACTACAAGGCTCTCTCAGCGCAGCGGGAGCCCTGGGTGAATTTAGTAAAGTGCCTCTGGGCACAAACTGGCACTAGCAATCCTCCCTCCAGGCACTGTCAGTTTCACTGCTGGGCAGAGCCAAACAATTATAAGTGGGGAAAGGGAAACTGCCTCTCGTTAATGATGTAAGTTGAAACATTTACTTCAGTTGGTCCAAAAACTGTGGATTCCTTCTCATCTGTTTGGATCCACTACATGGCACGTTTGTAATGCTGAGCACCTGGGTGGTGTCCATTATTTGAATTTGAGAGAGTTGTGTATGCAGTATACAAAGCTAAGGTGGTTAAGTGCATGCGTGGGAGGAACACCTCATGCGTCATCTCACCTCACATCTTAAACTGCCGCAGCGCATGCTGAGATCCTGACACCAGGTGGCACAATATTTCGTAAGTTGTCTGTGAGAGGATGAATCCTACAGACTGGGAGCTCTTGAGTTGGCTACTTGCTAACGTTGCACAAATAATATCCACCGGTATTCACACACTGTATGGGAAGCCACCAGTATTCACACACTCTATAAGAAGCTGCCAGTATTCACACACTCTTTAAGAAGCAACCGGTATTCAAACACTGTATGGGACGCCACCGGTATTCACACACTCTTTAAGAAGCAACCGGTATTCACACACTGTATGGGACGCCACCGGTATTCACACACTGTATGGGAAGCCACCGGTATTCACACACTGTATGGGAAGCCACCGGTATTCACACACTGTATCGGAAGCCACCAGTATTCACACACTGTATCGGAAGCCACCGGTATTCACACACTGTATCGGAAGCCACCGGTATTCACACACTGTATGGGAAGCCACCAGTGTTCACACACTGTATGGGAACCTCGTCATGGCCACCACACAAACGGACTAAACAACTAGGCTCCTACCTACTATTCCTCACTCTCGAAGCCCTTACACCACCCACCCCCTTCTCGCTCCACCGGTCTGCAGCAAATAGAGAAGCCCCTCCAACCACACCGGACTCCATGGACTGGCTCATCGAGCTTACACCAGCGAGGCTAGGGGTGCTCCCCCACCATCCTCCCCCACCCGGCTCTCCCATCATGACATAAACTATGTGATCTTCCTCCAACCGTTGAGACCTAGCTAGCTGACTGATGCCCGGTGGAGCTACCTGTTAGCTAAAGAGGAGATGGGTTGTGGACTTCCCCCTCGGCCGTCACCTACCCAGCCGGACTTTGGGCAGACTTTCCTTCGTCTCTCCGTCATATCTCCCCCCTACCCCTTTACCCTTCCCCCCCTACCCTTCTACGTTCCATTTATCTCGCCTTCCTATGCTCTTTAAATGTTTTTCAGCCGAGACCTTGCTATTTGGCCGATGCCCGGTGGAGCTACCTGATAGCTAAAGAGGAGATGGGCCGTGGACTTCCCCCTAGGCCGTCACCTACCGAGCCGGACTTGGGGCAGACTTTCCTTCGTCTCGCCGTCGTATCTCCCTCCTACCCCTTCACCCTACCCCCTTACCCTTCTACGCTCCATCTATCTCATTTTCTAGACTCTTTAAATGTTTTACTAGTAACTGATGTAACCTGTTACCTGATGTAATTTTGTAACCTTGTGGAACCTCATGTAAAGCGCTCCGATACCTTCGGGTCTAGCCAGCTCTATATAAAACTCATTAAATAAATAAAATGGGATGCCACCAGTATTCACACACTCTATAAGAAGCCGCGAGTATTCACACACTCTTTAAGAAGCAACCGGTATTCACACACTGTATGGGACGCCACCGGTATTCACACACTGTATGGGAAGGCACCGGTATTCACACACTGTATGGGAAGCCACCGGTATTCACACACTGTATGGGAAGCCACCGGTATTCCCACACTGTATGGGACGCCACCGGTATTCCCACACTGTATGGGACGCCACCGGTATTCACACACTGTATGGGAAGCCACCGGTATTCACACACTGTATGGGAAGCCACTGGTTTTGGAGAAGCCACCGGTATTCACACACTGTATCGGAAGCCACCGGTATTCACACACTGTATCGGAAGCCACCGGTATTCACACACTATGGGAATCCACCGGTATTCCCACACTGTATACGAAGCCACCGGTATTCCCACACTGTATGGGAAGCCACCGGTATTCCCACACTGTATGGGACGCCACCGGTATTCACACACTGTATGGCAAGCCACCAGTATTCACACACTGTATGGGAAGCCACCGGTTTTGGAGAAGCCACCGGTATTCACACACTGTATCGGAAGCCACCGGTATTCACACACTGTATCGGAATCCACCGGTATTCACACACTATGGGAATCCACCGGTATTCCCACACTGTATGGGAAGCCACCGGTATTCCCACACTGTATGGGACGCCACCGGTATTCACACACTGTATCGGAAGCCACCGGTATTCACACACTGTATCGGAATCCACCGGTATTCACACACTATGGGAATCCACCGGTATTCACACACTGTATGGGAAGCCACCGGTATTCACACACTGTATGGGAAGCCACCGGTATTCACACACTGTATGGGAAGCCACCGGTATTCACACACTGTATGGGAAGCCACCGGTATTCCCACACTGTATGGGAAGCCACCGGTATTCCCACACTGTATGGGAAGCCACCGGTATTCCCACACTGTATGGGAAGCCACCGGTATTCACACACTGTATGGGACGCCACCGGTATTCACACACTGTATGGCAAGCCACCAGTATTCACACACTGTATGGCAAGCCACCAGTATTCACACACTCTATAAGAAGCCGTCGGTATTCACACACTCTTTAAGAAGCAACCGGTATTCACACACTGTATGGGAAGCCACCGGTATTCCCACACTGTATGGGAAGCCACAGGTATTCCCACACTGTATGGGATGCCACAGGTATTCCCACACTGTATGGGATGCCACAGGTATTCCCACACTGTATGGGATGCCACCGGTATTCACGCACTGTATGGGAAGCCACCAGTATTCACACACTCTATAAGAAGCCGTCTGTATTCACACACTCTTTAAGAAGCCACCGGTATTCACACACTGTTTGGGACGCCACCGGTATTCACACACTGTTTGGGACGCCACCGGTATTCACACACTGTATGGGACGCCACCGGTATTCACACACTGTATGGGAAGCCACCGGTATTCCCACACTGTATGGGACGCCACCGGTATTCACACACTGTATGGGACGCCACCGGTATTCACACACTGTATGGGAAGCCACCGGTATTCACACACTGTATGGGAAGCCACCGGTATTCACACACTGTATGGGAAGCCACCGGTATTCACACACTGTATGGGAAGCCACCGGTATTTACACACTGTATGGGAAGCCACCGGTATTCACACACTGTATGGGAAGCCACCGGTATTCACACACTGTATGGGAACCCACCGGTATTCACACACTGTATGGGAACCCACCGGTATTCTATATAAATCAACGGGAACTAGCTACAGGGTAGAAGCTCCTAGTGTGTGTTTGTTTGAAGGAAAAAACATTTGTTTTTTATGAAGACCCTCACCCACCAACCTAGTTGGTGGCATGCTTCATCATTGGGTCCCACCCAAGGTACTCAGTGTACCTTGGGTGTGCTTCGACGCCTGGTTACAGCGGAGCAGGTTTTGTGCTGTGAGTGTGCAGTGAAGGTGAGTTGTGTGTGAGTTAAAAAACTGTCCAATGGGTCCCAGAATTCAAAAGACTATTTTAATGTTGGGCCCTTGGCAGTGATTAAAAACTGAGAAGTGGATATCAGTGGAGATAATTAATGACTCCGATATCCGGTGTGGTCAACATGTTTCAGCCAGGTCTCAGTGTTAAACTGGCTTTCATCAGGACCTATGTGTGTGAATTTAAAAGGTGGTCTAAAAATAATATATTTAGGACCAGCTATGTGGCGCACACACTAAGGTGCGATATGTGGAAGAGTATGTTTTCCTCTAATGGCTCGTTTCCTGTAAACGAAAAAGCAACAGACAGACAAACCAACAAATACATATAATAATGGTTTCTTTTTGACATATATCAAGTGACTGAAGAGCGTCGTGTCTGTGCTCTATGCGGAAAATTGGCGTAGTGAGGACCGAGCGTGGTGTTTTTGTGCGTTGTGATTTAAAAGGAACGCCTTGAAATATGCGCTATTGAGTGGTAACAAATAGCGTTATATGTGATTCATATGAAAAAGATGCCAAGAGGCGGTTAATCTTACTCTGAAAATTTCAGGAATGTGCCCCATGAGTTCCGTGGGGGGCCCGACCTATAGTCACACTCTGTGCGTGTTAACTAGGGAGAAAAAATGACACAGAGATTGTTTAGAGAGGAACACCGGGCAGCGTAAGGACTCCGCATGTCGGCGTGTCAAGAGGAAACAGGAAAACCCCCTTTGGTTACCCCTCTTACTTCATCAAAGTCTAAGACCCGCTTCCCGTACCTGCTGCAGCCGCATCGGAACTCCGTCGATGTGTGCCGTATGTGGAACGGGAGCTTAAATACCGGAGAGGTTCTCCAGGTGCAGTCAATCTGCTTCTGTCAATAGCCACCGGTATTCACACCCTGTATGGGAAGCCACCGGTATTCACACCCTGTATGGGACGCCACCGGTATTCACACCCTGTATGGGACGCCACTGGTATTCACACCCTGTATGGGAAGCCACCGGTATTCACACCCTGTATGGGACGCCTAAATTCTATAACACGAGGCGCTCTTCTGGATCCAAAATGCATCACCAATACCACATGGACAGAGAATTCTTGTGGCACTTAGGTCATCGTGGAGGGATGATTTCCGCAGAAGAGGGAGATTGCAAACACCCCAAACTCCCGTTTAGTGGCTATCTGTGACCCCCGTGGACACACGTAGGGTGGTGGAAGTTAAATGGGTTGGTAGTTTGTGACGTCAGTGTTTGGGACGTTTAGCCATGATCACTCCTTTAATTCTGTGCAATTGCCAATAGCTGGTTCTGGCAGTGTGCGGGCCGACCGCCTTCGACCTCTCTCCCTGCGCAGCACCTCGGGGGAAGTAGTCTCCTGAATCCCCGACGTTAAGCCCGCGGAGTGACTCATTGTCTGACCTTAGTTGGCAGAGTGTAATGTGCTTTTGGGCGGCGTCCATGCGCGGGCGATGACATTTCCAAAGGAACGCATTGCAATGCCCACTAAGATATCATTTATTTTTCGGCGGACGCGTGCCTGCCTGCTGATTGGGCATGGTACTGAGTATCTAATCTTGCACCTCCTGTTTGACATTCCCCCAATCACAGGACAGATGGGAAAAAAGTATCTCCCCTTTTATCCCGCCATTCCAAAATCTACATCCTGATTTTACACTACACCAAAAACGCGATTCTTTGCAACCCCTGCACCCTTGCTATTGTGTGTTTTATGACTTACCACACTCTGGCAAAGTATCCTTTCTTTCCCCCGAGCCTACCCTGTCCAAATTCCGCAGGGTACGTACTCAGAACAAAGATCGCCAGCTAGCCGCTGCCCATCGTTGCCACAGTAATGGCCTCCGCTGTATGGTTGCCAAGGCGACGAGAGATGATTAAGACCCAGAGCTTAAAAGTAGTCAAAATGTATCAAATGCAATCTTACTTGGTGGATTTGGGAAGTGGCTGTCCACCCCACATTTCAGCCAGTTTATTGGATGTTGATAAAAAGTACAACACCGCATGCACACCACAGACCTGAGCAGTCCCTGTTCGTCTCCGGTTAGAGAACAGGTACAGCACAGGGCGTGGTCCATTCAATCATTTCTCGCAGGTCCAGCACATAGGCAGGTGTGCAACTTCCCCGTACAGGTACCAGAACTGCGGCAACAGGGGCAGCAGCAGTGCAAGTTTTCCTAACATTTAAAAAGGCACCACAGGGCAGCGGCTGTGCACGTTTCTATAACACACAAACAGGGGCAGTAGCACTGGCAGATTGAGGCCACGCTTTTCTAACAGTTGATGGATTGTCCGCAAATGTACATGCTAGAAGAACACGTACAACATATGAAGTACTAGTAGACATACAAGGTTCCCCAACACACCCTGTCTGTAATACGGCAGAAGCTGTCCAAGCTTCCCTAACACACAGAACATGTGAAGAATTGGCAGCAACACAAGTTTCCCAACAAATATTTCTGTGCAGCACAGGAAACAGCAGTGCAAGATATCACAACACATAGAACGCATGCAGCACTGACAGCAACAGTGCAGTACTCCTCCCCCACAGAGACAAGTAGAGAAAAGGCAGCAGCAGTCCAAGCTTCCCTAACACATAGAACATGCAAAGAACGGGTGGCCGCACTGACTTCCCAACAAATGCAGCGCTTGTAGGATCAGTGCACACTTCCCCAGTATGTCCTTCTTGTGCATCAACACTGGCACAGCATTCCAGACTTCAACACGTGCTACATGTGCAGCACCACTTTTGGGGCCATGGAATATGACACCAATATAAAAGGGCAACGACGACCAACCCAATTTGCACTATGCTTCCAATCTGGCATCCCACATGACCTCATTAGCGACCACATATGACCTTACCAATGACAGCACTTGTCCCTTAACTGTTTTCAATGCGTTTGTGCAAGTGGACCCCCTTTTGAATCGTAGGCACGTCTTGACGTCTATACATACTCACTTCAGTGTCTTTGGTTCCTGTGTTTTAGGCAGGTCTCGCCGCTTTTAACTGCCTGTGAAAGACATCCTGTGGACCGAACCGAAAACTTACTATGGACGTAGAGCCAGCCCACTGCTTAACATTGGTTGGCTTGCTTGTCAATATAATTTGCTTGCCTCTTATTTACCGACTTAACTTCCTTGCTCTGGAGCACAGCTTCTTTTGAATGTTTGAATTGTTTCCTTCTCCTGCTCCCATTCAGGGAGCAACTTTTTTCTTTTAGCACTTCATGAGAGTGCACATGTTTTGTAGATCTCTTTCTTTCGTGTGCTGCTTCCCCCTCCAAACACTGGCACCCGCGAATTCTGTGTTGCTCCCTCAACTCCCCTATCCCTCACAACCCCTGCCACATCTACTGCTTTCTGAACTCACCCTCCTCCCTTTTTAAAAAAAAGAAATACAAATTATATAATATTTTTCTTCCCTGTTCCCCGCCTCAAGTGCCTTCGATGCGCCATAGTCTCCACCCACTCTCCGTTGCAAATCTGGTGAAAACCGTCCAAGCGCAAACATAGACACACACAAATATAATTTTTCATCCCCTAAAAGGGACTTACGTTGACTACTGCATTGACAGTGACTGCTTCACAAAACCTAAAAAGACATGAAAATGCAAATGTTAAGGTACTGCCTCCACCAGGTCTCCCACACGGCCTTACTAATTTGCCCCTAACTCCCACCCTGCATCTATGTGGAAAGGGGAAATGAGAGACTGAGTACGTTTTTAAGTTTGTAAACGTTTGTATGATTGTCTGACTAAGTAGTTGGCGTGAGTCCAAACAGAAATAGCATTTCTGGAATATTGTTTCTATGGTGGGAATTGTGTTTTTTTTAAATTTTGCACCTTGGCTTAAGCTCTCTGAATTGTAGCAGTTATATTGGAATTCCTAGATATCCTATTTCGCAGAGGTCCAGTAGTACTTTGACTAGTGATTGCACAATATCCACTATGTGGCTCACCTCTATGACAGCTAATATTTTCTGGAGCAAGGATAGGTGGAAATTAATGTCGCTGGCCAGATAATGGACATGGGGAGCAAGAGGAAATCTGACTCCAGTAACTGCCCAGATATCTGATGTTCTTGGATGCGGCCGGAGTACTTTCTATGGATGCTGGTCACTGTTTTGAGAATAAGTTAACAACTGGGCCACCAAAGGCCAGGATCTCCGAATTAGTTTAATTCACTCAAACATAGCTTTCTCTCGTGCAGTATATAAGAGAGCCAAATACCTTTTAACTCTTCCCCAATTGCCTACTTTAATTTCCCTCAGATACAATTGTATATCATCTGAGCGCTTTAGGAGCTTTAACCACACTATTTGAGCTAATGGGCGCTCGCTTGTAGACGTGGCACAGGAGGGAATATGAGGATGAACCCTGAAATGTCCTTGCATTTTCAGCAGGCCTATCATAACCTTCCAATAGTGGGGCGTGAACAGTGATTGAATCCTGTATAAGGTGATAACTGCGATTCCAGTAAATTCCTTTGGGTTTTATCAGAATGGGCTGGATAACGGTATCGCAGGCTACTGAGAAGTCGAGGAGGATTAGGGCTGCTGTGGTCCTCGTCATCCATAGCTGTCACTGCATCTTGCTCTGTGATTGCAGTCTTGGTGCCTCTTGAGGGTCTGAAACCTGACTGGCCATCATAAAGAATGCTACGTCCCTGTAGGTGTTCCTGGAGTGCCCTTGTTAATTTTGATGAAGTATTAGAGTATCCTTGTTAGAATATCTTCTGAAATAAATATTTTCATCTAAATATATTCTACAAAAGTATCACACATTTGAAGTTAATAGAAAATCTGATCCTACAATATTTTTGTAAGTGATATTTATGACACAATATTTATGTCAGACTGTATTCTGTGTACACAATCGGACTAAACAACTAGGCGCCTACCTTCCATTCCTCACTCTCGAAGCCCTTCCTCCACCCACCCCCTTCTCACTCCACCGGTCTGCAGCAAACAGAGAAGCCCCTCCACCCACACCGGACCCCTTGGACTGGCACATCGAGCTTACTCCAGCGAGGCTAGGGGTGCCTCTCCACCATCCTCCCCCCCTGGCTCACTCATCATGACATTAATTCTGGGATCTTCCTCCGACCTTTGAGACTTAACTAGCTGACCGATGCCCGGTGGAGCTACCTCTTAGCTAAAGAGGAGATGGGTTGTGGACTTCCCCTCGGCCGTCACCTACCCAGCCGGACTTTGGGCAGACTTTCCTTCGTCTCCTCCGTCGTACTCTCCCCCTACCCTTTTACCCTACCCTTGCTTGTCTTCCTATGCTCTTTAAAATGTTTTTTATCCGAGACCTTGCTATTTGGCCGATGCCCGGTGGAGCTACCTGTTAGCTAAAGAGGAGATGGGCCGTGGACTTCCCCATAGGCCGTCACCTACCCAGCCGGACTTGGGGCAGACTGTCCTTCGTCTCGCCGTCGTATCGCCCTCCTACCCCTTTACCTTACCCCTCTACCCCTCTACGCTCTATTTATCTCATCTCCTATGCTCTTTAAATGTTTTACTAGTAACTTATGTAACCTGTTAACTGATGTCATTTTGTAACTTTGTGGTACCTCATGTAAAGCGCTCTGATTCCTTCGGGTCTAGCCAGCGCTATATAAAACTCAATAAATAAATAAATACAGTATTGTGGCATACAACTGTTAATGTCCTCACCTTCGTTTTACTTGGCAAATGGAGATTTAAAATTGGTCTGATGTCTAATAACACATCTGGCCCCACTTTGGGTTTTTCCCCCAGGTGAGGGAAGATTAATGCATGTTTCATAGACAGCTGAGTCATTGAGAATGTCTGCAGTGTAAGGAGCTATCACTGTGAGCACACAGGCAGGGGCTCTGCTGTCTTGTAGGATACGTTGTTTTTTTTTTTGCTGATCTTTCCGACACGTTTTGTCGGGGAATTGAAGGGTTCAAAAGAAGTATATTATGTTGGTAGGTTAAAGGGATATGGTTAATGTGTAATACTGGTCAGTGGTGGCTGGTATTTGAAGGCGGTGGGAGGGCGGGTCGTGAGAGGCGGCAGGAGGGAATGAGATTTAAAAAAAAAAAAAAACCTTACCTGTCTGCCGCCCGCCGCTGCCTTCTCTCGGTCCTCTTCCCCACTTCCGGGACAGGAAGCAGGATGCACCAGGCTCTCAGCCTCCTGATAGCCAATCACAACGCAGCAATGCATTCTGCCAGAGAATATAATGCAACACGCATGGAGAACATTCATGCGCGCTTTAGGGAGTGCAAACCACTCCTACCCTCCCCTGCTTTGTCGAGCAGCCCCGCCCATCCTGCCCGCAAAGCTGCAGCAACAAAGAAAAAATAAAATGATGATAACTTAGAGTTATTATCATTTTATTTTTCCTTTAGTGACACTACTTAAAAGCAGAGGGGCGACGCTCCTCCGCCTTACAGGAGGAGCCGCCACTGATACTGGTCCATCTGTCATGCTAGATACACGCTCTTTCTGATCCAAAGAAGGTGAACTGTTCCTTACAATATTACTCGGAATTGATTGGGGAGTTATCAGGGTATTTCTCAGAACATATTGCAGATCTCCATAGATTGGCAGGGGTCATCATAGATTTGTTTTCCACTGTGTTCTATCTTTGACCCTCTGATAGGTTTATAGAAGCCTCTTCTGTGTATTTCCATTAGGTACTATTAGACACGAGGGTGCCACTTTCACTGGTATTCAAGGCTGCGGTTTAAGGGTGACTAGTTTCAGATGATATCATTTGTTTGCTACCCTTTCGCCTTGTTTTTGCATTTTTAACCTCTTTCTGTCTTTTTAACTTGTTTCTGTCGTTTCAAGTCATTGGGTACAATGACGCGAAGTAAGTTCGTGATATTAATCTGAAACGCTTCTAGTAGGGCTCCCAGGCCTCTGCATGTTGCCGCTGTATGTCATACTGTGGGCTAAATGGTGTGGTAAAGACTCTTGTCTAGATTCTTGTTTCATTAACGCTGCATGCTTGAGGAGTGTAGATTACACATTAATTTCCAAGCATGAATGTAATAAACTAGTGACTAGTCTGTACTAGTTTGTCTCGTATCCTTGAGATTTTAAGTGAGGCTTTGTTTGATGCATTTCTCATTTTTGGAGGAAGGTGTTCTATGTTCCTTTTTTGTTCCCTTGTTGAAATGTCTCACCCACGTTCCCATCTGACGCTCTGCAGTCCCTATTCCGAAAGTAGCTTGGGTAGGAAATGTGGCGTTATTCTTTTTCGATTAATTTGTCTTCTTTATAAATGTTTTTCCATTACGTGTAATGAAGAATATTTATAAAAGGAAACAACAAGGACATGTTTTAAACATGACATTGAAAAGTCGTGTGCTTTTTAAAAATTTTTTACTTGGCAAGACAATGAGTGGGTAGACGTCTAGTCTTAGGAGACAGGTGTGAGGACCTGAAAACGAGGGACTACTGAATAGTTCCAGTGGTGGGTCGGCACACAGTGGTAGAAAAGAGGCAAGCCTGTGTAAAAGATGTATGGTGCTAGAGCGGGGTTTCCTAATGCCCAGATGCTCTCAGTACACGATCTGTATAAGGATCATCTTCTCTGTGAAATCACTTTACACAAGTCATCGTCTTTCTCACAGCATGTCAGGTGAGTCTTACCCTGACAACTCCACTGACCACCTTCCGGCGGGGTGGGGTGGGGGGGGGCTGTAACATCAAGGATCAAGGAGTGGGATCAACTTATTCATCTATTAAAATATTAACAAAATGAGTTTTTGACAATAAGTGCATGGGGTGCATTCAAAGAGCTAGACTGCACTGAATGGACTTGGGTAGATTTCACCACTGCCCAGTGTCCATTGAACAGCAGTTTCGACTGTCAGGAGGTAGAAACACGTCTGCTAAACCTGAGAGGTGAAATGTGACTGGCTGGTACTACTGCTACTCACCTGTGGTCAGACCGTGTGTTTCAACGTCTCCCTGAAAAAATGTTTCACTACCTGAACAGATACAGGAAAACCTGCCTTTTTGTTTCTGATTTTGATAGAGGTTGAATAGATAAGTCTTTGTACAGAATTGGCCATTAAAACGTTTCTCTTTTTTTCTTCTTCAGCTCTTTAGAGAAGTTCGGATCATGAAAGGATTGAATCACCCCAACATTGGTAAGGAATGGGAGTGTGGGAGTAATACATATTCTGGAGATGAAGGGTTGAAAGAGGGTGGCTTCAAAGTCAAATGTTTGTGGTTATGTAACTGAGTGAGCGTGAAGACTGTTTCCTCTCTTACCTCTAGTGTTGATACCTCCAAACAGGGCTCTAACTAGTACTATTGTAGTGCTGACTCTTCTGTTGCCGCTGCATGCACATCCCACTTCCAAATAGAGGGTGTAGATTGAATGGGCATAGAGGAAGGAGGAGCCTAGCCCGTACCCCGAGTAGTATCCTGCAAATGAAACCTTACAATTGACTTGCCATGTACACTTAGCACCAGCAGATTGTTTGGGTAGATGGTTGTCTATGTAATGAAAGTGGGGCTGGCACGGTGTTATTCACATCACAAGTGCTTGATAAGTTACTCTTTCCCAGCCCTGCTGACCTTTTGAGTCCTCCTCCCTTTGGAACCATTTGACCACCAGAGATCATTAGGTGAGAATCTTCTTTCAGGGAAGCTTGGATGTTTTGTTTAGTTCCAGATCTGAGACCCTTGACCCGAGGAAGGTGTAGCTTGGCAAGGTGGCTGTGGCTGAACTTCAGGCACTGTTGCTTCTGGTGGATACTTCTAGCTGCATATTCCTCACCTTTTGAATTCCCCTAGGTGCCAGACTGGATCCGTAAACAATTGCTCCTGCATGTCGATAGGTGCCATCATTGGGCTCAACAGCAACTTGCATCAAAATGCATTAGCGCAACACAAAATTACATCTTATGAACAGATATTAATCATAAATAACATGAAATGAATCAATTTACTTAAATGTTTCAAAACCATTGAAGACTGGTGATTACATATGCCCTCGTTATAACATGGTGATATAGACTAAAGCAATATATTCCCCGAAGGATTAAATGTTGTGCTGGGAAGATGAACAAAATCAAATGTTGTTTGGTACATTGTGAAGATTATCGTCAGAGGCAGCCATCCAGGCCATTACAGTAACTGCCCATCCCTTTCGAGTAGCGATAGGGGCATGGTGGTGGCAGAGGGCGGGGTCAACAACAGCATGGTCAGTCCTCATCTTCCTCTGCCAAACAGATCTCATTCCCCTAAGAGTCACTCATCACCAGTGTAGGGGGAAATATGTTTTTACCTGTCTAGCTGGTGTGCAATTATCTCAGACTACTATGTCCTGCAGGTTGCCATCAAGGTTACTCCCTTCTCTCTTTGTAAGCCCCCAGCTCCAGTTCCTCCTGTTTTCACACAGTCTTCAGCAGAACATGCCTTCATTCTTGCCAAATAAATTAAGTCATTGCTAACCGGAGGGGCAATCGCGAGGGCGCCTGAGGAGAGATGCAGGGGGTGCTATTCTGACTATTTTCTGGTACCTAAAAAGGATGGTAGGCTCAGGTCGATTTGAATCTTTGGTTCCTGACTACTTTCCTTGGAAAAGACAAATACTAAATGCTAACCTTCACCCAGGTCCTATCGGGTCTAAACCCTAGTATCTGAATCATGCCCTTGGGCTTGCAGGAAATGTATTTTTATATACTGCATCGCCACAGGCCTTTTCTCCGATTTGTCATGGGAAAGGAAAATGTTCAGTTCATTGTTTTGCACTTTGGGCTCACTTCGTCCCCATCCATGCCTTCACAAAGGTGATGGCAGCAGGCGAAGCCCATCTTTGTCCGGTGGAGTACATTGTTCTGTACCTCAACAACTGGCTGTTGAAGACAAGCTCATCACAGTCCGTCGCAAACCACCTGCAACCAACCATTTTGCTACTGTCGCCCCTTGGCTTGCCGATCAACGAGCTGAAATTCCACCTCCAGCTCATGCATAGTATTCCCTATAAAAGGGCAATTCTGGACATGTGGCATTCCAAGCCTTTCCACCCCTGCAGCGAATCTGACATTCAGGATGTGATCCTGTTGTTTCAGGCTTCGTTCTGGTCTCTGGCCTTGATGGTCTGAGGGTTCTTGGTCTCTTGGCCCCACAGATTCTTACGGTGCCTAATGGACAACATCTGTGCATCAGAGGAGGTGGCCCGAGTTCTTCAATGGTAGTGAAGAACTCCAACTTGACATGTGGCAGGCCATTGTCCCTACCCTGCCCAGAGTTAACGATGCTGATGGATGCATGAGCATCTATAGGTCACCTGAACAATGTGGAGATTAGAGTCCTTCAGCCTCCGATCGAGAAGAGGCACCACATTAGCTTTTTGTAGCTGCATGCCATCCATCTGGTTCTCAAGGCCTTTCTGTTTTCTACCAATGGTAGCCCTGTGTGAGTTCTGACAGACAAGTTGATCCCCAGGTTGTACTTCAACAAGGAGGGCGGTGTGAAGTTGTGGGGGCTGTACCAGGGAGCACTGACACTGTGGCAATGGTTTGATCTCACCATGAGCGTCAGGGTGTATGAGCTTACTAGACACCATCTTTCCACCTACGAGTGGCATCTGCACCCAGAATTAGTTCACGACATATTCGTCCAGAGGGGCGTGCCATGGGTAGGTCTTTGTGGTATTTCCAAGAAAGCTCCCTGTTGAGCCTTTTGCATTGCCTCAAGGCTTCCTAGGTGATGTTTTGTTTTCTAGGACTCTGGTTTCCGATACACTTTCCTATCTATGCCATTGTTTCCCCGAGTTCTGAAGTGGGTCAGGAGAGACGAGGCTCAGATCATCCTTATAGCCCTGGACTGGGCTCGGAGAGTGTGGTAATCCAAACTACTGAGCTCTCCTCTCCGTCTACCTCTGCAACAAGACTTGATGTCTCAACAACAGGGCAGGGATCTTAATCTGAATTCCACAACATACACAGGTGGAAACATGTTGCCTGTCCATGAAGCTGGTCTACCCTGCACTTTGGGCAAAGTTGTGGCCTGGTGTAAGGAAATGTGGGTCAATACATTGCAGGCTAACTGATGTACTTCAACTTGTCCTGCCTTAGGCCCTGTAAGGTCTAGCTGTGGGCTCCATTAAATTATATTTTTCTGCTCTTTCAGCCATTATGTATTTGCCAGATCATCTCTCCCTGTTTAAGTTACCTGTCTGATGCTTTTTTTTTGTAGGAATTGCACTTCTGTACCCTCCTGCACATTTTGTCGTGAACTTAACTTGGTTTTCACTTTCCTAATGTGAACACCTTTCAAGCCTATGGGCAGCTGTTTGTTGAGACTTCTGACCTTTATGGCTGTCTTCCACATTATGATTGATTCAACACACTGTGTAAGTGAGCTGCAGGTGCTATCAGTACCACCACCATATGACATCTTCTTTTCGGACAAGTTTGTGCTTAGGACCTAGGCATCTTTATGAAAGGTAGGGCAGCCTGTCACACTCCCTGCTTTATTCTGTCTGGCACATCCCATTGAAGCGGAGGAGAGGCTTCATTGATTTGACACCAAGAGAGCCCTTAGCTTTTATGTCGATCAGATTAAGGAGCATTGAGTTGATGACCAGCTCTTTGTGAGGGGTTCTGGCATGAAGTAGAAGGCAGTCCAGATATACTCCTTGTCCAGGTGGATTGTTCTCTGCCTAAAATGTTCTATGCCTTGGCTACGAAGGAGTCCCAGGAGGTTTTTAGACTTCATTCTGCTGGAGCAAAGGCCATCATTATGGTCTTAGCCAGGGGTGTTACATGCTGGACATCTTCTAGGAGGCTTAATGGGCATCTGTCCATACCTTCACCAGGCATTCCTGCCTTGATTCACAGAGAGGACCTTTGTGCCTACTCGATTCTGCAAAATTTGCCTATGTGAAGTCCACTCCTCAGAACCTCCACCTTTTGGGAGATTCTGCTTTGGTATGTATTCAGAAGCTGAGAACCCTGCAATCTACATTTGCAAGAACAAGTTTCTTACCTTCGGTAAAGCTCTTTCTGGTGTATACTCTCAGATTCCTCACCACTCTCCCTCCTCACCACGCTACGGAGGGGATCTCTAGATTTTTATGAGATTTCATATTAGATTCTGCACACTGTTACATTCACCATCTGTTACTGGTGCTGTACATCCAATGGCACAGAATCCCTTCGAGTAAATTGGCAAAGGTACACAGGTGCTGCATCTACATATGTATGTGCTCCATCACTTCCAGAAGCAAGGCAAAGGTGCAGCGGAACTTATGGCTACACCTACGGCACACAGAAAAAGTTGTTATTGGATCCACTCTGGCTCCTGGGAGAATTTTGGTGGTGAGGAATCTGCATTTGGAGGAAACATCC